>CM029019.1:15137057-15737057 GCA_016801055.1 Panax notoginseng | reverse complement strand
GCAGCAATTATTGAATCAATAAAATAAAATATTGAATAATAACTACTGTAACAATTATTGAGTAGTGCCTTCTTACGTAAGAATCAATAATTGGTGCAATACCGTGTGCTACTGTATTTTAACCACCGGATATTCCAACAGTATTAACGGTAACAACTACGCCGTTATTTATAAACAACTTATACTTGTCGTTTTTTTCATCCAATCGCTTTCCGTTATGGGGCCCACACAAGACTGCGCCGTCGTACGAATATTCTCCGACAGCAAGAATATTCCACGACCAAACGAATATTCCCTGACAAAATGAATATTTTATAACCACTTGCTTATTCTGTAAAATTTGCACATTTCACCCATAACCAAAGTATTATATCAAATTAACCCCTTATTATTCATAATAATATTTAGAGAAAATTTGATTTTATTCATTAATAAGTTGGGGTCTTACACAACAGATATTCCATGACTTGATACTACGTGCCCAATGAATGCTACTTCCTCAAACCAGAACTCGCATTTCTTCAATTTGGCGTAAAGCTTGTATTCACGAAGCTTTTGGAGTATCAGCCTCAAGTGTTGCTCATGATCTTCACGTATTTTGGAATAAATAAGGATGTCATCAATAAAGACGACCACAAAGTGATCCAAATATTCTTTGAATACCCGGTTCATCATATCCATGAAGGCAGTAGAAGCATTAGTCAATCCAAAGGACATGACTAGGAATTCATAATGCCCGTACCGAGTTCTGAAAGCCGTCTTTAGAATGTCATCGGTTCTAATCTTTAATTGGTGATATCTGGAACGAAGATCAATTTTTGAAAAGAACTTGGCTCCTTGCAACTGGTCAAACAGGTCATCAATACGTGACAATGGGTACCTATTTTTGATGGTGACATAATTCAACTCTCGATAATTAATACAAAGTCGCATACTCCCATCTTTCTTCTTCACAAATAAAACAGGAGCAAGTAGAATTACTAGGACGAATAAATCCAATGTCTAACAATTCCTGCAGTTGGGTCTTTAACTCCTGAAGTTCAATAGGAGCCATTCGATATGGGGCTTTGAAAATGGGTTTTGTACCGGGTTCAAGGTCAATACAAAATTCAATTTCACGCTCTAGAGGTAGGCCAGGAAGTTCTTCAGCGAATACGTCAGGAAATTCATTAACAATAGAAATATCATTTAAAACTGACGTATTTTTGTTTAGATCTGTGACATGAGCTAAGAAAGCTTGACATCCATTTTTTAATAAACGAATAGCTTTATGGCTTGAGATGATAGTGATTGATTTTAATGGTTTGGTCGCTTGAATTCGCATAATAGGTTGATTAGAAATATGAAAGCTAACAACCTTACGAAAATAATCAATTTTAGCATGATGAGTAGTTAACCAATCAATCCCTAGAATCACATCAAATGCAAGTATTTTCAATGAAATAAGATCGACAGATAATGTGAGGGTACCGATTTGAACCAAACAAGACTTATAAACAGTGGATGTAATAAAGGTTTCTCCCAACGGAGTTTCCACAGATAAGTCAAAGTTTAATTTCTCCGGAGTCAAATTTAATCGCTGAGCGTAAGTAGGAGAAATAAAAAATAGGTAGAACCGGTATCAAATAAGGTATAGACTTCGCTAGAGTTTATGATAAGCTTACCCGTGATGACCTCGTTCGGGTTCCTTACTTTCTGGGAGGTCACTACAAACGCTCTCCCTTGCACTACCGGCTTTGACTTTTCTGGGACACCCTTTGGTGCCTCCATCCTAGCTGAACTTGTCTTCGGTGAACGACAAAATTGGGCTAGGTGACCTTCTCTTCCACAATTATAACATGCTTTGGACGGCATTGCGTAGTTTGAACTGATGTGTCCCTCCCCTTCGCATTTGAAGCATATGATAGGCGGTCGTTCTCCTTCTTTAACAACGGGTGCTGGTGTTGACGTCTTTCCATCATTGTTGAATCTTCTCTTCTTGAAATGTCCATTCTTATTGTTTTGGCCCTGATTACCACCGAAGTGCTTACCATTTCTGGCATGTTGACTCTCTCCACGCTTGTCGTCACCGCTTCGATGACTGCTCTCACTGGTATTATCATTTTGCCGGCTGCTCTCTTTTGGTTGTGCTGACTCGTTATCGCGCTCCACTAACTGAGCCCTATTTACAACATCTGAATACAAACACAGTTTATGAGAAATAAGATGTTGACGTATCTCGAGTTTCAAACCTCTTAGAAATATCCGCGTCATTCTTTCCTCATTGTCAACCAAGTGAGACGCAAATCGGGACAACTCGACAAACTTAGCTTCGTACTGCGATACGGTCATATTGATCTGCTCTAACTTGATGAATTCTACCTCTTTCATGTGACGAATATTTTCAGGAAAGTACTTGTCGTTGAATAGTTCTTGGAACTTTTCCCAAGACATCTTCAGTGCAGCAGGTTGAGTACGCTTTACAGATTCCCACCAGTAATCTGCCTCTCCTTGCAACATAAAGGTGGCAAAGGGAACCTTTTGCTCCTCGGAGCATGCCAAGATATCAAATATCTTGGTGATCTGCTTTATCCACGTCTTCGCCTTAAGTGGTTTTGGTTTTCCAATAAACTCCGGTGGTCCCAGCTCCTTGAACTGTTTAGCGGTGACCGTCCGAGAGTTGCCAGTGTTTTCACCTGTATTTTGGACAGGAGTCTCTCTTGCCTGATGTTGTACGAATTGCAGAAAGCTCCTAAACATTTTGTTGTTCGCCATTTGGTCGGTGATGTTGTTTACCTGAGAATTATTGCCTTCTTGATGCACATTATCCTGGGTGTTGATTTGTGGTGACTCAACGGTATCCTGTGCTCCATTGATATTCTCAACATTCTCGGATGTCATTTTCAAATACTGCCACAAAATAAATGTTAATTAACATGTAACATATTATCACTATACTCTGACCGACCAATTAAATACCAAATAAACTTAGGTAGGTCATACTAGCGAAGGAATTCTCCGTCTCTCCCCTCCTAGTTCTAGTCTCACATCTTAGCCAGGATCATATCCCTAAGCTTTGATACCAACTGTGACGCCCCCAAAATAGGTATACATCACCTATTCTGAGTCGCCAAATACATGGTACAGAATACAAATATAATATTTAATGTATAACAAGAGAGTTGTGAGTTTTAATACAAATACTGTCTTCTAGACAATATCCACTCTCAGAATAAGTCCTTATTACATTTATTATCACACTATTTAACAGAATAGTGAGGACTACTAATACTATCATCTGGACCTTCACTCCGTTTTTCGACTAGTTCCGGCTACGTTCTCATTTCCTGAAGAGAACAATGAAAGAAAGGGTGAGCTCAACTAGCCTAGTAAGAAATATTATGACTAAGATAATGCAGCATAAATTATCATTAGCCTTCAACAGTGTTAAATTGATACAATATAACACACATCAAGTTTAACTGCAGCGGAATAAGTAATCCATTAAAAGAGTCAAGTAGAGAATAAAATCTACTATCTTTTATGATTTAAAAGGTTTTTCATCACTTTTATCGCTGGGACTCAGCTTAATAAATAATCCACATCATCCATGCACTACGGCTAAGGATATTCATTAGTATCACAACCACAAATAATCCATGCACTACGGACCAAGGATATTCGCGTATTCATCAATGGTCATGATCATGCCAACAACTGTCCATCAATGCACTACGGGCCAATGAGGACTTTTAACACATCATTTGTACATTACGGTCATGATTATACCGAATAATCTCTGGTCATAATCATACCAAGTCCATCTATGCACTATAGGCCACAGATGACTTTTAACATAATATAAACATGAAGATGATGACAATGATATAAGAATTCAATAAAACAAGTTCAAGAATTAATTTATCTAGGAACTAATAACGTCCAAATTGTCAACATGATACTGCTTTGTAGAGTAAAATTCAAGAATGTTCAGAAGAATATTTTCATGAAAAGATACTGGATGGAGCGCAAATATCAAGGATATTCCACTAATTTCATGGAGTATAGAATTTAAAATTTTAACCAACTGAGTATAATAACGAATGGAATAACAAAAGAAATCACCATACATGCGGTACTTCACATAGACAGGTTATTCCAACAGAATAATAAGTAACGGAACCAGGTCAGGCGAAATTCGCATCGACAGGATGTTCCGATAGAATAATACAGATGGAACCAGGTCCGGCGTAAAACGCACAGACAGGATATTCTAACAGAATAATAATAAAGACGGAACCAGGTCCGGCGTAAAACGCACAGACAGGATATTCTAACAGAATAATAATAAAGACGGAATAATAAAAGAATGTTATCAAGTATAGGGTAGCCCGCGTATACAGGCTATTCTAACAGAATAATAATTAATGGAATAACAGAAGTTCTCTTCATGAATACAAAAGAAATAATACCCCTTACCATAAAAGAAACTGAATATAAGAGTAGGAAAGTAGCAGAATACTTTTCTATAGTTTCTCTATAATTTCTCTCTCTAGAGTTTTAGTGAATTCGTAAGAAATAATGAAGAAATGAACTTCTATTTATAGGAGAATTGAAGGGGTACTGTTAATAAACGGACGCAACAATTATTTACGGATAAACAACACCACTTCACGATTCCTACGTATCAGTACACATTTTTAAGGAGTTGACCAATGAATGTCTAGGTTTGAAAAACATCCCACAATCTGCCAACTAAAGCTAGCAATAGTCAATCCTCCAACCAATAAGAATAAAGCACAAATTATAAAACCTATCTATATATATAATCGACACATATTATAAACATATATATATATATATATATATATATATATATATATATATAATTGTACTCCCCTCCTACGTAAACACCATATTTTCTCCCACCCACTTTGTCAACTTTATCCACCACCACAACCCACTCACCCACATTTAATATATATATATATATATATATATATATATATATATATATATATATATATATATATATATAATGCACTCCACCTTTTCCATCATCCTCCACTAACATTACAAACACACATATATAATATCTTATATACATATAAGTAATAAAACAAAACTGAGATAACTTTCTCCCGACGATTTTAAAAAATGAGAAAGTGGGGGGTTCATATAATATGCAAAACTTCATAAAAATCACCTTAATAATTTTAACAACATTTATCACCTTTATTATAATTCACATATTAATCGACCAGGTCGTTCCCAGGAAAGAGGGGGCTTTCCAATAAGAATTTCTCCCTATTGACGAGCAATTAGGTGACCAAACATCTCCTTGACAGAACTTCTAGACATCGTTAATATTGCAAATAATAATATTAATAACTTTGTCGTCTCAATTATTGATTTAATAATATATAAAATATTGACAATAATTGAATCAAATAACGTGAGATACTATGCAGCAATTACTGTAATAATAATTGAACAAAACTGAGTGACTTCTCACGTAAGCATCAATAATCAATACCGTGTGCTACTATGCAACCACACGTATTACTGTATGTGACGCCCCCAAAATAGGTATACATCACCCATCTTGAGTCGTCAGATACAAGGTTCAGAATTCAAATACAACTTAATAATACAACTGTCGTGTACAATATGACAAATATTGTCTACTAGAGAGTATCCATACTCAAAATGAGTCTTCATTATATTTATTAACACACTATTACATAGAATAGTGAGGACTACTAACTAATACTATCATTCGGACCATCACTCCGTTCCCCGACTTGTCCCAACTACGTTCTCATTTCCTGAAGAGAACAGTGAAAGAAAGGGTGAGCTCAACTAGCCCAGTAAGAAATATTATGACTAAGATAATGCAGAATAAATTATCATTAGCCTTCAACAATGTTAAACTGATAAAATATAATAGACATCAAGTTTAACTATAGCGGAACAAGCAATCCATTAAAAGAGTCAAGTAGAAAATAAAATCTACTATCTTTTATGATTTAAAAGGTTTTTCAACACTATTATCGCTGGGACTCAGCTTAATAAAATAATCCACATCATCCAATCACCCCTACACTACGGCCAAGGATATTCGTGTATTCATTAATGGTCATGATCATGCCAACAACTGTCCATCAATGCACTACAAGCCAATGAGGACTTTTACCACATCATTTGTAACATTACGGTCATGATTATACCGAATAATCCCTGGTCATAATCATACCAAGTCCATCTATGCACTACAGGCCACAGATGACTTTCAACATTTTATAAACATGAGGATGATGACAATGATATAAGAATTCAATAAAACAAGTTCAAGAATTAATTTATCCAAGAATTAACAACGTCCAAATTGTCAACATGATACTGCTTTGTGGAGTAAAATTCAAGAATGATTAGAAGAATATTTTCATGAAAAGATACTGGATGAACCGCAATTATCAAGGATATTTCACTAATTTCATGGAGTATAGAAGTCAAAACTTAACCAACTGAGTATAATAAAGAATGGAATAACAACAGAAATCACCCGACATGCGATAGACCGCACAGACATGTTATTCCAACAGAATAATAAATAATGGAACCAGGTCCGGCATAAACGCACGGACATGATATTCCGACAGAATAATAAATAATAGAACCAGGTCCGGCGTAAACGCACAGACATGATATTCCGACAGAATAATAAATAATGGAACCAGGTCCGGTGTAAAACACAGACATGATGTTCCAACAGAATAATAATAAAAATAGAATCAGGTCCGGTGTAAAACACACAGACAGGATGTTCCAACAGAATAATAGAAGAATGTCACCAAGTATAGGGTAGACCGCGTATACAAGTTATTCCAACAGAATAATAATAAATGGAATAACAACAGTTCTCTTCATGAATAAGAAAGAATAACACCCCTTACCGTTTTAAAAAAGAACTGAAATAAGGAAGTAGTTAAGTAGCATAATACTTTTTCTTCTCTCTCTCTATAATTTCTCTCTAGAGTTCAGTGAATTCGTAAGAAATAATGAAGGAATGAGCTTGCTATTTATAGAAAAATAGAATGCATAGTAACTAATCCATGAACGGTCCAGATTGATTACTTTAATCTGACGGTCCATATTTAAAGAAAAATCTTTTACATAAAATATAATATATTCTATTTATAGAATAACTTTAATAAAGTATTCTGTTTTATATAAAAAGATGTTTCTATTTTATTACGTTAATAATACGAATAAAACAAAACTTCATTATCGCTAAATAATTCATATTATTAACTGACAATAATTGAATCAAACTGAGTGACTTCTCACATAAGCATTAATAATCAATACCGTGTGTTACTATGCAACCACACGTATTACTGTACTTTTACTACCGAGTTGTTTAACAGTATCAATGGTAAAACTTTCGCCGTTATTTTTAATAAAATATTTTTGTCGTTTTTTCAATCCGACAATAATTCCGTTGTGGGGTCCACCAATGATTGTGTCGTACGAATATTCTCTGTTAAAACGAATATTCCCCTACCAATCGAGTATTATATAACAACTTGCGTACTTTGTAAAATTTATAAATATTACCTACAACTATAACATTATATCAAATTTACTACATAATATTCAAAAATAATATTTATAGAAAAATTCATCTTTATTTATAAAAGTTGGGGTCTTACACTGTACTTTTACTACCGAGTAGTTCAACAGTATTAACGGTAAAACTTCCGCTGTTATTTTCAATAAAATATTTTTGTCATTTTCTTAATCCGACAATAATTTTGTTGTGGGGTCCATCAATAATTGTGTCGTCGTACGAATATTCCCTGTTAAAACGAATATTCTCCGACCAATCGAATATTATATAACAATTTGCGTATTTTGCAAAATTTATAAATATTACCCACAACTATAACATTATATCAAATTTATTCCATAATATTCAAAAATGATATTTAAAAAAAATCATCTTTATTTATAAAAGTTGGGGTCTTACAATTATTTATTAAGCAAAGAATAGTGAAAAAACCAAAATTATATTTATTACTTGTGATAATATTAGAAATTAAATAATTAATGTTTACTTAAAATTTTCAAACAACTTATATTAAAAAATAAAAATAATTCCAAATGACTTATATTAAGCTACATAGTGAGTATAAAATTACTCCATTTATCCTAGAAAGATGTCTAATAGTACGCTCACGCAAATGTATGATCAGTTCATGCTTTTAGAACGTAGTTCCCCTCCATAATCAGAAATTGACTCCAAGTGTGAAACAAATCCTGATATTCTACCAATTGACATCACAAACAAAGAAATCGGCTAAAAAATCAACCCATCCCCACCCCCACCCTAAAAAAAAATTTACTTCTTGGAATCGACCAATGTCCCTCCGAACATCAAATAAAAGTAGCAAAATTAACATAATTTTTAAGCTAATGAAAAGAGTGTAATAGCTTTGCCCACTAGGTAATTTTTATAACAATTAATTTTAAATTAATTAGTAATAGTTTTTAGTACTAAAATTGATTCAATTTAAATTTAAAAATTTTGTAAATTAATTTTAAAAGGTCAAAATATACTCTTATTTTGGAATAGAGGGTATATAAATTTTAAATGAATATTTTGCACAAAATTGTGTCAAATGATTTTTTTTTATCATCAAGTGAGACATAATATTAATTTTTGATAATAGTACATATTTTTTTTTTTGAGAACCTGATAATAGTACACTATATTATATAATATAGGGTGCCGATATTAACATATATACAAATAACAATTTTATTCTTTTGAGTAATTTTATCTTAATATTAGAAATAGTATAGCCTACTGCAACTTTAAAAATTAAGAATATATTTGTTGTTACCATGTGGACGTCTTTGTTGCTCTGCTAATATTATTACCTGTAATTTATTGTCTATGTCAAATTTTATTTAAATAAATTATATAATTAATAAAATGAAATTAAAAAGTTTACATTTTAATATATATATATATATATATATATATATATATATATACACACACACACACACGGAGAGGATCAAGTGCATACTCTTTTATTTAACATACCTTGCTAATCACCTTTAGCGACGAACCAGACAACAATTCGGTCTGTCGCGTATATCAAAGAACAGTCGTGTGAAACCCCAGATTTTATGAATAAAGATTTAATTTTTTCGAAATATTTTTTAAATATTATGGTGTGAATTTGAGATAATGTTATAGTTGTGGGTAGTATTTATAAATTTTGCAAAGTATACAAGTTGTTGTATTATATTCGATTGGTCGGGGAATATGATTTTTGTCAGGAAATATCCGTACGACGGTACAATTATTGGTGGACCCCACAACGAAATTATTATCGGATTGAGAAAACGACAAAAATATTTTATTAAAAATAACGGCGGAAGTTTTATCGTTGATACTGTTGAACTACTCGGTAATAAAAGTACAGTAATACGTGTGGTTGCATAGTAACACACGGTATTGATTATTAATGCTTATATGAGAAGTCACTCAGTTTGATTCAATTATTGTCAATTAATAATATGAATTATTTAGCGATAATGAAGCTTTGTTTTATTCGTATTATTAACGTAATAAAACAGAAACATCTTTTTATATAAAACAGAATACTTTATTAAAGTTATTCAATAAATAGAATATATTATATTTTATTTAAAATATTTTTCTTTAAATATGGACCGTCAGATTAAAGTAAATCAATCTGGACCGTTCATGGATTAGTTACTATGCATTTCATTTTTCTATAAATAGAAGCTCATTCCTTCATTATTTTCTTACGAATTCACTGAACTCTAGAGAGAGAAACTATAGAGAGAAAGAAGAAAAATATTCTGCTACTTAACTACTTCTTTATTTCAGCTCTTCTTTAAAACGGTAAGAGATATTATTTGATGTACCCGTAAGGAGTATTATTTCTTTTGTATTCATGAAGAGAACTTCTATTATTTCATTATTTATTATTCTGTTGGAATAACCTGTTTACGCGGTCTACCCTATACTTGGTGACATTCTTCTATTATTCTGTTGGAACATCCTGTCTGTGTATTTTACACCGGACCTGGTTTCGTATTTATTATTATTCTGTTAGAACATCATGTCTGTGTGTTTTACACCGGACATGGTTCCGTCTTTATTATTATTCTGTTGGAACATCCTGTCTGTGTGTTTTACACCGGACCTGATTCCGTCTTTATTATTATTCTGTTGAAAAATCCTGTCTATGCGTTTTACGCCGAACCTGATTTCATTATTTATTATTCTGTTAGAATAACCTGTCTGTGCGGTCTATCGCATGCATGGTGATTTTTTTGTTATTCCATTCTTGATTATACTCAGTTGGTTAAAACTTTGACTTCTATACTCTATGAAATTAGTGGAATATCTTTGATATTTGCGCTTCATCTAGTATCTTTTCATGGAAATATTCTTCTAAGAATTCTTGAATTTTACTCCATAAAGCAGTATCATATTGACAATTTGGACGTTGTTAATTTTTGGATAAATTAATTCTTGAACTTGTTTTATTGAATTCTTATATTATTGTCATCATCCTCATGTTTATAAAATGTTGAAAGTCATCTATGGCATGTAGTGCATAGATGGACTTGGTATGATTATGACCAGGGATTATTCGGTATAATCATGACCGTAATGTTACAAATGATGTGGTAAAAGTCCTCATTGGCCCGTAGTGCATTGATGGACAGTTGTTGGCATGATCATGACCATTAATGAATACACAAATATTATTGGCCCATAGTGCATGAATAATTATGGTTGTGATACTAAAGAATATCTTTGGCCGTAGTGCAGGGGTGATTCGATGATATGGATTATTTTATTAAGCTGAGTCCCAGCGATAACAGTGTTGAAAAACCTTTTAAATCATAGAAGATAGTAGATTTTATTCTCTACTTGACTCTTCTAATGGATTGCTTGTTCCGCTGCAGTTAAATTTGATGTTTATTATATTTTATCAGTTTAACACTGTTGAATGCTAATGATAATTTATTTTACATTATCTTAGTCATAATATTTTTTACTGGGCTAGTTGAGCTCACCCTTTCTTTCACTGTTCTCTTCAGGAAATGAGAACGTAGCTGGGACTAGTCGGAAAATAGAGTGATGATCCTAGATGATAGCATTAGTAGTCCTCACTATTCTATGTAATAGTGTGATAATAATTGTAATGAGAACTCTTTTTGAGTATGGATACTCTCTAGAAGATAATATTTGTATTCAAACTCACAGTTTATGTTATGTCGTATTGTACACAACAGTTGTATTATTAAGTTGTATTTGAATTCTGTACCATATATCTGACGACTCAAGATGGGTGATATATACCTAATTTTGGGGGCGTCACAAGTCGTCTTAGCTTTCAGCGACGCATCGAACTATTGCTATAACATATAAACCGTTTATCTGTTCTATAGAGACGGATCAAACCGTCGCCCGATCTGTTATTAAAGGTAGTGAGAAGGGTATGCAAAATAAAAAGGTAGGTAAGAGAAACGAATTATATATATATAGAGTAAGGGAAAAAAATTGGGGTGGGCCCACCCCTGCCACTATGTAATTTCGCCACTCAAGTTTTCTTTAATTTTGTGTTTGGACTTGGGTAATTGTGCCATTATATTATTGGAACAATTATTTATATATATTATGACAGAAATAGTAACCGGGCAAACTCTGAAAATCAAGTAATGGGGGCATTAAAGGGTTCCTATCTTGCGTTCTCTTCTTGGGTTGGGCCTGAGTTTGGTTCTGGGCTGGGCTTATTGGTCCAAAAGGAATCTCACTTTCATGGAATAAAGAATTGGCTGATTGCAGTAAATATTCTCCTGGCAACGTAGAGTGATGATCATTAATACCTTCAATTAAAAAGAATTCAATAATATTTTTTTCTTACTTTTTGGAGTTTAATATTGAAACAATCATCCAAAAAAGTAAATATCCGAATGTACTGTATGTATTCAATGCAAGATTTATTATTCGAAAAAAAATAACAAAAAATATAAGACTCGTAAATTTTTAGAAAAAATTGTTATATTAACGTCAAGATTCGTCCACGCATCTAATTACTAATAACGCGTTCAATACTGCACAGAAACGAAGTTACACGTTGGAATTTGATGGCTTGGGCCAACGGAAATATAGTATGAGAATAAGTACATGCTGAATATATGTTAACAATGGAGGCTTAATATTTTA
This sequence comes from Panax notoginseng, assembly GCA_016801055.1. Classification (NCBI taxonomy): domain Eukaryota; kingdom Viridiplantae; phylum Streptophyta; class Magnoliopsida; order Apiales; family Araliaceae; genus Panax; species Panax notoginseng. Next base: position 15,724,792 of record CM029019.1, on the reverse strand, counting down.
ATTCTTAAAAAGTAATCAAGTACCTCTAATTCAACGTATAGCCTTGGAATAGAATTTTCATTATGGTGGATACCATAATGAGTTAAAAGTGAATTTCCTTAAAGAAAGGAAGTCCTTAATAATTGGAAATTAAATGCAAATTTTAGATTCCTTAAAACCCAACTTTCTGCCCAAAATATTCACCAACATGTTATAATAATATTTTCTTTTTATAATAAAATAAATTTATCTTTTATTCAAATTTGTCTTATTTTTACATTATGTATACATAAAAATAAATTTAATTTTTATTCAGACTTATCTTTACATTATCTTTTATTTTTACATTATGTATTTTTACATTATTTTTTATTTTTACATTATGTATACATAAAAATAAACTCATCTTTAACCGTAGCTGTTAACGCCAAGTTTCGTCTGCGCGTCCAATCACAAAATCCACGCGCTGAATCCTGCACAATAACAGATCACACAGAAGCTTGACGGCCGTACCGCCGGGGGATAGCTCCGGTGTGAGAATAAGCACAGGCCGTTCACAAGGTTTAACAATGGAGGTTTATATGTTTAGTGCTCAAAGTAGATATTACCCGTTAATTGTAACCTTGGCCTTGTATTTATAGAGCTCCCACCACATTGGTATCCTCTTCTTTGGATTAGAGTAGGACTCCTAAATATGTTAGCTACCATATTTGGGTCCAACACAATCTCCTTAAAAAGTGCAAGTGGAATCCCTTTCCATCACTACATCCAGAGTTACCTTGTTGACGTAGGATTAGGGTTGATGCCCTTAATCACGTAAACTCCTTGTCGCACCAACTCTGCATGTGGACTGCTCATACGCTCAGGCCCAAACCAATAGCCAAACCCAATAGGCCCGAACTCAACCCTCACGATGACCACGGGCCCCAGCCTATTGGGATCGGGTAACCGACCCCGATCTTACATCTCTGAACATACGAGCCCGACCTCCTTTGACCCGACCCAAGCCTTCAGAACAAAAGAGGGTCGGGAAAACACTCCCGAACATTGCCCCCCAGTCTCTTGTTATAAGATATTTATGACACGAGACTTGAAAGGACATGAATTCGGATAGTCACGCCATAATGATGAGTTGTCTCGGGAACCCAAACGGTTTCTCCTCGGTCCGCGAGCTAGTACACGTTTTCTCACAACTGGGCCCACCTGCCATAAATAGCCGCCTTTGGAAGCCGTGCCAGACGGGCTATATAAGCCCCCCAACATTCAGCAGCGTCACTTTTTCGAGCCTTTAATATTTTGAATCTCTGTCGAACTTTTCCGGCAAGAGCGATTTCCAGCGAGACACTCATTTTTCCAGATTTCTTCAGTCCGTGCCATTTCTCCACTAAGCTCTTGTCTTGTACCTCTCTTCCCTTCTTCCCACCATAAATGGCTGATTCCAGCGATCCTCGTCCTCTACCAACCATAGCAGCCGGCACTCCCACTCTTAACTCCGGTGACCTTCTCCAAATCGAGCTGGAGGCTACTCCGGTAGAACTCTCCGTGGAGAACGCCGAAACTAGAATTCGCCAATTCTACGCTTCGGAAACCGACTACGCTGTCTGACCAATTCGCCTATGTATTTAGGCCAACGCCATCCTTGCTCGAGCTATCGCTCCCCTTGCCCGATCTACCAAGAGAGAGGTCCAGCTAAGAACCGACGTGGAGCTTCTCCAGGCCGAATTATCGGGTCGGGATTCGGAGCTGAGGAGGGAGCGGGATCTCCATGCAGATACCCGTAATAAAGTATCCCAGGCTAATCGCCGGATTGGCGAACTAGAAGAACAAAATACCCTACTTCAACATGAGTTCGTCGGTCTCAACGATCATGCCAAAAAGCTGGTGCAGGATAAGGAACTTCTGGTCGAAGAGAATAGGACCTTGGTGGGAAACCTTCAGGTCATCGAAGGGAAGTTCGCGGGGGTCCACGCTCAGCTGAGTAATTTGATCCACGCGAACAACACTTTGATGGCCGAACAGGCCATCATCAAACAGGCTGCCATCAGGGAATACGAAGAATCGCCTGCCCTGACCGATAAGATTATGACCCAGTTTGCCGAGGGTGTTGAAGCTTATCGGGAGAGGGCCCGAGCGAAGCTTGTTGATGCTGGTTTGGACGCCTCGATCCTTGATTCTTCCGACGAGGAGTCCGAGGCCGAAGCCGATGCTGGTTCCCCTTAATTTTTTCTTGAATTTGTTCATACTTGTAATTCCCCTGTTTTTTTTTAAGTTTTGTAATTCAACCTGACCAGAGAGGCCGACGGTGTATGTACCCGAAACCTATCTGATCGGGAATTGTAAAACCTTTATAATATGAATGGAGACAAAAGATTTCTAAGTAGTTATCTCGATCAGTTTAACTTTATTTTTATCGCCCAGTTAGGTCATTTCTGACCGTCTGGTCCATTTTCGTCTAAAGTGTACTGTCTCGGATAGGTAACTTTTATCGATCAGTTATACTTGTGGCGTTTTATCAGCCAGTTAAGTTCTTTCGGACTGTCTGGTTATTTTACGCTCGAAGCTTGTCTGATCGGACGTGTATCTTTGTCGATCAGTTACACTTGTGGCGTTTATCGATCAGTTAAGTTTTTTAGGACCGTCTGATCGTTTCACGCTCGAAGCTTATCTGATCGGTAAAGCAGTGCAAGATTAAAACGAAGTACAAACGTTTCTCTTGAGAGAAGTTTTCATTTCATTGATAAATCGCATAAATTTCACCGTTATCAGGAAAGATTAGGCATGTATTTACTGGTAATATCTCCTAAGTCTTCCAGCATGCCATGTATTCTTTACTTCCGACCCATCCATTGCTCGAAGCCGGTAAGTCCCTGGCTTCGGTACTTCTAATATCTCATAAGGCCCCTCCCAGTTAGGCATTAACTTTCCTGTGTTCTGGGGGGTTGACGCCTCTGCCTCCCGAAGCACCAAATCTCCTATCTCGAACCTCCTCAACTTCACCTTCTGGTTGTAATGTCGGGCTGTCTTCTGCTGATAAATGGCCAACCTCAACACCGCGGCGTCACGAGCTTCATCTAGCAGATCCAGATTCATTTTCAAACCTTCATCGTTGTATAGTTCTTTGAACTGGCTGACCCGAAGGGTGGGTGACCCAATCTCTACCGGTATGAGTGCATCGGTCCCATAGGCCAGACGGAAGGGGGAGTCTCCAGTTGTTGTCCTTGGGGTCGTCCGGTATGCCCACAAAACGCTAAGCAGTTCCTCAGGCCACCGACCCTTCAGTTCATCCAATCTTCTTTTTATGCCGTTGAGTAGGGTTCGATTTGTCACTTCCACTTGACCGTTTGACTGAGGGTGGGCAACCGAGGTCTTCCGGTGTTGAATTCCCAATTCTTTCAGGAAGCTTTCAAATTTTGACCCCACGAACTGTCTACCGTTATCCGATACTACAGCCATCGGGATACCGAACCGATACACTATTCCTTCTTTCACAAATTTAAGACATTCCTGTTCGGTAATCTTCTGCAATGGTTTGGCTTCGACCCACTTTGTCATGTAATCGATAGCCACTATTATAAAGCTGACTTGCCCTTTGGCCTTCGGCAGAGGTCCTAGGATGTCGATTCCCCATACTGCGAAGGGGATCGGGGATAAGACCGAGTAGAGTTCTTCGGGGGGTTGATGCGGGATGTTGCTGTTCAGTTGACACTTGGGACATTTTTTGACGAGTTCCTTGGCCTCTGTGTAAATGGTTGGCCAGTAATACCCCTGTCTTAGAATTTTATTCGCCAGTGACTTGGCGCCCATGTGATCTCCACAGATCCCTTCATGTACCTCCCGAAGTGCGTAGATTGCCTCTGACGGTGTTAAACATTTAAGTAAGGGAGAGCTGAAGGCCCTTCGATACAAATCTCCATCAATCAATACGAAATTCGAACTTCGATGCTTGATCTTTCTTGCTAGGATGCGGTCTGATGGTAAGGTTCCGTCAGCCAGATAATGGATGTAGGGCGTAAGCCAACAGTCTAGCCGATCAACACATAATGTCTCCTCTTTTGAGACACTAGGCTGCTCCAATGTCTCTAGATATACCGAACCGTTGAAGGAGTTGGCATCGGTTGTCGCCAGTCTGGCCAGGGCATCTGCTATTGTATTGTCGGATCGGTCAATTCCCTGACAGCTGACCGTGTGGAAGTATGTCAGTTTATTCTTTGTCTCAGCTAAGTACTTCGTCATTCTTGCCCCCCGAGCCGCATACTCTCCCGATATCTGTTTGACGACCAGCTGCGAGTCACTGTAGATGACCAAGTTTTGTACTTCTAGGTTTCGGGCCAATTTTAACTCGGCTAGAATGGCCTCATATTCTGCTTCGTTGTTGGTCGCTCTGAACTTAAATCGAATAGCTTGTTGGACCTTGAATCCTTCGGGGCTCGTCAGTATGACCCCTGCACCACTGATGTCTGACGTTGACGAGCCATCGACATATAATGTCCATGAAGTCTTTATGGGTTGTGTTTCGGCCACCGATCCCACATCTGGCTCCGAAAACGAACATTCCACGACGAAGTCTGCTAGCGCCTGCCCTTTGATTGCCGTTCGGGGATGATACTCTATCGCGAACTGTGTTAGCTCCATTGCCCATGCCGCCAGTCTTCCAGAAACCTCAAGTCGGTGTAGAATTTTCTTCAACGGCTGATCGGTGTGTACCACCACCACCCGACCCTGGAAATAATGCCGAAGTTTTCTGCTTGCAATGATTAAGGCATAGGCGAATTTTTCCAGGTTCGGGTATCGGAGTTCTGCGTCCCGAAGTACGTGGCTGACGTAGTACACGGGGAACTGATTTCCCCCTTTGTCTCGAACCAATGCTGCTCCCACTGCCATCGAACTCGCCGCCAGATAAAGATATAGGGGTTCTGAAGGGATTGGTTTCATCAGCAGAGGTGCCGAAGAAAGATATCGTTTGATCCCTTGGAACGCATCCTCGCATTCTGAGGTCCACTGGAAGCTTTTCTCGTTCTTGGGTCCTTTCAAGGTGTCAAAAAATGGAAGGCACCTCTCAGCTGATTTAGAGACGAACCTTCGTAGGGCCGCTATCCGACCCGTTAGTCTCTGCACATCCTTGTATGACTTTGGTGATTTCATATCCAGGACTGCCTGGATTTTCTCTGGGTTTGCTTCGATTCCCCTTTTGCTGACCAAGTATCCTAGAAATTTACCCGATCCCAGTCCAAAAGTGCATTTGGTCGGGTTTAGCCTTAGCTTGCGTTTTCGGACCGTCTCGAAACAGTCCTCCAGATCTTCAAGATGTTCACGGACTGACATGCTTTTAACGATCATGTCGTCTACGTAGACCTCCATGCTCCTCCCCAATTGTTTCGTGAACACCAGGTTCATCATTCGTTGATAAGTTGCCCCGACATTTAATAGCCCGAAGGTCATTTTCCTGTATGCGTATATCGCCCGATGTGTGATAAAACTTGTCTTCGGGATGTCTTCCTTGTTCATCGAAATCTGGTGGTACCCAGAGAATGCATCCATAAAACTCAACATACCGTATCCCGACGTGGCGTCGATCAGTTGATCTATGTTGGGCAAAGGGTAGAAATCCTTCGGACACGCCCTGTTTAGATCCGTGTAATCAATACACAACCTCCATTTCCCATTTTTCTTCTGGACCAATACCACGTTGGCCAACCACTCCGGGTAATCAATCTCGAAGATGAATTCGGCCTCCAGGAGCTTGGTGATCTCTTCGTCGATGATTTTTTGCCTTTCTGGGGCGAAAATCCTCCGCTTCTGTATGACCGATTTCTTGTCCGGGTCCACGTGCAGCCGGTGTAGAGCCACTGATTCACTTACCCCCGGCATGTCGCTGGGTTCCCATGCAAAGATATCGGCATAGACTCGGAGTAATTCTATCAGCCCGGTCCGGAAGGGTTCTGATAACCCCGACCCGATCTTAATTATTTTGTCTTCCTGCCCAGGTACCAATTCTACATCATCAGTTTCTTCGGCCGGAAGAGCAAGTGGCTCTGTGCTTCCCTCCGTGAATGGTTCGATCTCAATGGCCATTGTCTGTTTTTGTTTGCAGACCCCGACCCCTGAAGAAATCAAGCTGTTTCGGATCTAGGTCACCTTTCACCTCCCCGATCCCGTTCGGTGTTGGAAACTTGATTTTAAAATGGGGTATCGATGTTACTGCTTACAGGGCTGCCAAGGTAGGCCTTCCGAGGATCGCGTTATATGCCGAGTCTATTTGGACGACAAAAAATTTCACCACTATTTCGACTTGATTAGGTGCCGTACCAAATTTGACTGGCATCTCGATGGTGCCCAACACAAGCACCGGATCTCCACTAAATCCGTACAAGGGGCCCTCCCCTCCCAAATCCATCTTCTTTCCTTGCAGGTCTAACCTCTGATAGGCGTGGGAATACAGGATGTATCATCATTCTTTTCATATCCACTATCCCGACTTGAGCCGTTATTACCAAAGCACTATCGTGGGGCTCAATGAGATCTGTCGGGTAGTCTTCGTCCGTAAATGAGATAGACGTTCCCGGATATGCCCGATCCTTTCTAGGGGTTGACCCCGAAACAGATAGGACTGCTTCCAGAGTCCCACTTCTTTTTCTTCCCGATACCCGTCTAACGGAACCCCCCGAAATGACATCAACTACACCTCGGGCTGGGGGATTCTGCGGCGCCTGGGTATCCGGGATCTGATCTGCAGTCTCCTCTCTGGGCACCTCGGCATTTCCCCGGCCTGCCACGTATTGTAACAGTTGTCCGTTTTGGACATTTTTCTCGATCATATCCATCAGATTAACGCATGCTTCGGTCGAGTGTCCGGTACTCTGATGGTATTCACAATACTTATCCCGACCACGCTTTCCGGGCTTAGTTCGCCTGGGGCATGGCTCGTAGAATGGTTGATTTTTCATTTCCTGCAGGATTTTTGACCGATCCGCGGTGAGGGGAGTATAGACCTTGCTGACGTTACGGTTGGGTAGTGGAGGCCGGTTGCTACCGGAACCTCCCCCGTTGAAGTTTTTCTTTTCCGTTCGGTCTGATTTCCACTGGTTATTGTCCGAACGTTGGTAGGTCGGTTTTTCCCGATCTTTAGCTTTCTCGTAAGGTTGTTGGTGTGGTTTGAAATTTCCCAAAGCTTCCTCTATAGCGATGAACCCTTCTGCCCGATGAAAGGCCTCGGTCAAGTCTGCCGGAGGGTTAATCACCAAATCCTTTACCAGCTTCTTAGATCTCCCGATGTCTAAGCCGGTCATAAAAAATCCCAGTGCTTGTGGGGAATTCAGCTCCGCTACAGATCCCACTGCCTCTCTAAATCGTTTGACGAACTGACTTAGGGTCTCGTCTGATTTCTGCCGTACCTGCATGAGGGACGCCGTGATCTTCCCTCGTCTTCGGTTGCTGCCGAACCGAGCATGGAATTTTTCACGAAGATCGTTCCATGACCCGATTGATCCTGGTGCCAGGGTCCCCAACCACTCCCTGGCACTCTTCTTAAGTGTTGTAGCGAACATGTGGCATTTGGCTGCATCCGAATGCCCATAGTACGACATCAGGCGATCATATCCATCCGAATGGTCGTAGGGGTCTCCCAATCCGTCGTATGTCTCCATCGGGGGCATCTTCTTCTTTGAATCGGCTATCACCCGGTTGATTTCGGGCGAAAAGGGAGATCCTAAACCTGCCGAAGATGTCCCCGTCGAGTTTTTTGTCCCTAGCAACCTTTCTAATTCAGACACTCTCCGGGTAAGGGGGTCGGATCCTTCCTTATGAGGGGACGATCGAGGTTTGTCCCTCCCATAATCAGGAGACGCTTCCCTTTCTATCTGCCCCGTCCTGCCTCGGTGTTCTGATCGGCGCCCGGCCGAAGGACTCCTCCTTCTGCTCTTTCCATCTCTAGAGCGACTCCGGTGCCTGCTCTGTTCTCTTCTTGCCTCTCCCCGCCGAGGCGATCGGGAGCGGCTTCGATTCCTACGCCTTCTGGAACTCACTTCTTGATCCCCGACCATGTTGGCCATCTGTCTCTCCAACTCCAATTGTTGTAGCTGGAACGCCAACATGGCGTCTTTATTCTGGTCCAGTCTCTTCTGCAAGAGAAACTCTCGTTGGTCTCGGCTTCCTGCTCCCCGGTCTTGCCTCACGAGGGCTTGAGAGTGCCTCTCGTCGGCCTGACTCGCCTGATGAGGCGTGTGTTGACTCTCGGGGAAGAGCTTCCGCCGAAGATCATGGACCGGTAACTCTTCTACCTCCTGTATTTTAGACCCCAGTCGGTCCTTCACTGACCCCCTCGCCTGAGTTGTTTGGTGGGACTGCTGGGTCTTGGCCCTTTCCGAGACAGCGATATTATCTCTACTTGTCATGATTGCTGCCGAAGAAAAGTATTTGTGGTTGCAAAGAAGCAGCCCTCCTTCTAGCGCCAATGTTAACACCAAGTTTCGTCTGCGCGTCCAATCACAAAATCCACGCGCTGAATTCTGCACAATAACAGATCACACAGAAGCTTGACGGCCGTACCGCCGGGGGATAGCTCCGGTGTGAGAATAAGCACAGGCCGTTCACAAGGTCTAACAATGGAGGTTTATATGTTTAGTGCTCAAAGTAGATATTACCCGTTAATTGTAACCTTGGCCTTGTATTTATAGAGCTCCCACCACATTGGTATCCTCTTCTTTGGATTAGAGTAGGACTCCTAAATATGTTAGCTACCATATTTGGGTCCAACACAATCTCCTTAAAAAGTGCAAGTGGAATCCCTTTCCATCACTACATCTAGAGTTACCTTGTTGACGTAGGATTAGGGTTGATGCCCTTAATCACGTAAACTCCTTGTCGCACCAACTCTGCATGTGGACTGCTCATACGCTCAGGCCCAAACCAATAGCCAAACCCAATAGGCCCGAACTCAACCCTCACGATGACCACGGGCCCCAGCCTATTGGGATCGGGTAACCGACCCCGATCTTACATCTCTGAACATACGAGTCCGACCTCCTTTGACCCGACCCAAGCCTTCAGAACAAAAGAGGGTCGGGAAAACACTCCCGAACAGTAGCCATATGGGTGAGACTCACACTGCCGCTACAACCTGTAGCGGCAGACATGCATTATATTGTTAGGGGCCGTAATATAATAAGTTAACAGACAAAAAGGAAAAGGGAATGCCGCTACAAGCATGGGGAATTGTTAATCAATCATAGCATTCCATTGTCCAGATCAACGGTAATCAACTTGATTGCTGAATAGTGTCCATGGCAAACGTTTGTCATGAATTAAAACCCCATATATATATATATATATATATATATATATATATGGGATTCCATCCACAGCAACCGATTGTTGGGAGCAATTCATTTTTGACCAGCCGCTACAACCTGTAGCGGCTTATAAAAAAAATAAAAAATTGTTAAGGGCCGGTACAGGTTGTAGCGGCTGGCCAAAAATGGGTTGCTCCCAACAACCGGTTGCTGTGGATGGAATCCCTATATATATAGAAAGTAGTAGCAGTACAAAAAGAAACAGCATGCAGCAGAAGAAGCACGAACATGGTTATATATGGTGAAAAATGATGCAATCATAGCACTTCAATTACCCACTGTTTTTCTCACTCATCACTGTGCCTTTTCCAACATTCACAAACTCCATTTCTTTTGTTTTCTTCTTCTTCTTCTTCTTCATGTGTTTGTTTTTTATACCTTCCTTTTTCTTTGTGAGTTTGTGTGAATATATATATACACACACTAAGCATCTAACGACCCAGATTTAATTTAAAGGCCTTCCAAACCTCAAAGGGTGCGCGGAAGGAGTATATATAGGGGATGATTATTTTTTTCACATTTTATCCTTCTCACATGAAAGTGGAAACCACTATATACGCTCATGTGAGACATGATTATATACAAATATTAAAAATATATGTAAAATATCAATTTCCTATATATAATATAAATCGTGAGAGTATTTTAATAATTACTTCTTATGTAAGACCCCAACTTTTATAAATAAAGAAGAATTTTCTATAAATATCATTTTTGAATATTATGGCGTTAATTTGATATAATGTTATAGTTGTGGGTAATATTTATAAATTTTGCAAAGTACGCAAGTTGTTATATAATATTCGATTGGTCGGGGAATATTCGTTTTAATAGGGAATATTCGTACAACGACACAATCATTGGTGGACCCCACAACGGAATTATTGTCGGATTGAGAAAACGACAAAAATATTTTATAACGGCGGAAATTTTACCATTGTTACTGTTGAACTACTCGGTAGTAAAAGTACAGTAATACGTGTGGTTGCATAGTAGCACACAGTATTGATTATTAATGCTTATGTGAGAAGTCACTCAGTTTGATTCAATTATTGTCAGTTAATAATATGAATTATTTAGCGATAATGACGTTTTGTTTTATTCGTATTATTAACGTAATAAAACAGAAACATCTTTTTTATATAAAACAGAATACTTTATTAAAGTTATTCTATAAATAGAATATATTATATTTTATTTAAAAGATTTTTCTTTAAATATGGACCGTCAGATTAAAGTAATCAATCTGAACCGTTCATGGATTAGTTACTATGCATTCTATTTTTCTATAAATAGCAGCTCATTCCTTCATTATTTCTTACGAATTCACTGAACTCTAGAGAGAGAAACTATAGAGAGAAACTATAGAGAGAGAGAAGAAGAGTATTCTGCTACTTAACTACTTCCTTATTTCAGCTCGTCTTTAAAACGGTAAGGGGTGTTATTCTTTCTTATTCATGAAGAGAACTGTTGTTATTCCATTTCTTATTATTCTGTTGGAATAACCTGTATACGCGGTCTACCCTATACTTGGTGACATTCTTCTATTATTCTGTTGGAACATCCTGTCTGTGTGTTTTACACCGGACCTGGTTCCGTTTTTATTATTATTCTGTTGGAACATCCTGTCTGTGTGTTTTACACCGGACCTGGTTCCGTTTTTATTATTATTCTGTTGGAACATCCTGTCTGTGTGTTTTACACCGGACCTGGTTCCATTATTTATTATTCTGTCGAAATATCCTGTCTGTGCGTTTACGCCGGACCTGGTTCCATTATTTATTATTCTGTTAGAATAACCTGTCTGTGCGGTCTATCGCATGCATGGTGATTTCTTTTGTTATTCCATTCTTTATTGTACTCAGTTGGTTAAGTTTTGACTTCTATACTCCATGAAATTTGTGGAATATCCTTGATAATTGCGTTTCATCCAGTATCTATTCATGAAAATATTCTCCTGATCATTCTTGAATTTTACTCCACAAAGCAGTATCATGTTGACAATTTGGACGTTGTTAATTCTTGGATAAATTAATTCTTGAACTTGTTTTATTGAATTCTTATATCATTGTCATCATCCTCATGTTTATATTCTGTTGAAAGTCATCTGTGGCCTGTAGTGCATAGATGGACTTGGTATGATTATGACCAGGGATTATTCGGTATAATCATGACCGTAATGTTACAAATGATGTGGTAAAAGTCCTCATTGGCCCGTAGTGCATTGATGGACAGTTGTTGGCATGATCATGACCATTAATGAATATACGAATATCCTTGGCCGTAGTGCAGGGGTGATTCGATGATGTGGATTATTTTATTAAGCTGAGTCTCAGCGATCACAGTGTTGAAAAATCTTTTAAATCATAAAAGATAGTAGAGTTTATTTTCTACTTGACTCTTTTAATGGATTGCTTGTTCCGCTGCAGTTAAACTTGATGTCTATTATATTTTATCAGTTTAACATTGTTGAAGGCTAATGATAATTTATTCTGCATTATCTTAGTCATAATATTTCTTACTGGGCTAGTTGAGCTCACCCTTTCTTTCACTGTTCTCTTCAGGAAATGAGAACGTAGCTGGGGCAAGTCGGGGAACGGAGTGATGGTCCGAATGATAGTATTAGTTAGTAGTCCTCACTATTCTATGTAATGGTGTGTTAATAAATGTAATGAGGACTCCTTTTGAGTATGAATACTCTCTAGAAGATAATATTTGTATTCAAACTCACAGTTTATGTTTTGTCGTATTGTACACGACAGTTGTATTAGTAAGTTGTATTTGTATTTTGTACTATGTATCTGACGACCCAAGATGGGTGATGTATACCTAATTTTGGGGCGTCACAGTTGGTATCAGAGCTTAGGGATATGATCCCTGGCTAAGATGTGAGAATAGAACTAGGAGGGGAGAGACGGGGAATTCCTTCGCTAGTATGACCTACCTAAGTTTATTTGCATGGTATTTAATTGGTCGGTCATAATATAAGGATAATATATGACATATCAATTAACTTTTATTTTGTGGCAGTATCTGAAAATGGCATCTGAGAATGTTGAGAATAGCAATGGAGCACAGACGATTATTGATTCACCACATATCAATAATCAGGATAATGTGCATCAGGAAGGTGACAATCCTCATGCAAACAACAACACTGACCAGATGATGAATGATGGAATGTTCAGAGGTTTTATGCAATTCATGCAACAACAGGTGAAAGCGGCTCCTGTCCACAACGTAGGTGGAAATACTGGAAACTCTCAGGCGGTCACCGCTAAACAGTTTAAGGAGCTGGGACCACCGGAGTTTAAGGGAGAACCCAAACCACTTGTAGCTGAAACATGGATAAAGCAGATCACCAAGATATTTGATGTCTTGGGTTGCTCCGAGGAGCAAAAGGTTCCCTTTGCCGCCTTTATGTTGCGAGGAGAGGCAGATTACTGGTGGGAATCGATAAAGCGTACTCAACCTGCCGCACTGAAGATGTCTTGGGAGAAGTTCCAAGAGCTGTTTAACGACAAATACTTTCCCGAGAGTATTCGTCACATGAAGGAGGTGGAGTTCATCAAATTGGAGCAGAATAATATGACCGTGTCGCAGTACGAGGCAAAATTTGCGGAGTTATCCCGGTTTGCGTCCCACCTGGTGGATAATGAAGAAAGAATGACGCGGATGTTTTTAAGAGGTTTGAAGCCGGAGATACGTCAACATCTTGTTTCTCATAAACTGTGTTTGTATTCAGATGTTGTAAATAGGGCTCAGTTGGTGGAGCGCGATAACGAGACAACGCAACCAAAAGAGAGCAGCCGGCAAAATGATAATACCAGTGAAAGCAGTCATCGAAGCGGTGACAACAAGCGTGGAGGGAATCAACAGGCCAGAAATGGTAACCACTTCGGTGGTAATCAGGGCCAAAACAATAAGAATGGGCATTTCAAGAAGAGGAGATTCAACAATGATGGAAAGACGTCAGCACCAGCACCTGTCGTTAAGGAAGGAGAACGACCACCTATCATATGTTTCAAATGCGGAGGGGAGGGGCACATCAGTCCAAACTGCGCGATGCCGTCCAAAGCATGTTATAATTGTGGAAGAGAAGGTCATTTAGCCCGATTTTGTCGTTTACCGAAGACAAATTCAGCTAGGATGGAGGCACCAAAGGCCGTCCCAGAAAAGTCAAAACCGGTTGTGCAAGGGAGAGCGTTTGTTGTGAACTCCCAGAAAGCAAGGAACCCGAATGAGGTCATCACGGGTAAGCTTATCATAAACTCTAACGAAGTCTATACTTTATTTGATACCGGTTCTACCCATTCTTTTATTTCTCCTACTTGCGCTCATCGATTAAATTTGATTCCGGAGAAATTAGACTTTGACTTAGCAGTTGAAACTCCATTGGGAGAAACCTTCATTACATCCACGGTTTATAAGTCTTGTTTGGTTCAAGTTGGTACCCACACATTACCTGTCGATCTTATTTCATTAAAAATACTTGCATTTGACGTGATTCTAGGGATTGATTGGTTAACTACTCATCATGCAAAAATTGATTGTTTTCGTAAGGTTGTTAGCTTTCATATTCCTAATCGACCTATTATGCGAATTCAAGCAACCAAACCATTAAAATCAATCGCTGTCATCTCAAGCCATAAAGCTATTCGTTTATTGAAAAACGGATGTCAAGCTTTCTTAGCTCATGTCACAGATCTAAACAAAAATACGTCAGCTTTGAATGATATTTCTGTTGTTAATAAATTTCCTGACGTATTTCCCGAAGAACTTCCTGGCCTACCCCCAGAGCGTGAAATTGAATTTTGTATCGACCTTGAACCCGGTACAAAACCCATTTCCAAAGCCCCATATCGAATGGCTCCTATTGAACTTCAGGAGTTAAAGACCCAACTGCAGGAATTGTTAGACATTGGTTTTATTCGTCCTAGTACTTCTCCTTGGGGTGCTCCTGTTCTGTTCGTGAAGAAGAAAGATGGGAGTATGCGACTTTGTATTGATTATCGGGAGTTGAATCATGTCACCATCAAAAATAGGTACCCATTGCCACGTATTGATGACCTGTTTGACCAGTTGCAAGGAGCACAATTCTTTTCAAAGATCGATCTTCGTTCTGGATATCATCAGCTGAAGGTTAGAACTGAGGATATTCCAAAGACGGCTTTCAGAACTCGGTATGGGCATTATGAATTCTTAGTTATGTCTTTTGGATTGACTAATGCTCCTGCTGCCTTCATGGATATGATGAACAGGGTATTTAAGGAATATTTGGATCACTTTGTGGTCGTCTTTATCGATGACATCCTTGTTTATTCCAAAAGCCGTGAAGATCATGAGCAACACTTGAGGCTGGTACTCCAAAAGCTTCGTGAATACAAACTTTATGCCAAGTTGAAGAAATGCGAGTTCTGGCTGGAAGAGGTAGCATTCCTTGGGCACGTAGTATCAAGTCGTGGAATATCTGTTGACCCGGCAAAGATTGAAGCTATTCAAAGCTGGGAGCAACCTAAATCAGTGACCGAAGTACGTAGCTTTCTTGGTTTAGCTGGTTATTATCGGAGATTCGTGGAAGGATTTTCTCGAATCGCTACTCCATTAACTCAGCTGACTCGGAAAGATACAAAGTTCGGTTGGAGCGAAGAATGTGAGCAGAGTTTTCAAGAACTCAAGAGGAGACTCATTTCAGCACCTGTTCTAACAATACCATCTGGCTCGGAGGGATTTGTCATCTACAGTGATGCTTCGAGCAAAGGGTTGGGATGCGTTCTCATGCAACATGGAAAAGTCATAGCCTATGCATCAAGACAACTCAAGGAATATGAGAGGAATTATCCTACTCATGATCTAGAGTTGGCAGCTGTTGTCTTTGCACTTAAAATTTGGAGGCATTACTTGTATGGGGAGAAGGTGGAGATCTTTACGGATCATAAAAGCCTCAAATATTTCTTCACTCAAAAGGAACTCAACATGCGACAACGACGTTGGCTTGAACTGTTGAAAGATTATGATCATACCATTCAATACCATCCTGGAAAAGCGAACGTGGTAGCTGACGCATTGAGTAGAAGATCATATGCAAGTACGAGTGCGATATTGTCAACACAAAGACCCATTTTGTGTGATTTGCAAAGGATGGAGATAGAGTTAAAGACTCCAGGGACCCATGTGATGATGGCGAATATACGAGTAGAACCGACTTTAATCGATAAAGTTAAAGCTGCTCAAGCTACAGACCTGGAGCTGATGCGTATGAGGAAGAAAGTGCAAGAAGGTGCTATGCCGGAAGCAAGAATCGATGAAGAAGGAATACTTCGAGTCAACTCCAGACTTTGTGTTCCTAACAACCCTGATTTAAAGTATGAAATCATGATGGAGGCGCACAACACACCGTTTGCAATCCATCCTGGAAGTACCAAAATGTATCATGATCTTCGTCATACATTTTGGTGGAGCAATATGAAGAGAGAGATAGCGTTGTTTATCTCAAGGTGTCTAACTTGTCAACGAGTCAAAGCGGAGCATCAAGTACCAAAAGGTCCATTGCAACCACTTGAAATTCCAGAATGGAAGTGGGAGCACATTACCATGGATTTCGTTACCGGTCTTCCTAGGGTTTCTCAAGGTATTGATGCGATTTGGGTCATTGTTGATAGATTGACCAAGTCTGCTCATTTCTTACCGATACGAGAAACTTATACACTTGAACGTCTTGCTCGTATGTACATAAACGAGATTGTAAGACTGCATGGTATGCCAGTATCCATAGTTTCTGACCGAGACCCAAGATTCACTTCACGATTTTGGGTTAGTTTACAAAAAGCTATGGGCACGGAGTTACGATTTAGTTCAGCATATCATCCTCAGACGGACGGACAATCAGAGAGGACTATTCAAACTCTTGAAGATCTATTAAGACTCTGTGTCTTTGACTTCAAGGGAAGTTGGGACAAGTTCTTACCATTGGTGGAGTTTTCCTACAACAACAGTTATCAAGCAAGTATTGGCATGGCTCCATTCGAAGCATTGTATGGAAGAAAATGTCGTTCTCCAGTATGCTGGGATGAGGTGGGTGAAGCAACGTTGTTGGGACCGGAGTTGGTACGTATGACTACAGAAAAGATTCAAACGATCCGACAACGTATAAAAACCTCACAAGATCGACAAAAGAGTTATGCTGATCTTCATCGAAAGGACGTGGAATTTGATGTAGGAGATCATGTGTTCTTACGTGTTGCTCCATGGAAAGGAGTTACGAGATTTGGAAAGAGAGGAAAGCTCAATCCTCGATTCATCGGTCCATTTTTAATCCTCGATCGAGTAGGAACTGTGGCTTATAGACTCGCTTTACCGCCAAGTATGTCTCGTGTTCATAACGTTTTTCACATATCCATGTTACGCAAATATGTGGAAGACCCGAACCACATTATTGAGTTAGAACCGGACGAAATAGCGGAAGATTTGACGTATGAAGAAGTTCCTGTTCAAATCTTGGATAAGAAGGAACATATTCTACGCTCCAAGGTTATACCTCAAGTCAAAGTTTTGTGGAGAAACCACGATGTTGAGGAAATGACTTGGGAGTTAGAATCTGAAATGAAATCAAGGTATCCTTACCTCTTCGACATACCAGGTACGTACCCTAATTTCGAGGGCGAAATTTCATAAGAAGGGGAGGTTGTAAGACCCCAACTTTTATAAATAAAGATGAATTTTCTATAAATATCATTTTTGAATATTATGGAGTTAATTTGATATAATGTTATAGTTGTGGGTAATATTTATAAATTTTGCAAAGTACGCAAGTTGTTATATAATATTCGATTGGTCGGGGAATATTCGTTTTAACAGGGAATATTCGTACAACGACACAATCATTGGTGGACCCCACAACGGAATTATTGTCGGATTGAGAAAACGACAAAAATATTTTATAACGGCGGAAATTTTACCATTGTTACTGTTGAACTACTCGGTAGTAAAAGTACAGTAATACGTGTGGTTGCATAGTAGCACACGGTATTGATTATTAATGCTTATGTGAGAAGTCACTCAGTTTGATTCAATTATTGTCAGTTAATAATATGAATTATTTAGCGATAATGACGTTTTGTTTTATTCGTATTATTAACGTAATAAAACAGAAACATCTTTTTTATATAAAACAGAATACTTTATTAAAGTTATTCTATAAATAGAATATATTATATTTTATTTAAAAGATTTTTCTTTAAATATGGACCGTCAGATTAAAGTAATCAATCTGAACCGTTCATGGATTAGTTACTATGCATTCTATTTTTCTATAAATAGCAGCTCATTCCTTCATTATTTCTTACGAATTCACTGAACTCTAGAGAGAGAAACTATAGAGAGAAACTATAGAGAGAGAGAAGAAGAGTATT
The DNA here is from genome assembly GCA_016801055.1 of Panax notoginseng. Lineage (NCBI taxonomy): Eukaryota > Viridiplantae > Streptophyta > Magnoliopsida > Apiales > Araliaceae > Panax > Panax notoginseng. The sequence goes on along the minus strand of CM029019.1, from coordinate 15,707,055 downwards.
CTGCTACTTAACTACTTCCTTATTTCAGCTCGTCTTTAAAACGGTAAGGGGTGTTATTCTTTCTTATTCATGAAGAGAACTGTTGTTATTCCATTTCTTATTATTCTGTTGGAATAACCTGTATACGCGGTCTACCCTATACTTGGTGACATTCTTCTATTATTCTGTTGGAACATTCTGTCTGTGTGTTTTACACCGGACCTGGTTCCGTTTTTATTATTATTCTGTTGGAACATCCTGTCTGTGTGTTTTACACCGGACCTGGTTCCGTTTTTATTATTATTCTGTTGGAACATCCTGTCTGTGTGTTTTACACCGGACCTGGTTCCATTATTTATTATTCTGTCGAAATATCATGTCTGTGCGTTTACGCCGGACCTGGTTCCATTATTTATTATTCTGTCGGAATATCCTGTCTGTGCGTTTACGCTGGACCTGGTTCCATTATTTATTATTCTGTTGGAATAACCTGTCTGTGCGGTCTATCGCATGCATGGTGATTTCTTTTGTTATTTCATTCTTTATTGTACTCAGTTGGTTAAGTTTTGACTTCTATACTCCATGAAATTTGTGGAATATCCTTGATAATTGCGTTTCATCCAGTATCTATTCATGAAAATATTCTCCTGATCATTCTTGAATTTTACTCCACAAAGTAGTATCATGTTGACAATTTGGACGTTGTTAATTCTTGGATAAATTAATTCTTGAACTTGTTTTATTGAATTCTTATATCATTGTCATCATCCTCATGTTTATATTCTGTTGAAAGTCATCTGTGGCCTGTAGTGCATAGATGGACTTGGTATGATTATGACCAGGGATTATTCGGTGTAATCATGACCGTAATGTTACAAATGATGTGGTAAAAGTCCTCATTGGCCCGTAGTGCATTGATGGACAGTTGTTGGCATGATCATGACCATTAATGAATATACGAATATCCTTGGCCGTAGTGCAGGGGTGATTCGATGATGTGAATTATTTTATTAAGCTGAGTCTCAGCGATCACAGTGTTGGAAAATCTTTTAAATCATAAAAGATAGTAGAGTTTATTTTCTACTTGACTCTTTTAATGGATTGCTTGTTCCGCTGCAGTTAAACTTGATGTCTATTATATTTTATCAGTTTAACATTGTTGAAGGCTAATGATAATTTATTCTGCATTATCTTAGTCATGATATTTCTTACTGGGCTAGTTGAGCTCACCCTTTCTTTCACTGTTCTCTTCAGGAAATGAGAACGTAGCTGGGGCAAGTCGGAGAACGGAGTGATGGTCCGAATGATAGTATTAGTTAGTAGTCCTCACTATTCTATGTAATGGTGTGTTAATAAATGTAATGGAGACTCCTTTTGAGTATGAATACTCTCTAGAAGATAATATTTGTATTCAAACTCACAGTTTATGTTTTGTCGTATTGTACACGACAGTTGTATTAGTAAGTTGTATTTGTATTTTGTACTATGTATCTGACGACCCAAGATGGGTGATGTATACCTAATTTTGGGGGCGTCACATCTTAATTCAGAGTTCTTTTGATTGTAGAGCAAGTATTTGGGTTCTTGACTTCCGAGACTGCACCATGGGTGATAGTGTTGCACGTTTCTTTTTCTAGTTCAATCTTTCTGGCCGCCATCTTCTCATGGTATATCCTCCGCAGACTGTAACAGTCCATAGTGGAATGCTCTGCGTATTGGTGGTATATACAGAAATCTGATCTTCTTTTCATCTCTTCCGTCACAACCAAATATGTGAAGAAAGATTTTAGGTAAAGCAAAGAGCATAGAAAACAAATATTCTGTCCTTAGATTCTAAAAGTGACTTAATTATATAGATATAGCTCAAATTAGAATGCGTGATAGATATGATACTATATATTCTAGATCTTAAACATCACTTCATTTCTAATATTGTCATGCCTGTGTTGTGACTTGTGAGGTTCCATATTTTACAAATTAATTCATTAAATATTGGCCTGTCCTGAAAAGTATTACTTACATTGTTTTTAATTAGTTGTAGACAGTTTTAATTTACCCATAGTAAGTTCGAGAAAGTGTTTTATATGTGGACAAATTTACGACCAAATTAGATTACGAGTTGCATAGAACTCTAAAATTTTATCAACTCATTCTTAATTAATTCTAAAAGTTTTGATGCGCATAAAGAATATATATTTCATGCAGCATAATAAAGTTCCAAATGCAAAATTATTCAAAGCAAATTCATGCTTTTTTCTACTTTTCCAAATGCTGTTGTTTTTCTTTATATATATATATATATATAAAATTTTACAATCTCAATCATTCATTAGAAAGTGCGGTGGGGAAAAAAAAGGGTAGGGAATTGAAGAATTCATTAGTCTTTTTATGTGTATGCATTTTGTCCTTAAATTAAATTCGCTTTGAGTCTCGTGCCTTTGCCAGGAGGAATGTTGGGTTGGTGGTTCTTGTGGCCCTTTGAGTCTCTACTCCAGACAAATTTATAAAGTTATGGGAATGTTCCCAACGGCTACTACCCTTTCTATCTTTTTGTTTCTCTCTCTCACACACAGTTTATAAATATATATATATATATACACACACACACACACTACCTACCTCCGTCTCAAATTTATTTTAACATATCACACAAAATATAATTAAAAACAATTTTCTAGACATACATAATATACTTAATAATATAATATTTGGAGATACTAAAATAAATAAATATAAATATTTAAATATAATTTTAATACGTTTTAAACTCCGTACTACAAACACTAAAATATTTGTTGTAATTAATAAATCTGGAATGGAGGAGTAATATTGGAGTATATATGTCTATATTCAAGATCAGGGTAACTATATAGTATAAGAAAACTAGCTTATATAGTCATATTAGGAAGAAGGGGCCCAAAGACAGAAAGCATGCAAAGCTTATATAATGTTCATATCAAATTTACTAGGTTTTCTACTATTGACATTTAAATTTTTGTATCTATATGCTTTATTATTATTATTAATGGCTGTAAATTTGAAAGATTTTTCTTTTGGACCATATATAAGGGTATGATTCATAACAGTAGAAAGAGATATATACCACATGCATGCATAGAGATGGGATATATCCTTTGGAGAGGATTAATTAGGGTTGTGTCCTTAAGCCACCTCACTTCATTAATAGCAAGCATATGTACAGGATTATCTTTTTTAGTGAGACCACTGTGAGGACACTCCGTTGGAGCAATTTTAGAAGTTAATTAAGGTCCCCATGGAGGGGGAGATAGAACCATTATGTTTACTAGTCACTTACAAGTTACAACATATTTAATTTGTGAGTATTGTTTAGAAGGGAAGGGAAGGGAAAGTTTGGACCCTTCCCTTCTCCTTCGATCCTAATATAAGACTCATAGACAAATGGTTAATTAATCGTACTTAAAGTAGGGCTGGATTTGTTGAATAAAAATGTGATATAATTAATACAATAAGTTGCTCTTTTCAATTTTTAATAATATATATAGAAGTTATTCAAAATGAGTTATAATTAATGGGTAATTGACAACTTCTCCAAATATGTGCTATTTTTAAAAGGGATTCTTATATATTTAAGACAGATCGATGGAATGCATACTTAAACCTAATGTGTCTCCTTAATTAGCAGAAATGTCTTCCTTGTATAATTAACTACTACAAGTTTTAGGTATTGATCATGCCCTAGTACTCTAGAAAAATTCTAATTAGTAACATACAATGGCATTTTAATTATGGGGGAAAATAATTTTTCTGTTTCAAAAAATTTAAGGAAATACTAAAAGGAGGTGAAGAAAGAGTAGAATAAAAATCATTCAAATACATGAGTGTAAAATGAGCTAAAATGATAGTCTAACAGTGGAAAGGACAAATTCAAATTAAGAGCTTCTATATATATCAGAAGTATGAACATCAAGCCACATCCCACGTTTGAGATCAGAGAGAAGCAGAAAAGTAATTTCAAATTAATTATCAAAGAATTGAAGTAGAGTTTCGTGGGAATTTTTCTTCTTTTTATTTTAAAGGATAAATGGGTCAACAAAAGAAACATATATATATATATATATATATATATATATATATATATATATATATATATATATATATATATATATATATATAAAGAGCAAAGAAAAGTGGTTAAAAGTAACAGAATTAGATTAACCCAAGTTTAATCTATCTAGCAAAGGGATGATCATGATATTTCTCCTTTAATTTCAATGGACAAATTTTCACATAAAATTAATATGCTAGAGATACTATAACACTCTAGCTAGCTACCTAGCTAGTCCATCTAAAAATCATGGTCTAAACTTGTTAGGAAAATTATTATGCCGAAGTTGTTAAACAGTACTTTAGTCTTGTTTGTCGATCTTGACTCATTTTATTTTGAGGTTGTGGCCACTTGGTTCACTAGTACGATCGACTCATTTTCTGTGAATCAATTGTTAACAACAGGTAATGGCATCATAGCCGAATCTTGTTAACAACATGTAATGCAGCAGAGCTATGAAGTTATCCCTTCCCCCACGTCCCACAACTCTTCCTTCCTAAGTTAGGATAAATTATCCTAGGATTAGGACATTCTAAAAAAAAATGAGGCTATTTTTACTTTACACTTTTTGTTTGTTACTTTCATATCAAAAATAAATGCCTGAGTAAATTCATCATGTGAGAGGTAAATTTAAAACAGTCCCTTAATTATTTTTAATATTCAGAATTTACCCCTTGGATGTGCAGCCATTGATAAGGTTCTACGCTATCAAGGATATATATATATATATATATATATATATATATATATATATATATATATAGTCTCCTTCAGGGATCCCTCGAATAGTGTTATTTGAGGGATAGTGCGTTCAACCGTTGGATCTGTTTTAATAACTTTATGTGACTGAGAGTTTACATCTTATCCAACACATCCAATGCAACGGTTATCCAATGCAACACATAAGATGTAAAATCCCAGCCACATAAAGTTATTAAAATAGATCCAACGGTTGAGCGCACTATCCCTCAAATAACACTATTTGAGGGATCCCTCAACTGAAGGGGACTATATATATATATATATATATCTCATAAAAATTATTGGGCATATTATAATCATTGATCCCTAAATATTTTGTAAATTTTGATCCATGAATATATAGTAGACATTTATCAAGAAACAACGCGTGAATACTTGTTGTTTCGTTCCAACTTGTTAATAATTTTTATGTTAAAAAGAGTCGCATTTTTTATTACGACACAAATTAAAGTGATACGATACTTCTGTATTCACAAGTTTACTATCAAATCTCCATTGTCATATCATCACAATTAACTAAATCAAACACTGAGTAAATTTAAGGATAATTACATAAGAAAATATATATATTCATTAAAGTTTGTATATTTGCAAATGAGATACCCATTTTGTAAAATTAAAATGTAAAAAATCAATGGAAAATGAAGGAATTAAACGCCCATTGTCATTGGATTCTAGTTCTAGTACACTTTAGAGAGAGAATTTCACACTTTTCATGCACACAATAAGTTATCCATTAGTGTGGGAATTAAACATAAAGCTCTTGCTGCCCTAATATTATCCAATGTGAAGAGGGAGGGCAGAATTAGGGCAAAAATCAACTGCACATGCTTATATCTTATCTTTTTAAACTTAGAGAATTTATATTTTTATAAATAAATTTGATAATTTTATAAGGACCTCTCTCACATAAAGTGGACCCCACTTATTATTCATATAAAAAAAATCTATAAAATTATTAAATTTACTTATAAAAATATCAATTCTTTGTTTAAACTTGTAATTACAAGTTAGGGTTAGGGGTTGCAAATTGCAAGGCACAACAAAAGAAACACTCAAGTCAATATACAGATAAATTGGGCTGGCAGTGATTGAGATAGATGGTAATGTGCGTCTCCTCTTACCTCTTGGCTCTTAGTATATTAGAAAGAAAATAATTTAGGGTCTCAGAATCTTGAAAATTGTGATCAAAAGTTGTGTCCATTTATTATTCTTTTCTTGTGGCCCCTTCAAATACAGTAGTACCATAATTAAATAAAGAATAAAATACACTGACACTACCCGTAAATAATCATAATAACACTTATCACCCCTCTAGTTTTTTAAATAACAGCTAGTATCTCTCTAGTATATAATATGTAATATTCACTACTCTTAGTATGGTTGACCAACTAATTTTCAAAAATATTTTTAATATAATGTCTAATATACCCTTCAAGTTATAATGTTTAATATATCCACTAAATATAAATTTGTATATTATAATTTTTACTTAACTTGATCTAATTAATTAAATTATGAACTTGTGCGATAAATAACATAAATGTCAAAAAATAATAAATATTCATTTTATCAGGAAAATAAAGTCATACTCTTTTTACTAATTAAATTTCTCAAATATTAAAATTTACGTAATATACATTCAAATATATATATTTTTTGTAATTAAAAAGTAAAAATTTAATACCCATAAAAATTATAAATTATTGAAAAATAATTATAATTATTTTTCCCAAATATTAAAATTTACTTTAAAAAAATTTATTATTACACAATAAATCTTATTGTTCATATAAAAAAGTATTAAAAATTATATTAATCATTTTTCTCAAATATTAAACTAAACATATGTCACATTGGCATATTTATTTACAGTAAAAATGAGAAATGTTGTTACTCAAAAAAAGAAAATATATATTAAAAGAAAAATCTTTTTACAAAATAGAGGTAGTAATAAATATTATTATATTTTTTTTATTTAACATTGAAACATAATTGCATACTAAAAAATGTAATCAAAATCATAAACATCCCAAATTTTGACATATACTCTAACAAAATTTTACATATAAAAATCATAATATGAAACTAAAAATTCAAATAATATTTTTTGTCGTTAAACACTAAAAACTAAACTATCAACATACTCGATTAATCACTTTAATTAAAACAACTCCATTAATAATTTAATTTAAATTTTTTAATATTTGTATCACTTAATTATCCAAAACTATGTACTAATTAAACTAAATTAGTTTTTTTACAAGTTACCAACAATTTGAATGAGATATTCTTAATTACAAATAAAACTATATTTAAAATATATTGTATTAAACAGGATAATTAAATTATATATATATATTATGTTTATGAATTCAAATTTGATAACATACAAGGGTAAATACGTAATTTTATCTATTTAGTCAACACTAACAACTTGTAAAAGTAATAGCTGTTATTTAAAAAATTAAAAGAAAAGTGAATATTATTATAATTATCTAAAGTGAATGTGAGTGTATATTACTCTCCAATAAATCAAACCTACCTCTCTCTCTCTCTCTCTCTCCTTTTAGTTCTCTCTGATCTTTTGAGCAAGAAACAAAAACTCTTTTAGGGAGACAGTAACAATTAACAAAGCACCATGAAAAAAGTAAACATGAATATTCAAATTAAATACCCCACTGTTTAATTTTGACATCTTATCTTATTGACCAAAGCATGGTGGGGAATTTTTGATTCTGAATAACCCATGATAAATGCCATCAGAAAATTAAAGGGGTTAATGTTATATTCCTACCTACAAAGAATGTCTTTTTTTAAAAAAAAAAAAATATATATATATATATATATATATATTAAAAATATCTTTATACATTTATATATTTATATTCTTAATTTATATGTATAGCTTGCTCTTAAGATTGTAAGAACTATAATGTATAAATAGGAGTATATTTTAGAAACAATTTTAAAATTGGGATAAACACTCATAAAAATGAATTATTTTTGTATGACAAAAGTAGTAGTTACTTGTGGAAAAGCATAAGTACTATAGCTACATTACTTTCATTTCAACAATAAAAAAATAGTTACATTACTTTAAAATGCTAAATACAAAATAAAATAAGATTAATAGAATTTATATTTTCTATTAATTGATATAGAGAATTACTAAAAGCAAGCAATGTGGGGGGATTACTAAGAATTACAAACTTTAGAAGGGCATACAAGGTGAGGGTGCAAACAAAAACTAAAGAGAGAGATAAAGAGTCTTTAAATAAGGAGTGGATTGTGGAATAAAGGCATGGATAATGAAGAATAAAGCAATGAATTTTGGAGAACTTAATAAAAAAGATGACTCAAGCTCAAATTAAATTTATGAAATTATCCCTATATATATAAAAAAAAATCTAAGGGAATATTATGTAAAATGCAAGGCTAAGAAGTTATATACTGAAATTTCAAAAAATCATGTGTCAGTACTATCTTTTAGTTGGTTTATCTACCACTTCCCATCAAAATAAATTCAATTTAGGTTGAATTTCAGACAAAATGACCCACAAAAATGACTTGGTAGTTAAATTGTTGCTAACCTTCCAATGAGCTGGATATATATGTGGTGATAATTTTTTGATATGTATATACGGGAATAAATATAGACTAATTATATATACGTGTACAAAAAATACAATGTTAATTATTATCATTTTAAGGCGTCGTAAAAAAATATTATTAATGGTAGTAGAAATGGTCAGTCTTATAATATATGGATTATGGAGTCTGATTTTTAAAAAAATTTATGCATATATTGGGTATATATATACAGTGGCGATTTTGATCCGGTGGGTTCAAAATATTGTGGTCCTATAAATAATGTGACGGAGTTCGGGGGCTGCGCCCTCGAGCCAATTTTTTTAGATAATTTTGTGTTTTCTAACCGGTTGCATATGTAAAACATGTATTTGGTTACAATATTGTTTATATAACAAGTAATAACGTACATTATATATATATATATATATATATATATATATATATATATATATATAGACCCCTTATTGACTTCTAATACTCCTTTCTAATCACAAATTTGTTAATAAATATTAAAATTCAAGTTAATTACCACGACTAAGTACAGATTTGATTTCTACAAAAGTTTGAGAAATATATAAACACCTATATATTTATCTTGCTTGTTGGATGCTTAAATTTAATAACAGGATCTAGAGCCGTAATTATTTTGTTAATGTTGATGAACCCAAGAGTCGAGTTTATAATAGTTGTTATATATCTTGTACATGATCAGTTAATGATTGATTATGCATGCATGAGGATACGTGTGTGTGTAGGTCTGTCAATTAATCGGATCAGAGCAAATCGTGTTCTGATCTAATATGATACATCAAGTGTGATATTATCATTGATTTGCTCCATAGTATCCGATACATATCATAATCCAAATCGATCCATTGATGCAACAATACGGATATCATGCCCTATTAATTTTAAGATTTTATGGTATATGAGATTCCATGGATATATACATAGTCATTAATTCCTATATATAAATGAAAATCAGAAATATATCAAATTAAAATTTGGATTTAGAAAGGTGGAAGTGTTTTTTATTTTTTTTTATATTTTTCTCTTTCATTTTACCTTGAGCTAAGGGTGTAAAAAACCCAATTAAGTGCAACAAAGAACCTTGTTAATTCTTACACGATCCAATCAATTCGATTAGACACTCGCCGTCTATTTACATTATGATAAGTGAAATGTTCATAAAAATGCAGAAAAGACCCAGCTGCTCCTAATATGGATCAGTTCTTTAATTCTGTTGAGATTAATTACACTTGCAGTTATTGAGATCCTAGCTCCAAGTTCAAATCTATATTGTGAAGTCAATTATAATCCAAATAAATTAGTATATAACTGAATTCATCCAAGTTCATGATTTGTTCGTACTCACAATTATATATATATATATATATATATATATATATATATATATATATATATATAGAACAACATATATTTATTACTTTGAGGAGTAACACTGAAGTTTGAACTAAAAATTATTGCTGGCATTTTATTTATTGAGAATGAGTTTGACTCAATTACGAATTTCATTAGACTTGAGATAATATTGTTTACTTTAAATATATATACAGTTTTTCATTTTATATGTATCAGACAATTACATTTGGCTTCTTGTTATATATATATTAGTCTAAATATGTACAACTACATTCGATAAGCTCTTTTATTAGACCTAGTTGACCGATAATATAATGGATAACATAGATGATAAACTTGAATTTTGGTTTACACACATATATTGTTGGAATTTGTAGCTTATAGGGTGTGTATGAGAGGTATTGAGAAGTTTTTAAAAAAGGTCAATATCGAGCCAAGCAGAATGAGAGAATTAAAGCGGGTTGGGATAGAAGTAACGGTAATATATATATATATACTCTCTATTATAAAAACCATATGTATTAAGTTAATAAATAAAACGTCTCTCTCCGCTCCTGTGGACATAACTGAGTTTGGAGAACCACGTAAAACTCTGTATTGATTTTTTACTATTGTGTGTGTGATCCAATCCTAGCATATATATATATATATATATATATATATATATATATATATATATATAATCATCTTTCATAAAATAAAAACCACATCAAATAACTCTATTTCCTCATCCCTTCGCTCATGTGATCGATGACTCTGAATGAAATGCATGCCATTATCCTCAAGTCTTTCGAAGGGGACATCATTGCCATATTAAGTACTACATTTCTTTGATAGAACAACACATGCATGAAGCATATATATATATAAAGTAACAGCCTTGCTACGTTACCTACGTATGCTTACAAATTTATTTATATATGGAGGTAATAATTATTTCTCTACAAGAAAAAGAAATAGGTAGTATATATGTATAATGTATGTATTTGTTACCAAGTTAAGAAATTCTGTGTGGGCCCATGTGCAAAATTAGGGTTCACATGACCTAATTAAATGTGCAAGTTAGGGTTCGCATAACCTAATGGAATGAAGATGGAAAAGTCAGAAATAAATGTGCTAGACCGGGAGAAGCCTCCACGTGTCCCGAGGCGGAAGACTCGTGGAGGCGGCTCATTTTGGGAATTGATTGAGGGATTGGATTGGTGGCTAGAAGGACAGGGCAATATGGGCATTACTCTAAGGACTAAAGGGTATTTCTGAAATTTCCCTGAAGGCATGTGCCTTGCGCATGACTACTTTCCAGAATACCCTATAAATACCCCTTCCATTCCATTTGGAAAGGGGCTTCTCTTCGGACTCAAGACTTGGACTCTTGGAAGATCAAAGGGACCCTTTTGGTGACTTAAAGGCTTGGAGATTCCACCTAAAAGCACTAAAGGGGTTTGTACACTCTCTCAACACTCAGGAAGACTCTTGGAATCCCAATAACCCTAATAAGGTTTCCGGATTCTAGGAGTAGAAGGACTCAAGAAGAAGACTCTTGGAATTCCAATAACCCTAATAAGGTTTCCGGATTCTAGGGGTTCTGCCACGCGTCATTGGAGTAATCGCCCACCTGTCGTTCTCCCCTCTTCAATCAATCAATCAATTCCGTGCTCTTCGTGGATTTCTCTCCTCCTCAGCCAACACGAAACCCTAGACAAGCAAGGCGCGATTTCCTTGCCCACATTCTTTTGGCGACTCTGCTGGGGAGGTGTAGAATTCGTGAAGGGTATGCCCACAACTCGAAGTGGGAGAACAACAGGAAGAGCTTCACCAACAAACAGCATTGCCTCACCGGGTCCAGTTCCAAGGCAAGCAAGTCAAGCTTTCCAAGGCGTGAATCTAAATCTCAATCAACCCATCCTTGAAGACGCATCAGAAGGGAGTTCAACATCACCACACATGGCTAATCAACAACAAACTAACGCAGGAAGGCAAGGCGAGGATGCAGGTGGAGACCAGACGAATGTTGTGCAACTGGAGATGCTCAAGGCGTTGAAGGAAGCACGAGAAGAACAAGGGATGATGATGGCTATGATGCTGGAGATGCAGAGAAAGCAAGAGGAAATGGGAAATTTCCGCCAGCAGTTGATGCAGATTCCCGTTTTCAAGGCTATGTTCCCAGACAATTCACAAGGAAAACCGGCAGGAGTAGAGGACAACAATAACGATAGCAACAATAAGGAGAATCAGACAGCACATCCATTGATGGAGAATCAGTCCGTCCCAATCATCCACTAGGAACCTCAAAACAGTGGTGACGCGCCACAACCCAGATTGAAAGTCAGCCAGCCTAAGACAAACATCATTCCAACTGTTATCCCCGTATTTTCACAAGTGCAGATGCCAACCATCCCAAACCTCGTTCAACGAACTGACCCACAAGCACAACTGATACAGAATTTACATGATGTTAGTGTACATCAGCCAATTTCTGTACCACAGAGAGTTCATGCCACGAGCCAGTACGTGACGAAGGATGATATGATCGATGTGATCAATCAACTTCGCAGGCAGACATCCCGACCCTCGGAGTTAGACTTTACTCCACCTTACCCGGCACACATTCGGAGGCAACCTTACCCGACAGGGTATATTGAGCATCCCCCACAATTTCTAAAATACAACGGAGAGAAAGGAAATGCCAGGGAACATATTGCCAGGTTTGTAGAGTCGATGTCTCCATGGCTAGGATATGATGAAGTGAACAACCACAACTTGTTGATGCGGGAATTCAACAAGACTTTAACGGATAGTGCCTTCAGTTGGTACTATAATTTGGAGAAGGGGTCAGTCCATGATTGGGATGACCTAAAATTACAATTTTTTAAGAAGTTTTTCTATGTGCAGAAACAGGTAACCATTGTAGAGCTCATGCGGTTTAAGCAGAAGCCGAATGAGGAGCTGTCAGATTACGTTGACAGGTTCAGGGCCCAAGCACAGAAGTGTGTAGAACCAATTGAAGAAAAGAACTTGGTTTGCATATGCAACAATGGTGCTTTAGACGCCTTCAAGCCCCACCTCATTACCAAGGCGTGCGATTCATTTGCGACCCTCTCATCTTTTGCACAAGACTTGGGGGGAATTATGACATTTCTCACCAGCCATACGATGGATACATGGAAGAGCAAGAGGACAGCAACTGTGGCTCTGGTGGATTCTCAGTCAAAACCACAGGGGGGCAAGAGGGAGAAGAATGAGAAATTTGAATGAAGCAGAGAAAAGCATAGGGACAAGTATACCACAATGCCAGTTCCGGAGGCTATCACATGCAGCGAGAAGGCGTTCAGGAGCCTGTACGAACAATGGGTCGAGCACGGAGTGGTGAAACCTCTAAGGCCTCGGTTGGTTGTAACCGAAGAAATGAAAAGAAGACCAGACTTCTGTGTATACCATCAATACGCAGGGCATTCCACTATGGATTGTTACAGTCTGCGGAGGATATACCATGAGAAAATGGCGGCCGGGGAGATTGAACTAGGAGAAACGTGTAACACCATCACCCATAGTGCAGTCCCGGAAGTCAAGAACTCAAATACTGGCTCTACGTAACATCAGAAAAAAAAAACTCTGAACTACAGATGAGTTAAAAAAAAAATCCACCCAAGGTGGTCCACCAAAAATGGTGGTTTAAGTCCTCAGGAGTATCCCTTGCCAAGTAATTGGATGACCAAGGGAGGAGGCACAAGAATTGACGAATAATAAAATATAAAAAAAAAACACCCAAAGATGGTGGTCCACTCTAAAATGGTGGTCAAGTCCTCGTAGACTGCACTTGCCAAGAAATTGGACGATCCAAGTGACGAGGCACCCGATTTCAAAGTCCTCGTAGACTGCACTTGCCAAAATATTGGATGACCCAAGTGACGAGGCACCCATTTTCAAGTCCTCGTAGACTGCACTTGCCAAGAAATTGGACGACCCAAGTGACGAGGCACCCGAGTGTTACACTTTATCATCAAAAGTGAATGAGGCACCCTAGTATAAGCCCTCAACCCCGAAAATAGTTACACTTTATCTCTAAAAGTGGTGAACGTTATGCTTTCACCGACAAAAGCAAGATTTATTATATGAAACGTTATGCTTTTCGTTAAAAGCAATTTTATTATCAATAAATTGACAAACTTTCACTTATACTTGAACGATTTTTTTTAAATTTCTTAAAAAAAAAATATAGATTCAAGTGTTAGTTTGTATGAAATAAATGTACATGATTTTCCACGAAAGTTCATGATCTAAAGGTCATGACCTTTCGAATTGAAGATAGAGGAATACATAAAGCTTGGTCTTCGAGACTATCAGCAAGTCTTCGAGGCCATCAGTAGGTCTTCGAGGCCCTCAGCAGGTCTTCGAGGCTATCAGTAGATCTTTAACGCTATTATCAGGTCTTCGATGCTATCAGGCCTTCGAAGCTATCAGCAGATCTTCAACACTATCAGCAGGACTTTGAGGCTATCAGGCCTTCGAAGCTATCATGCCTACAAGGCTTTCAGGACTTCACGAAATGTTGGGTTCTCAATGACTTCTTGATTCCAAAAGAAAGAGAAATTTCAAGAGATGGTAAGAAAGATTAGATCGAAGATTTTCAAAATATCCCAGGAGAGCTCCTCTAAGGCTCGCCCTTCTAGGGTTTGCTCCCTAGAGGTTCCCTCTCCTAGGACTTTCGTTTTCGAGGATTGCAAAATATCAAGCCCCGCGAAGTGTTCAGACACTGGAATCAAGACTTCAACACATACAATATTTTGCGCGATCATCTCACCAAAGGCGTGACTCACGCGCAGGGGGCAAATACTTATCGAAAGAGGGCATAAACATCCTCCAGAGTAAAGGTGCATTCACCCCAAGCAGTGTGAATATGTAGATAGAAGAACACCATGGTCCTATTGGATACGAATGTTCCTACATAGCTGGATGCAAAGCTATCCACATAATCAGCATTCCTAAGTAGCTAGTTGATCCAATGTTGCTATTCTTGAAGGTGGTTAGATGAATCAGACAAGAAGTCATCCCAACTTTCACAAGCCTATAGAAACAAGCCTTCCTTCTATGGTGGAGGAAAAGTTGCACGGGCATAAGTTTGGACTTGCTTCCAAAAGACGACGAAAAGACCAAAGGAGGGGAACCCTTTCCCAATCATTGAGAAACGGGGCCTCCTTGGTTGTTCTCAAGTCTGCATAATGTTCAACAGGGAGGGCCTGCGACATAAGTTTAGACTTGCTTCCAAAAGACGACGAAAAGACTAAAGGAGGGGAACCCTTTCCCAATCATTGAGAAACGGGGCCTCCTTGGTTATTCCCAAGTCTGCAGAATGTTCAACAGGGAGGGCCTGCAAGAAAAAAAAAAGGAGAGTTCAGCATAAGGGATCTAAAGAAGCAAGGAAGGGACGTCAAATAAAGTGCTTGAGCTCGAAATGCTCACCATGCCAAGGAGGAATATCCGAGAGTAAAGTTTCAAAACACCTGAAAAGAAGATGAAACAATGTCAGAAAGAGTTAGGGTTCACCCCCTAGGGTTCGGCTCCCTAGGGGCTTGGCCATCTGGAGTGGATTCGCCGCAAGCAAGCATATCAGTTTTCTTTCTCCTTTAGTGTTGGCGTCGAAAAAATGGCTAAGATTTGGCCCCTAGGATTCGGCGCCCTCCTAGGGTTCGGCCACCACCTAGGGGGCCTTCCCTTCAAAAAAAAATAAAAAATAAATAAATAAATAAGGTTCAGCCCTAGGGTTCGGCGCCCTATAGGGTTCGGCTCCTATAGGGTTCGGCCACCACCTAGGGGCTATTCCTTCTTCAAAAAAAAAAAAAAAAAAAGCAGGTTCGGCCCTAGGATTCGGCGCCCTATAGGGTTCGGCTCCTATAGGGTTCGGCCACCACCTAGGGGCTGCTCCTTCTTCAAAAAAAAAAAAAAAAATCAGGTTCGACCCTAGGATTCGGCGCCCTATAGGGTTCGGCTCCTATAGGGTTCGGCCACCACCTAGGGGCTGCTCCTTCAACAAAAAGAAAAAAAAAAGGTTCGGCCCTAGGATTCGGCGCCCTATAGGGCTCCGCCACCACCTAGGGGCCACTCCTTCAAAAAAAAAATAAATTTAAGGTTCGGCCCCCTAAGCCTCGGTGCCTTATAGGGTTCCGCCTCCACCTAGGGGGGCTGTCTCCTTCAAAAAAAAATGAAAAAAGAAGAACAGAGGCTAAGGTTTGGCCCTATTGGGCTCGAACACATATGGATTATTCCCTCATACTTTTGAGATCCTGTTGCTCTATCGAATCAATTACTTGGGATGAATGACTGATCCTTCACCGTGAGAATTATAGTTTCGAAAGACAGAAGAGGCTACAATGACCTGGTGTTAGATACCGCAGAGATGTTTTTGATGGTGAGACGTGGCTCCAATTGTGAGGAAAATACGTATGCTCAATTCGTGGCTCCTAGCTAGTGATTATGAGACAATCTCAATTGAAGTTTAAAAATCTCAATTATTGGGAATATGCACGCAAGTAGCACCTACCTAATCAGAAGTAAGACATGCGGCGAGGGATTATGAATAGAGACTTCTTACTTCTCCAAAATAAAGATAAGTAAAAAGTTTATATTTTTCGAAAAGAATAAGATTAAAGCTTGATTTTATTCCCAAGAGAAAAATAAGATTAAAGCTTGATTTTATTCAAAAGAGAAGGGCTGATTTTCGAAAATGGCTCATATATATATATATATATATATATATATATATATATATATATATATATATATATATATATATATATATATATATATATATATCAAATAAATAAAGATTTGGGTTTAAAATAAAGAAAGATTGGATTTTATTTTCAAAATCCAAAATATTTGATTTCATTTTCAAAATAAGGAAAGATTTGATTTTATTTCCAAAATCCAAATTATTTGATTTCATTTTTAAAATAAAGAAAGATTTGATTTTCAAAATAAAATCCAGTCTTTGATTTTATTTTTATTTCCAAAATAAAACTAAGATTTAATTTTATTTGGTTTGATAAAAAAGAAAGATTTTGTATACCCAAAATAATAAAAATTTCTTTTATTTATTGAATGTTATTTGATTATTTTTCTTGTTTTTAATTTTCAGGAAAAATAAATAAATAAACAAATCCAAGGGTTTGGCTCACGAGTAGTTTCCCTTTTACTAGGACCATGGTCTTCAAGACCCGTGAAGTGAAGTTACGCAGAATCGTCTAAAAGCTGAAAGTGTTCTTGCGCGATCATCTATTTGGAAATGCGACTCTCGCGCAGGGGGCAAATGTGGGCCCATGTGCAAAATTAGGGTTCACATGACCTAATTAAATGTGCAAGTTAGGGTTCGCATAACCTAATGGAATGAAGATGGAAAAGTCAGAAATAAATGTGCTAGACCGGGAGAAGCCTCCACGTGTCCCGAGGCGGAAGACTCGTGGAGGCGGCTCATTTTGGGAATTGATTGAGGGATTGGATTGGTGGCTAGAAGGACAGGGCAATATGGGCATTACTCTAAGGACTAAAGGGTATTTCTGAAATTTCCCTGAAGGCATGTGCCTTGCACATGACTACTTTCCAGAATACCCTATAAATACCCCTTCCATTCCATTTGGAAAGGGGCTTCTCTTCGGACTCAAGACTTGGACTCTTGGAAGATCAAAGGGACCCTTTTGGTGACTTAAAGGCTTGGAGATTCCACCTAAAAGCACTAAAGGGGTTTGTACACTCTCTCAACACTCAGGAAGACTCTTGGAATCCCAATAACCCTAATAAGGTTTTCGGATTCTAGGAGTAGAAGGACTCAAGAAGAAGGCTCTTGGAATCCCAATAACCCTAATAAGGTTTCTGGATTCTAGGGGTTCTGTCACGCGTCATTGGAGTAATCGCCTACCTGTCGTTCTCCCCTCTTCAATCAATCAATCAATTCCGTGCTATTCGTGGATTTTTCTCCTCCTCAGTCAACACGAAACCCTAAACAAACAAGGCGCGATTTCTTTGCCCACATTCTGTAATAATGAAGAAGGTGTGGTCTGACTCTGTTGAAAACCATGATGTTATGTCTTTCCTCCATCAGTAAGTCTGGCGCGTGAAGAAAGAAGCTATTAACAAAACTACCTATTTTCAGCTAAAGTGCTAATTATCACTTCACTGCTGACCTATCTACAGTAAACATTGTTTTCCCTGTGGACTACTTTTGTTACAGCATTATTATTACCCTTCTTTTCTCTCTCTTATACAAGCAGCTCAATCCCTCCTTAATAATAATAGGAACATTAAAAATGGTATTTTTACGTAAAAATAATTATGTGCAAATATCAATTCTTAATAATATTCAATTTCATATTTATATATGTATCAAATATTAAGTGTATATGTATTATGAATGCATATACATGTATCCAAAACTTTTGTGGGTAATTAAGATGATGTAAAATTTCAAGCTCATTTAAAATTTTATGCTAGCTGCAAAATGTAACAACCCTACTTTGTTCTGATAAGAATAAAATTTCTATCTCAATTAAAAACACTTGTTATCTCGAAACTAATTGAAGAATAGAAATTACAAATTTTTCTAGACCAAAATGAAGAGGGGAATTAAAATATTGTCATGCAATTTCTAAATGAATCTATATGTCTTCCTTGGGAGAGTGCCTCTATCTTCTACAATAGTTTATTTAAATTAATTAATTTGTTATAAAAAATGAATATCAGCACAATTAATAACTCACACATAATCTGAGATAGTCATGCTTGTATTTATATAATTTATTGATCACATGAATTGAGTAGACTCTCTTTTAATTCCTCAAACTGATAATCCTTAGCTAGCATTCATGTAATCAATATATAAACTATACATGGTAAAGAAAAATTAATATTGGTTAAAATGTTCCTCTTGTTCTCCATCTTTACAAAGGAAATTTACATTGAATATATATATATATATATATATATATATATATATATATATATATATATATGTACTGTAGCTTTTACAATGTTTAAAGCATATAATAATATTAAGAAATTTTAAGATATCAAAAGTAATTAATATATAATTATTAGTATGTAATAAGCACTAAGAAGGTCGGTCATGGAAAGAAGTGAAATGCAATTCTAAAGTACACTACAAAACTTGTTCAGTTGTTTGCTAGATTAATATAGCAGTTATATATATATATATATATATATATTATGTGCTTCGTGTATTAATGAACTGATTATGGGTATAACTTTTCCTTTTACTTGTAATACACTTGATAGACTGTAGAGGTAATTTTTATTATTTTTTAAAATTTATTTCTTTAAAAAAAATACTGTATTTTCATGGATTATTTTCTCTTTCACTCTCTGCGTATTCCTTTGTCCTTGCTCTCTCCACTGTCTGACACACTGTTCTCTCTAAATGGCGTAAACTTGATGCCTGATAGTGCAAGCAAAGCAACCTCCCCAGTCCCCACCCTTTATTTTTAACGTCATCTCTATATATAACTTCACTCTATTCCTCTTTTGTTTGTCTATAAAAAATTTATTAATTACATTTCACAAAAAGAGTCGTACAGAAAAAAAAATGTATTTTATAAAAACAGCTTCTTCTTTTATTAATACTATAATATATAATGACACAATATTTTCATGTTTGTTATCAGAATTTTATTTAAAAAATTGATATTTTCAGGGTGAAATGTTAATTTCACAAGGTTGAATCTCATCTACTATTCACGTAAATAAAAACTTGTAAAATTTACATTTTTATCTGTAAATATATCGATTCCTTTTTATTATCATGTCACCTTTGAGTAACAATTTAATATTTTCAAGAATAAACATTAAATAAAATTATATTTTTAGTATTTTTAAGAACAAATATTAAATAAAAACATATTTGTAATATTTATAAATTTTATAAATGAAACTCTTTTATGGGACTGAGGAATTCTCTCTCTCTCTATCTCTCTCAGCCCTCTCACTTTTTTGGCCTTCACTACTGCTATAAGCGAGTTTAGTGGTTCACTAGCAAAACCCACCTGCAAAACTCTCTCCATTGTCTCTCTTCTCCTTTCTCCTTCATCACCCTCTTGTTATTACACTTTTTTAAACTAAACCCTCAATTCTCTTTCAATCTCTCTCCCTCTCTCTCTCTCTCTCCTCTTTGTCAAGACATTCCATTATTATCTCTCACTGTTTTGTCTTTTGGTATGGAAGGAGTTTAAGCTCAAGATTTTTAGATATAAAAAGTTTGTAAGTAGTAATCTGTTTACATATAATATATACCACTGAGTTTATTTTGTTGGAGTACTAGAGAAATGACATTATTTTTCTTCACTCTTGATAATTAATGTCTACTACTAGTAAAATTTCTTCCCCTACTAACTATCATTGTCCTTTTCAGGTAGACTTCTGCCAAGTTTTTTTTCTCAGGTTTTCTTCTCATGGCCACCTTAATTCCCTTGTAGAGTCTAAACACCAGTTCACTTCAAGGGGCCTGTTTTTTTATTAAAAAAAATTTGAGTTTCAAGAAAAATAAGGTCATTTTTTCATATGGATTGAAAAAAAATTTGAATGTTTCAGATTATGGGGTCATTAATAGTCATGGTTACCTAATTTTGTAGCTTGTTTGTTTCCAACGAGTGGACAAGTAAGTGTTAAGAAGGGTGGGGTGGGGTAGGGTAGCGTGGGGTGGCGGGGGAACCATAGCAACTAAGTAATTAAGGTAAGCCTAGCCATTACTTTTGGTTTAGTAATTTAGTCCTCTAGTTAATTCTTTCCCTTGGCCTGTCTTGTTCCTCCTAGTTCTCCCCTTTTGGTCTCCAAACAAACAACACAACTAAAAAACACCATATTCAAGAAATGGAACTCTCAAGTCAAGATGCTGATATGCCAATGCCAATCAACAGTATATATGGGCATGGTCTCATGATTCATCATGATCCTCCACCACCCCCACCCCCACCCCACCCCCACACCACATTGTCCCAAATTCAGTGTCCCAAATCCCCTCCAATGGTCCCATGGAGGACCATGTCCCCTACAAGAAAATGGTCAAATACAGGGAATGCCTCAAGAATCATGCAGCAGCCATGGGAGGAAATGCTACAGATGGGTGTGGTGAGTTTATGCCTAGTGGAGAAGAAGGTACCCTTGAAGCCCTCACTTGCTCTGCCTGCGATTGCCATAGAAATTTCCACAGGAAAGAAATAGAGGGAGAAACAGAGCAGCATAATCATAGTCATAATCATCCCAATTCCTCTTGTGATTGTTATCACCATATGAACAGGGGAATTGGGAGGAAACTCATTTTGGGACATCATTTTGGGACACCACAGTACCCTACAACTGGAGGTACACTAGTCCCCTCAAGAGCAGCTCCACATCCCCACCAGATGATAATGTCTAGTTATAACATTATGGGGTCTCTCCCTTCACAGCCTGATGATCAAGAAGATGGAAATCAAAATCAAAATGGGGTTGGAATTATTAGGGGAATGATGGCCAGGGCACCCCATTTGTTGAAAAAAAGATTCAGGACAAAATTTTCCCAAGAACAGAAGGAGAAAATGCTGAATTTTGCTGAAAAAGTTGGGTGGAAAATTCAGAAACAAGAGGAATCTGTGGTGCAGCAATTCTGTCAAGAAGTGGGAGTGAAAAGAAGAGTTATTAAGGTTTGGATGCATAACAACAAGCACAATCTTGCCAAGAAGAACCCCATCTCAATTACTCCAAATGTTCAAAGCCAAATTCATTAGGAAATTGAGTAGTTTAATTATATTATCCATATAATTATTATATATATCTTTTTCTCTCCTCTCTCAAGATTTTTCATTTTCGAGTCATCTAGATATTTAAATCATATTTGGTTTGGTTTATGTAATGTAGTTTTAAGGAAATTGGGTTTGGGAGATTTTTAGTTCTTGGTGATGTTGGTAGCTAGTTTAGTGTAGAGTGGATTATTGGAATAGTACTCTTTTGAGGATCTTTAATGTAAGATTATGATCTTTAATCAAGAAGAAGAGTTTCTAAATTAATTTCTCTTTTGATTTTATTAAATCCAAATTGAATTATAAGTAATATTTTTCATTTTTGTTGTGCAAATAATTTGTTGTACCAAAGATCAAAGTTTGTTCTCTCTTTCCTGCAGATCTTTTGTTCTTACCATAATTTTTTGGTTAACAAGACTTGAAATTTTCATGTTGCAGATGATTTTGCAATATTTTAGTAATTTTTAGAAAAAAGAGAAGTTAATTAAAAATTGCAAATTAATAGAATCATGTTGCATGTTATGCTTTAATGTTGCTTAATCAACCCTATATGTAATACATTTGAGTGATTTTTATGCACTTAGTTTAATCAATAAGATATAAGCACTCCTTAATAACTACCTAGTCTATGATTATATCTCATTAATTTGCTTACATTATTTCCTAATAAAAAGCAAGTAATTTTCTATTACCCAAAATACCATTTTGGCATACCAACCAGACAACAGTCTCTCATGCAGGGTCCTAGTCCATAAATTTATGAGAGTTTTATTTCTGAATATTTCAAGAAAGAGAAACAAATGCTACCAGTTAAAATGAAAGTTTATTTCTTAAACTTAAATTCTTCAAAAAAATTGATTTTTTCAATTTATCAAGTTTGAACCCAAATGATTATAGTTTTAATATAGGTCGATCCATATTTTATTTTTTGATATTTATGTATTTTCTTTCTTTCCATCTTTTAATTAATTATTTCTCTCTAATTTTTTTAATATATTATATTTCTAAAATAGCTTAATATACTTTCTCTCTCTAAAATTTTTTGTGTTTCTCTAAACAATTAATATAAATTTGTCAAGTTTAACAGAAGGAGCTGGACGCATTGAATCTGAACACATACTATAGGCTAGTGATATTTTCAATCTTTGTTTTTGTTCAGTAAATATTTTTTTAACTTTTAATTAATAAAATTCTGAATTTTGAAATTAATGTGACTTTATTTACTTAATTGTTGAAATAGTTAATATTATAAATTGTCTGAAAAGTCTTACTTAATGTAAAATTAAAAAAATCTCAAATGACATAAATCGAATGTGATAGTCTCAGGGTCCCATATTTAAATAATAATATTTTATTTTTTCATCATTTAGAATTTAAAAATTAGTTGAGTGGAGTGACAAATTCTATAATTTGAAGTTAAACTCGAGAATATTGTGTCTATTAATATTCTCATTAATAAAGTGTGAGACTAGTGTTGTGCAAAAAAAATAATTTTATAATAAAAAAATTTCATGTTCATATAAGATAGAATTATGAAAATTAAAAAAAAATCTCAAAATATTACTTTTTATGTTATACAAAAAGAGTCTCATTTTAATTTTTAAAGTCGAGTTTAAAAAGTTTTAACATTGATTTGACTAGATTACGTATTAAAAAATTTAAAATTTTCTTATTAGAAGCATTTTCAAAATAATTTACAAAAGTAATTTTTATATTAATTAAAATTAAAAAAATTATTATTACTTTTAGGGAATTGATATTTCCACAAAACCTCACTCACCGTTTACTATTCATATAAGCAGAGTTTTGTGAAAATATCACTTCCCTACTTTTATTAGAGTTTTTTCAAATTAATTATTTAAATTTAAACTACATTTAAAAGTAATTAGATTGGTTACTAATTTGAGTTGATGCAACACTTATTATAGACTAATATGGGTCGAAACTAATTAAATTAATTTCAACTTATATTTGTTATTAATAATATGGGTCTAAAACTGAATCAATTCATAACATAATCCAAATGATTTTGGATAATTATACGGTTCTCAACATAAATTATCAGATCTAGCTGCAAACACAGTTTTGACTGCGTTTGAATTATCAGATCTAACTGCAAACACAGTTTTAAATGCGTTTATAAAACGCTATTACCACCATAATCGTTGTCATATAAATTTTGTTGCTTTATTTTTTTTGGTAATGCAATTGGGTTGTTTAGCCTGTTTAGCATACAACTACATAGTGTTTCATAACTTTTTCAGGTTTATTATTCAGGTTTTTTTTTATATAGGTATAAGGATATAGATATAAATAAAACTTAAGTTAACATATTTATGAAAAAGTTAAATTTAGAGGGGGCAAAAAAAAACTTAAATTACTATTACTCTAAAAAGAACTACGCACACGGTGTATAATGTATTCAAACTCTCGTTCTAACTCGTTAAGTTTCAATCCTTCTCTTCAATTTTTAACCCAAAAAAACCAACTCTTGCTCGAAACAGATCCTGAATCCGCCTCTGGTATCATATCGACTCTAGTGTTTTTGTAGGAAATTTGTATTTTCACAAGGGAATTTTGATATTTACATAAGATTTTACTCACACACATGTGAGTCTCATTTCCTGTTCATGTTAAGAGGATACTTGTGAAACTATCAAATTTCCTAATGAAAATATCAATTCTTTTTTTCTAATTCCAACTATATATCAATAAGAATTATTCTCTATTCTTATTCCAGGATTTTGTCAAAAAAACAAAAAAAAAAAAAAAAAAAAAAAAAAGATAACGTTTCATAACATAATAATTTCAAAAGTAGTTCCTTCACCGGAAAAAAAAAAGTGTTTTTCTTTTTAATTTTTGTGTTATTTTTTTTTACAATTACTATAATTTATATAGGTAATATTTGGACATAACTTTTGAATATCAAAATAAGTTCTGAATAAAAATAGTAGTAACAAATTTATAACGTGTATCCTATGCAACAAATTTATTTCGGGTATCCCATATTACTAAACCAACTATCTATTATAATTATGCTACGTTTAAATTGAAATAATAAACGTAAGAATAGAATGACTCATTTTTATAAAATATTAAAATTATATTTAATTATAATTGGAATGAATTGAACTATTTTTATTTCTTCCGAATTTATAAATTTTATTTTTTTAAAAGAGAGAATATATAGAATAACATATTTCAATTATAACAAAATAAATCATTCCGTTCTTCGTTTCATTTTTCAATCCAGACGTAATGTATAAGTATTCAACGGTAATAAATACTTTGTGACATCCCAATTAAAAATTGGATACACGTAATACAAGATCTTAAATTAGCCAATTAAGTTTCCAGCTACCTCTAAGCTACCAACCATGGTCCATGAAACTTACACATGTACTATTTTCTTTTTCACCTCGCCTAACCCCAACCCCATGATGGAAACGAGAAGGAAATTGATATTGAATAATGCTATAAATATAAATTATTTTATAAATATTTTATAAATTATTAATATGACGTATTTCATCTTAATATATTATGTGAGATTAAAAATTATATTGAAATAATTTGTTGATCAATATGTTAAGATGAAGTATACCACATCAACAATTTATAAAATTTTTATAAAATAATTTGTGTCATTGATATTTTTATATGTTAAAATAATATTTTCATATAATTTCTCTCGCACGAAGTTAAGACTTATTTATTATTTGTGTGAAAGAAATCACATGAAAACATCAAATTTTTATGTGTAAATATATATAAATTTCCAACTAGAACCACAATCTTGGGAGACAATTAAATAATGGCAGAAGACATATTTAATAGGGTACCAACCATCTGCCATTGAAATGACATATCTGCCCATCATATCAGTCATAAGAAAGAAAGAAAGAAAGAATAAAAGGGGGAGGAGGAGGTCAACTATGTTCTGGACTCCACAGCTTTATGGAATGGGATAGAAAAGTGGTCCATAAACATGGAAAAAGCTGCCTTAGAAGATAAAATTTCCACGAATCTATTCAAATAACCCACACTTAGATAATAATAATAATAATACTAACCCCCATCTAATTCTTTTTCTTCTGCTTTACATAATTATAGCATCCCAAAACCGGAAACCCTAACCCATTTCGATGTGCATGTAAGTAAGTGACCATTCAACCTTATACTGCATCCAACTAGCCCAAACCCAGTTTGATTGTGCTATACTGACTATAGAAACATGTTGCTCATCAGACTTGGAACCAACATAGAAATAACTTCTTGTAAGCAAACCAACAATTTAAAATTTTAGACAACTCCCCCAACCTCTTGCCAGGCTCTAGGTTGAAATATATCCTTAAAAACGAATTGTATATAATAAAACAAATACACCTTATTTAACGTAATAATATTCGTTTGTATACAAACAATAAAGCACAAGGTACAACTACGCAATGCGACGTATATTGGGGGTCGGAAGGGGTGGGATATCACTCCCCTAATTTAATTTGCTAAAGGTAAGGGTCAACATCTTGTAATCAGTGCAAGTATGTGCATGAATACAATAATATCTAAATTTAAATTTGTCAAACAAAGCAGTAACCAGTACAATGCTCTTTTGATGCCCAAAGGCAGCAGTGCTAATAACAGGTTTCTATAGCTAGCTCAAAGTCGATGTGACTAAAAGCAATAAACAGTACTACCAAGTACTGTGTAAACCCACCCCCACCCCCAATCCCAATCCCAATAAAATGCATATTCTCTCCCTATTTCACGAAAGTATTATACAATAAAACAAAAAATTCAAAATACAGCACCAAGCAACCAATTAAGCGGTTATAACACAGCTAAGAAAATTCAAAGTTGCATTATAATCTATTAAGCAGAAACAGGCCTGAGAAAATATAGAAAAACCTGGAGGAAAAAAATGAACTATCCAGAGAGAAACTCTACAAAATATTAAGACAAAACTGCTTTTTAAATTTATATATGTATGTATTACAATTTGCTTATCTATTAAGACTGATACATTTATTTCCTTTCACCCTCAACTCTGCGTGTAGTAAGTCGGACCTGATATACATCGGACGAGGCAGGAACAGCACTTTACTCATTGCATCACATGCTTACCATGGGGAACTGACCAATTCACAGGTACCGTGGTTACCATGAGCTCAGTCATATACTGCAAGCTTCCCCACTTACATGTGCAACAGCTCTTCTCCAAGTGTTTTCAATTAGAGAAGCAATCTAAGCACTTGAAATCCAATCCCATGTTATAGACACGATGAGTTTGACACACCTCACTTAAACAATTCACACAGCCGAGCTCCGCCAGGATTAAGATGTGATTCTGACATCATCCATCCCTGCAAGATATAAAAGTCTCATTAGCTACATGAAATAAGTATAATTTTTGTAATATCGAGCAGGCAACAACTCATATAGCTGACTTGTATAAAGCAAACCGTTTAACTTTTAACTGGAGTGCTCGCCACAACAGTAAATTCATGCCTACCGCCCAGAGTACTTTAGGATGTGGTAAGAATCAATTCAGCCATAGTCTGCAAACCATAGCTCATTCAATACACCTACCTACCTATCAACCGTGATGGGAAGATAACATTTCATTACTACAGTCAAATTTGAAACTAGTTATTATGACTTCTGTTCCCCCAGCAATAGGTGAAACAATTGGACATGACAAGCATCAACAGACAAGTGTCTAATTTGTGTATATCTTCATTGCACGTCCTAGCGTTATTGTAATTGGGCATTTGACAAACAGGAACACATTAGGATTAAGCTGGTAATCAGCCCGGCAATCATTTTGCTAACAAAAATCAAAAATGAATCACCGGATGTTAATAAATTAAAGGAAGATACAAGTACTTTCTCCTACCTGTTCTTTAGTTCTGCTCTTAAATGGCCCAAACAAAGCTGAGAAAATCTTATAAGATTCTGCAATATGAGCTTCGAGATCAGCAGAAAAGGGCAATTAAACTGAATGATCATTTTCATGATGTTTCCTGGAAGACATATTCCCATTTGATGAACGAATGATATGCAGAAGCACTTTAGCCTGTAACACAAGCAAATTTAGCTTTGACCATAACAATCTCAAACTTTTTTTTTAAGATAACACAGTACGATCAGATTTCTTACATGGAAAGCAGCTTTGAAAATGTCATCTGGTTTTGCTTGATCTTTGAACAGTGCATATATATTACCCTTTGATGGATTATATGTCACGACACATCTCTCTCTCTGACATTACAGGAATTGCAACAAGTTAAGAAAAAATAGTTTACATGCACTTGCAGATGTGTGCAAGAGAAACAGCAAGCCCCAGATCAAAAGAATCTATATTCTACACTCCAAAACTGGAGTTATACCTCAAAAACAGGCTCTATAGCAAAGTAAGAGTTCGCATCTTGGAATGCATCCTTGAATCTTGGCCCTGAAAAGTTGCAATAAATTTGTGTTACAGCTAAAGAATCGCTAGATTCAGAAACTTATGTGTCAACAAATAAGAAATAAGGAAAAGAAAGCCATAATGATACAAGTACCTAGAACAATAGGACTGTGTTTCGACCACGGTAAATTGAATACATTTTCCATGGCATTTCCTTCCCGCAATGTTGGTACTCGCCCTGCAGGATGGATATATAATAAAATTAATCATCTCAAAAAGGAAATACCGTCTGATATATTTTTGACTACTAAACTCCTTCTCCAACTTTGCATCAAAAGATGAGACCAGGATAACACATTGGCACAATGCTTTTGGGGGCAAGGCAAAAGGTGGACATGGATCTTTATAATCTACTATGACATACATGAACTCATTCTACGGTGACAGTATGAAGAACCTTTAGGAACCATATAGGATTAGACTAAAATTATAAGAACACATCTTAATAAAAAGATAAATATAACACTGCCTAGTTAAAATGATATCCCAGGGCCTGCCGAGTTGAAGTGGTAGGTAAAACTCACATTAAGAATGGCCCTTGGAGGAATAACCAACAATATCATGTCGCCAAATGAAAAATTAATGGTTGGGGGTTTGGACTAACACTGTCCCAAAATGAATTAAAAAAGGAAGACAAAGCACCCAAACTAACCTGTCTTAAGGAAGGAATCTACTGCCACAGTGAATCTGGCTCTATTCAATGTATGCAATACAACAGATTTAACCTGGCAAACAACACATTAACGTAGTTGGAAAATTCAATCAACTTCTCAACAAAAAATAAAATAAAATTTTACGCAATATGAAATGAATATTCTGAGAACACCTAACCTCTTGGTAAGAGCTGAAACATATCCGCATGAGAGTAGAGCAAACGTGGTAACTAAAGATGAATTTCTTTTTGCAATCATGATGCTCAACCTAGAACCCATCTTCACAACGAAAATGATTCACTGAAATTAGCTTCAATTGGAATATATACTATGTCTAATTATAAACATTTACACCACCAAACACTAACACAATAATGTGTTATATAAGCATGATTCGCTATTTTATTTTAAACATTAAACAGACAACATTACTAGTAGCTCGAAAGCATAACCAAGTACATGCAATAACACATCAATATTTATCTTAATAGAAATAACAGAACAATAAGTGAATACTACTTAGAAATAGTGAGCCAGATTATATTAAAACCAACTCTTATCAGCAAGATATTTCAGCAGACAGCAGGTCAGTCTTATGAGCCTAAAGAAAATAGAAATTTAGCCAAAACTTCTTGCTACATTGGTTTCGATGTCCTTGGTAGTGGGTACAATCTAAGACTTTAGAAAACTGTAGAAAGAACAGGACAAACATACCAGATCTGCAATATTGCCAACACATTCTCCTTTGGCAGTAACATGTTTTCTCCTCTAGCAAAGGCTTTGTATATTGGGGTACGAGTAGATGTTGATGCGACAGCAGCGACATTCTACAAGAGAAAAATGTAAAATTACCGCACAATGTCACCCACACATACTTACATTGCATAAGAAAAATAAAGAAAAGCTCAAACCTTGGCCACATTGGCAGCACAGGCTAAAGGCAGAAAAAGGTGTGGTACAGCTGCAGTTGCTAATTCTACACCAGCTCCCAACTCCATCAGAAGATCACCAGTAAATCTAAGCTGAAAGACATCATTAATAGAAGATTTGATCATAACCCAAAAATTGTACTTCCTCCCTTCTGAAATATGATCAATTTTGACTTTTTAAAAGTCAATTTGAGATATATTCAAATTCATCATTATGTGATTCATTTAACTTTTGAAAATAATAAATCTTAAAACTATATAACTAGTAGTACTTTTTAGATAATTTACAATTGTCAAAGTTGTATTATCTAAAATTAAATGAATTCATAATTTCATATTAATTTTGAATTTCAAAATATCTCAAACTCACTTCAAAAAAGTCAAAATTGATCCTATATTTTGTGACGGGGGATGATATCAAGCAGAATCATTTGTGAAAAACTATATCTAAAAGTAATGTCACCTGTTTCAAATCATAATCAAATTTCTTCCCTTGGCGGGCAAAGAGCATCTTTCCAACCCAACCAGTGCCATCCTGCGGACAAAATATATAGATTGATTTTATGTTTATGGAATGGCATATCAGCAGTAGCATTCTAGCACATTCTGAAAGAAGGGTTAGAAGGCCTGATGCTTTAAGAAGTACAAGAAAGCACCAACGACTCTGTTTCCATTAGCGGTAAAATCTTAAAAGAACTCGACACTAACAATCTTCTTGAGTTCCAATTTTAATAAGAACTTTTTTATAGGTATTAAAAGGATTAATCACAAACAGATTTTACTCAAAGTCTCCATTCAGTTTGTAAATTAACATAAATAAATCACCACACTACTAAAATCTTTAATTCCCTTGGTTTCCTCAGCTATTTGGAACTCAAACTCTATTAGGTTGCATATTGAAACTTTTGACTTATAATTAGTTGCTTCTGGAATAATCGACTGTTGAAGGCCGTTTTGCATTTGGATAATTGTGTACCTTGTGGAAAGTGGATGAAGGAAGAAAAGGAAAACAAAGAAAAGGAGAATCTATACAAGTATTTGATGTGAAAGAGAGATATAGTCCTAGAACCTATTATTTGGCTGTGAATTAGTTTTCAAATGGATTATTTGGCGGTAAGGCAATGCAAAAGTAGCAGGAAACCTTGGACACTAGTTTATCATAAAACCTTGTTTTCTATAAAATATAAATTAGGTTTAAGAGTTCAGTATAGTCTTTTCAAGTGTTAGGATTCCTATTTTTAGCAACTATGCAAGAAAAAGAAAAAAATCTCGACAACAAAAGAAATTCATATTCAATCTAAGAAGCAATCAACCCATTATTTTTTTATAAAATAAATAAATATCTAAGGAATACAAAGCTAGAAAGAATAAGGGATATTAGTAAACTCATTGTTGAGTTCCAAACATTCAAATTGAACAAAGAAAACAATACCCAAGAAGTGTGTTCCAAGTAGCAAAGAATTCATCGTGAAGCTGATGCATTGCTCCAAACAATTAATTCCATTTCTCATAGCCAGACATCAACCCCAATATGAAAACCAATTGTATCAACTTATGATTGCAATAGTAAATTTAGGCACTAACTTGCGCAAACTGTATAAACATCAGCCATACCTTGAGGATCTAGTTTATAGCTACAGCCCCAGGTATAGCTTGGTTTCTGGAGACCCCAACTGAATTTAAAAGGGTTTGTGTTGTAAAAACACCCATTGCTCCGCCAAAAAAATGCTACAGGGGAATAATGACATCATCATTTGGAGTTTATGGGAGAAAGAAACTAACTTTAGACTCGGGGTAATATTTACATTATATTCAATATGGTACCTTCAAAGCTCTCCATGTCATGTATGGAACATATGATGGGATGACACTATCAGGGAAACCTTCTGGAACTACATAAGATCTTATGAATGACACCAACTCCTGCAGAAATATTTGATGCAAACCACAAGACATTGTACTTAAGAAACTCAATATCTGTGCAAGTTTTTATCCGTGTAACAATATTAATTATCTGTGTAACTCTCCATTGGATAAATATACCTTTACACTTGTAACTAATTAACTACCCTTAACTCCTTTCTAGCTACTATATTCACCCACTTATGACTTACCTATAAATAATTATAGATAACTAGTCAATCTAAAATAAACATTGCAATAAAATGATGAAGAATATGCACATAGAAAGTGTGTGCTACTAGTTACTACTAATTATTTGTGCAAGAATAATTACCACTATTAGTAGACTAGACTAAAACTATACTCACTCTGTCCTTACAAAAAAAAATCCCTCTTTTTTCTTTTTTGTTGACATTTCTTCAAATATTAAAGAGTTGTTTGTTACGCATTGAATGGCTGCATTCAGTGCGTTTGTTTTGGAAAAAAATCGTCTGAATGGCTGAATCGGTTAGCCATTCAGACGATTTGGGCATAATAATTTAGTGTCATTTTTTTGACTGAATGACTGTTGAATGAAGTATTATATATATATATATAGATATATATATATATATATATATATATATATTACAATATTAACTATTATATTAAGTAATATTAAATAAATTTACAACAATTTTAAATTTTTTTCAAAGGGATAAAATAATAAAAATTTGTTATTTAGATGTTTCTGACATGTCAATTATCAAACAACTTTTTTCATTCAGTATTTAGTTTCATTCAGCTCATTCAGATTCAGAACCATTTCATTTAGTTTTTATCAAACAGCCCCTAAGTTTTATAGTTTTGCATGGGACTTCAACATCACTTTTTCAATAATTCTTTTCTAATAAAGAACTTTTAGCGTTCAAAGTTCACTTGAAAAACCATATATATATGTCCTATGCAAACCATATTATCAGGAAAGGGGGGAAAATAAATCTTTGGACGGAGGAGTATGATTCTGCATTTCGAATTTTGACAATATTACAAAATAACAAACTGGAAAAGAAAAAAAGTAAAATGAACTGAAAAGTGAATGGTCCTGCATTTGCAATATAGATATTATAGTTTTGAAAATAGCAGATGACATGAAACCAAACATGGCAGAAAGTAAAATGAATATATATAACAATTTACTGTTTACAAACATATCACAGTATTTACTTTGGCAATAAAAGTAACTAAACTTTCTGACATATCCATTATCAAACAACTTTTTCATTCAGTATTTAGTTTCATTCAGCTCATTTAGATTCAGAACCATTTCATTTAGTTTTTATCAAACAGCCCCTAAGTTTTATAGTTTTGCATGGGACTTCAACATCACTTTTTCAATAATTCTTTTCTAATAAAGAACTTATAGCATTCAAAGTTAACTTGAAAAACTATATATACGTCCTATGCAAACCATATTATCAGGAAGGGGGGGAATAATGTTGAGTAAGTCAGAGTATGTTACGTTCTTCTCCTAGTCTCTAGGAATAAGTTTATTTATTGGACTAAGATTTACCAAGTCATTAGGAGTTTGTTTTATAGTTGTTTCTGTTCTTATTTCTTAGTTTGTATTGGCTAGTTTATAGCTTATAGTTGTTTATGTATCGCCTATTTAAATAGGCTTGCTTGATTCAGTAAAATAATCTGCAGTAGCAGTTTCCAGTTCCACATATTTTTCTATTCTCTTAATTTCTTAACAGTGGTATCAGAGCTAGAGTTAACAAAAGGGGGAGTGTTGAAAAAAAAACAGAAGGTTAATTTGTGGGAAACACAGGGAAGTGAGGTAGAGACTTATTTATTTTTGCAATAGTTGCAGTGAACGATGACCACCGAAAACTATGTTCAACCAGCTATTCCTCGTCTCGATGGTCATTATGATCATTGGAGTATGCTGATGGAGAACTTCTTGAGGTCCAAGGAGTATTGGCATGTTGTCTCGGAAGGGATTTCAGAACCGGAAGTTGACGTAGCAGTGTCAGAAGCAAGGAGAGTGGAGTTAGAAGGGCAACGTTTGAAGGATCTCAAGGCGAAGAACTATTTGTTCCAATCCATTGATCGTGCAATCTTGGAAACAATTCTTTGTAAAGATACTTCCAAGCAGATATAGGATTCAATGAAGAAAAAATACCATGGCTCAACAAAAACAAAAAGGCAACAGCTTCAAGCACTTCGTTCAGAATTTGAGCTGCTTCGAATGAAGACAGGAGAGTCCGTATCTGATTTCTTCTCACGAACAATGGCGATCATTAACAAGATGCGTGTTCATGGTGAAAAAATTCAAGATGTGACTATTGTAGAGAAAATACTTCGCTCAATGACACCAAAATTCAACTATGTGGTATGTTCTATTGAAGAATCAAAGGATCTTGATAATCTTTCAATTGATGAATTGCAGGGATCTTTATTGGTTCATGAGCAGAAGGTCTATCACCAAGAAAAGGAGGAGCAGGCTTTAAAAGCCTCAACTGAAATTCAATCAAGTAGAGCTAATGGAGGCCGGGGCCGAGGCCGAAGTCGAGGCCAAGGCAGAGAAAATAATGATCGTGGTAATCATCAGCAATATCATCATGATCAATCTCAAGGAAAGAGCAGAGGAAGAGGTGGTCAACATTCCACTTTCTTCAAACCAAAAGCTACAGATAAGTCTACTGTCCAATGTTTTAGATGTCATCAGTATGGGCATTTTCAATCTGAATGTCGAGTTAATTTTCCCTATGGACATGGTGAGAGTTCTAATTTTGTAGAAAATGAAGAAGAGGCGGTTTCACTTTTGATGGTTTGTTATGAAAAAGAAGAGACCAAGAAAAATTTATGGTATTTAGACAGTGGTCGCAGCAAGCATATGTGTGGAGACAAGTCAGCATTTCCTACCTTGGATGAATCTTACCTAGATAATGTCAAATTTGGAGAAAACTCTAAAGTCACGGTCATGGGTAAAGGAGATGTGAGTATTCAAACCAAAGAAGGAATCACTCAAACCATTTCTAATGTTTTGTTGGTTCCAGATTTAAAGACCAACTTACTAAGTATTGGTCAATTGCAAGAGAAGGGTTACGAGGTGTCAATTAAAGATGGTGTTTGTCATATCAGAGATGAGAAGCTTGGCTTAATTGCTCAAGTAATCATGACTACAAATAGAATGTTTCCGTTATATTTGTCCAAGGCTGCTTCTCTTTGTTTTTCTGCGAAATTGAAGGATGTGGCATGGTTATGGCATTATCGCTATGGTCATCTAAACTTTGGTGGGCTTAAAACTTTACAGTAGAAAAATATGGTCACTGGTCTTCCTCAAATTACAGTTCCATCAGCAGTTTGTGAAAGTTGTGTTGTTAGCAAACAACATCGCAATCCATTTC
The DNA here is from genome assembly GCA_016801055.1 of Panax notoginseng. Lineage (NCBI taxonomy): Eukaryota > Viridiplantae > Streptophyta > Magnoliopsida > Apiales > Araliaceae > Panax > Panax notoginseng. The sequence continues at coordinate 15,672,125 of CM029019.1, read as the reverse complement.
CACAAGGAAAATCTTGGAGAGCAAAGAAACAGTTGGAGATAGTTCATTCCGGCTTATGTGGCCCCATTAATCCATCTTCCAATGGAGGTAAAAAATACTTTATCACCTTCATTGATGATTATAGTCGAAAAATATGGGTTTTATTTTTTGCAGGTGAAATCAGAAGCATTTGTTGCCTTTAAAAACCTTCAAAACACTTGTAGAAAAAGAAGTTGGTTGTCCTATAAAGGTTCTTCGCACAGATAGAGGTGGAGAATACAACTCACATGAGTTTGAGGATTTCTGTGAAAGTCATGAAATCCAAAGGCAACTTACAACAGCTTATACACCCCAACAAAATGGAGTGTGTGAGAGAAAAAATCGAACAATCTTGAACATGGTGCGCAGCCTTTTGGCAAGGAGTGGTGTCCCAAGAAATTTTTGGCCCAAAGCTGTTAATTGGAGCATACATATTTTGAATAGAAGTCCCACTTTTGCTGTTCAAAATGTCACACCAGAGGAGGCGTGGAGCGGACGGAAACCAACAGTAGATCACTTTAGAATCTTCGGCTGCATTGCCTATGCTCATGTTCCTAACCAGAAAAGAAGGAAGTTGGATGACAAGGGAGAAAAGTGCATCTTTCTTGGTGTTAGTGATCAATCAAAAGCATATAAACTTTACAATCCTGACACTAGGAAGATTGTGCTTAGTCGTGATGTTGTTTTTGACGAAGATCATACCTGGTTGTGGAATGATAATGGTGTTCAACAGCAAGTTCCAATAGAGTTTGATGAAGATGAAGTAAGGCAGCAGCCTATTGACTCTTTCCAACAACCAACTCCTCAAAATAACCCAGTTGATGCTCTTGAAGATGTGCAACAACCAACATCAGATGTAAGACCTCAACGCATTAGAAGAAGGCCTGGGTGGATGAAGGATTATAAGGTAACTGGAATTGACCGATCTGAGGATCCATTCACACACTTTGCCTTGTTTTCAGATTGCGATCCTACATATTTTAAAGAGGCGATGAAAGAATCCAAATGGAGAAAAGCGACGGATGAAGAAATAGCATCCATTGAGAGAAATAATACATGGGAGTTGACTGATCTTCCGCAAGGGCACAAGACGATTGGTGTTAAGTGGGTATACAAGACAAAATTGAAGGAAAATGGTGAAGTAGACAAGTACAAGGCGCGCTTGGTGGTAAAAGGCCATAAGCAAGGACTACAAGGAAGTGTGGACTACAAATAAGTTTTTGCTCCTGTTGCACGACTTGACACAATCAGGATGGTGATCGCTTTGGCAGCTCAAAATTCATGGCCTATTTTCCAATTGGATGTGAAATCGGCTTTCTTGCATGGTAACTTGCAAGAGCAGGTATTTATTGATCAACCTCCTGGTTATGTGAAGTTTGGTAGTGAACATAAAGTATATAATCTTAAAAAGGCATTGTATGGACTAAAACAAGCTCCACAAGCTTGGTATAGTCGTATTGATGCTTATTTCTCGAAGGAAGGTTTTAAGAAATGTCCCTATGAGCATACATTGTTTATTAAATTTGGTGATGGAGGAAAGATGCTCATTGTGTGCCTATACGTAGATGATCTCATTTATACTGGAAATGACAATGCCATGTTTGAAAGATTTAAGAAGTCCATGATGGTCTGATCTTGGATTAATGCATTATTATCTTGGCATTGAAGTAAAACAATCAGCTGATACAATTTCTATTTCTCAAAAGAAATATGTGAAGGAGATCTTAGACAGGTTCCAGATGACAAATTGCAATGCAGTTAGCACTCCAACTGAATTTGGTTTGAAACTTCACAGGGATCCTGAAGGAAGGAAGGTGGACAGCACTCTCTATAAGCAAATTGTTAAAAGCTTGATGTACTTGACTGCTACAAGGTCGGACATAATGCACTCTGTGAGTCTCATTAGCAGATATATGGAGAACCCAATAGAGATGCATCTCCAAGCTGCCAAAAGAATTTTTCGTTACCTGCAGGGCACTATTAGTTTTGGGACTTCCTACAAGAAAGGAGAAAAGTCAGAGCTAGTTGGCTTTACTGGAGAAAAGTCAGATTTAATTGGCTTTACTGATAGTGATTTTGCAGGAGATCAAGATGATAGAAGAAGTACATCGGGTTATCTATTTATGATGGCTTCAGGAGCTATCTCATGGTCCTCAAAAAAGCAACCAATAGTCACTTTATCAACTACGAAAGCTGAGTTTGTGACTGCCACAGGTTGTGCTTGTCACGCCATTTGGTTGAGAAAGATTCTTCAAGAGATTAATTTCAAGCAACAAGGACCAACTCCAATTTTTTGTGATAATAGTTCAGCTATCAAACTCTCCAAAAATCCTGTACTCCATGGAAGATGCAAGCATATAGATGTGAAGTATCATTTTTTGAGAGATCTTTCGAAGGATGGAGCAATTGATCTTATCTTTTGCAGAAGTGAAGACCAAGTTGCGGATCTGTTTACTAAACCCCTCAAATTGCCTTTGTTTCAAAAGCTAAGAAAGTTACTTGGTGTCTGCAAATTGCCGTGATATTATGTTTTGTATCTTAAACTAAGTATTTGATAATACTAGTTTAAGGGAGGGTGTTGAGTAAGTCAGAGTATGTTACGTTCTTCTCCTAGTCTCTAGGAATAAGTTTATTTATTGGACATGGATTTACCAAGTCATTAGGAGTTTGTTTTATAGTTGTTTCTGTTCCTATTTCTTAGTTTGTATTGGCTAGTCTATAGCTGATAGTTGTTTATGTATCGCCTATTTAAATAGGCTTATTCAGTAAAATAATCTGCAGTAGCAGTTTCCAGCCCCACATATTTTTCTATTCCCTTAATTTCTTAACAAATAAATCTTTGGACGGAGGAGTATGATTCTCCATTTCGAATTTTGACAGTACTACAAAATAACAAACTGGAAAAGAAAAAAAGTAAAATGAACTGAAAAGTGAATGGTCCTGCATTTGCAATATAAATATTATAGTTTCCAAAATAGCAGATGACATGAAACCAAACATCGCAGAAAGTAAAATGCATTATATATAACAATTTACAAACATATCACAGTACATTAAAGAAGTAAAATTTTGCTTGAGCAAATAACAAAAATAAATTGTCATTCAAAATCCAATAATATATTAAAGAAGAGAGGCTTACATCAACAGGAGCTTTATGATACTGTAAGCTGACCGCACGAATTGACCCTTTCTTGAACTTATTCGAACTGACCTCGTAATTCTGGTCAAAGTAATTCCAGCGGCGACCGTCGATCTCCTCGCTACAGATCAATATCAAGCTCGAATCCACAAATTGCTCTTGTGAATTGGCCTCGTACAGCGTTGGCCTCAATCCAGCGGTCTCCAAACCCACCGGCGACGGAGGAGCGGAGGCAAGGTTGGCGCTGATTCGGAGCGACTCACGGACGAGGAGCAGGGCGTCTTGAGATATGGTGGCGGTGAGGGTTTTAGAAGCGGAGCTTGTTGGTTGTTTCAGTTTCATTGTGGATTGTGATGATGATAAAATGGAGTAAATTCAAATGCTATCGTACGGAGATTGTGAGAATTTTAGGAGAGAGAAAATGGAGGGAGGTGTTTTTATTGGAGAAGTGGAGGGCTTTCGTATTAAGTATTAACGACGGGATCATTTTTTTCTCACACGTAGTTTTAAAATGCTTATAAATGACTTATAAGCTCAAATATAAAATAACTTATAAGTTATTTTAAATTGCGATTTACAAATAAAAGTGTTCCGTATTATTTTTATTTATTAGTTAAAACAAATTGTAAACCTATTTGGATAATTTTTTTAATTGCATAAGCATTAAACTTGGTTTTCAGTGTTGGACGGAAAATAAAAAAAATAGAAACTTGAAAGTTTTGTTTTGTGTTGTTTTTGAATTTTTAATGAAAAAGATCAACAACCTTAAATTTTGTACTTTCCTGTGTAATTTTTAAACGATCACATCTTTTTAACTTGTCCGGTAACTAGACCAGGAAGAGTAAAAGATAATTAAGAAGGAAAATGTTAAATTCATAATATTTTTTATTATTTTCACAACAAAAGTATCGCTGTAGAGGATCTATAGCGACATTTTTGTTGTGAAAATAACATTTTCTGTTGTGGATTTAACAATTCCCAATTAAGAAAGGTCCATACATTAATATTACTTTCCAAGAGCCCATTAATAAGTGTTTTAACAACGGGAGAACATCAATAATATTTCTAAACTTCTTTATAATATCAAAAGAAAATAAGGGCATGAGTTGTAATTTGAATATTCTTATTCTACAAGTAAGAGTGTAAATAAGTTGAATCGAAGCTGTGACGCCTCCAAAATTAGGTATACATCACCCATCTTGGGTCGTCAGATACAAAGTACAGAATACAAATACAACTTACTAATACAACTATCGTGTACAATACGACAAAACATAAACTGCGAGTTTGAATACAAATATTATTTTATAGAGAGTATTCATACTCAAAAGGAATCCTCATTACATTTATTAACACACTATTACCTAGAATAGTGAGGACTACTAACTAATACTATAATTCGAACCATCACTCCGTTCCCCGACTTGCCCCAGCTACGTTCTCATTTCCTGAAGAGAACGATGAAAGAAAGAATGAGCTCAACTAGCCCAGTAAGAAATATTATGACTAAGATAATGCAGAATAAATTATCATTAGCCTTCAACAATGTTAAACTGATAAAATATAATAGACATCAAGTTTAACTACAGCGGAACAAGCAATCCATTAAAAGAGTCAAGTAGAAAATAAACTCTACTATCTTTTATGATTTAAAAGGTTTTTCAACACTGTTATCGCTGGGACTCAGCTTAATAAAATAATCCACACCATCAAATCACCCCTGCACTACGGGCAAGGATATTCGTGTATTCATTAATGGTCATGATCATGCCAACAACTGTCCATCAATGCATTACGGGCCAATGAGGACTTTTACCACATCATTTGTAACATTACGGTCATGATTATACCGAATAATCCCTGGTCATAATCATACCAAGTCCATCTATGCACTACAGGCCACAGATGACTTTCAACATTTTATAAACATGAGGATGATGACAATGATATAAGAATTCAATAAAACAAGTTCAAGAATTAATTTATCCAAGAATTAACAACGTCCAAATTGTCAACATGATACTGCTTTGTGGAGTAAAATTCAAGAATGCTTAGAAGAATATTTTCATAAAAAGATACTGGATGAACCGCAATTATCAAGGATATTCCACAAATTTCATGGAGTATAGAAGTCAAAACTTAACCAACTGAGTACAATAAAGAATGGAATAACAAAAGAAATCACCATGCATGCGATAGACCACACAGACAGGTTATTCCAACAGAATAATAAATAATGGAACCAGGTCCGGCGTAAAACGCACAGACAGAATATTCCAACAGAATAATAAATAATGGAACCAGGTCCGGTGTAAAACACACAGACAGGATGTTCCAACAGAATAATAACAAGACGGAACCAGGTCCGGTGTAAAACACACAGACAGGATGTTCCATCAGAATAATAATAAAAACGGAACCAGGTCCGGTGTAAAACACACAGACAGGATGTTCTAATAGAATAATAATAAAAACGGAACCAGGTCCGGTGTAAAACACACAGACAAGATGTTCTAACAAAATAATAATAAAAATGGAACTAGGTCCGGTGTAAAACACACAGACAGGATGTTCCAACAGAATAATAGAAGAATGTCACCAAGTATAGGGTAGACCGCGTATACAGGTTATTCCAACAGAATAATAAAAAATGGAATAACAACAGTTCTCTTCATGAATAAGAAAGAATAACACCCCTTACCGTTTTAAAGAAGAGCTGAAATAAGGAAGTAGTTAAGTAGCAAAATACTCTTCTTCTCTCTCTCTATAGTTTCTCTCTCTAGAGTTCAGTGAATTCGTAAGAAATAATGAAGGAATAAGCTGCTATTTATAAAAAAATAGAATGCATAGTAACTAATTCATGAACGGTCCAGATTGATTACTTTAATCTGACGGTCCATATTTAAAGAAAAATCTTTTAAATAAAATATAATATATTCTATTTATAGAATAACTTTAATAAAGTATTCTGTTTTATATAAAAAGATGTTTCTGTTTTATTACGTTAATAATACGAATAAAACAAAACGTCATTATCGCTAAATAATTCATATTATTAACTGACAATAATTGAATCAAACTGAGTGACTTCTCACATAAGCATTAGTAATCAATACCGTGTGCTACTATGCAACCACACGTATTACTATACGTTTACTACCGAGTAGTTCAACAGTAACAATGGTAAAACTTCTGCCGTTATTTTTAATAAAATATTTTTGTCGTTTTCTCAATCCGACAATAATTTCGTTGTGGGGTCCACCAATAATTGTGTCGTTGTACAAATATTTTCTGTTAAAACGAATATTCCCCGACCAATCGAATATTATATAACAACTTGCGTACTTTGCAAAATTTATAAATATTACCCACAACTATAACATTATATCAAATTAACTCCATAATATTTAAAAATAATATTTATAGAAAATTCATCTTTATTTATAAAAGTTGGGGTCTTACAGAAGCGAACAAAGAGCTGTTCGAATTCGACTTGAAACAATAAATTTATACTCGAATTTGGATTGTATTTAAAAAATTATACTCAGATTCGACTCGACTCGAATATTTATTACTCGAATCGCATTATATTCAAACTACTCGCGAGCTTCAAATTCAAGCTCGAATTCGAGTCTCCACATAATAACTAGTTTTGTAAGAAATATAATTATAAATTGAATTTGTTATTTTACATAGAAATGATAAAATATATTTACTATTACACTTTACAAATATAAAATCATAATTGAAATTAAACAATGATAATTGATTATCTTAATTTTGTTTATATTTTAAGAGAATATATCGAGTATCTAATCGAATCTGTATTAATCGAGTATGTATCGGATCACAATCGAGAATTCGAGTAATTTGAATCTTTAACGAGTCGAGTATAACCTTACTCAGATTCTATTCATATTTTTATTCGAACTATTTTTCATGCTCAAATTTGGATCATATTATTAATAAATTTGTGACGCCCCCAAAATAGGTCCAATCCATCCAACCTATTCTGAGTCGCCAAATACATGGTACAGAAAATAACTACAACTTCATATAATAATTGTTGTGCAAAATACAATAACACATATGCTGTGAGTTTTGATACAAATATATACCAACTGTGACTCTCATCCCAACCTTAGATAGCACGTCACAATGGCACCTTACATAAAGGTATAGTCAAAAACTGTTTTAAAAATTAAAATCTTTGGGAAGTGCTCAATGAAACCTTCGTACATGGGAGGCCATGCGTCTATGTTATGATAGATGTCATATGTCCACAGAATTATCCTTGGTTGACCCAATAGACCCCAAAGAAAAACGAGAAGATTACTATCATATTCTTTCCAATGATGAGTCTTCTCTTGACATATCATTATCTCCACTGTCTCTAATTGAGAATTATACTTCAACCAAACACCAAAACCAAACACCAAAATTATATAGGTAATGCTCGTAGATATACTCAGCAAGTGGATGTGCACAACCCTGTCTTATGATAACACGAAGTCGTAGGTCATTAGACATCTCGTATGATAGTGGCAAAACACCCTTCCAACGTTGGGTTCGCCTCGCCTTATTTGATTCACCAAATATAACTACTAAATGATGTATAAAATACAACAGACTTTTCTATACTGTTTAGGGAGAACCTCCACAGCTAGAGACCACCGTTCTATTCTCCTGTTACCCAGCTACACTCTTATTACCTGAAAGGAATTGTGAAGCAAAGGGTGAGCACAAATAGCCCAGTAAAGAATATCATGACTAAAGATAATTAAATTATCAATAGCCTTCATCATTAATAAATCAGAGATTTAGAACATATGATAGATGATAAAACTTTTCAATCATAGTTGCAGCGGAACGAGCAATCCATTAGAAAAGTCAAATACACCATAAAGTCTATTATCTTCTCTATATTAAAAATCCACCAACAATATTTTATCCCTGTAACATCAATCAACAATTCTGGTCCACAATCATATGAATCACTCATAATCATAATTATGGTTCTAAATTTCTCTTCTCATCCAAGACGAAGATAATTTTCATCACCTGTCTTTACCTGAAACATTAAAGATCATGGTTATACCAAATCACAGTTCTTGTTCATAATCATAATGATAAATTCATCTTTGCACTACGACCAAAGATATTCGTCAACATTTCATCTTTGCACTACTGGCCAAAGATATTCAACAACAGTTCATCTTTGCACTACAGGCCAAAGATATTCAACAACAGATCATCTTTGTACTACAAGCCAAAGATATTCAACAACAGATCATCTTTGCACTACAGGCCAAAGATATTAATATCTCAAAGAAATATATAATCATCTCAGAATTTATATAAACAGTAATTATAACCATGTTGATCAATTCACCTTTGCACTTAAGCTAAAGATATTCAATTATAAATTCAATGGTCATGATCATACCAGTCAACAATTCAACTTTGCACTACTGGCCAAAGAGAACACATAGTCGCGATCATACTAATAATCTACCCATCTTTACACTCAAGTCAAAGAGAAATTTCATCACCAGGATTATAATAATGTTATATATGATAATAAAAATAATATGATCAACAACTGCATTTAATTTCAAGAGCAATATTCATAAATCAACGATAATTTGGTCAGAAAAAAAACCAATTTTATCGTGAATAGTACCCGTGAGTAGTAACTCGTGAATAGTAACTCATGAATAGTAACTCGTGAATAGTAACTCATGAATAGTAACTCGTGAATAGTACTCCGTATTCGTACATAGTACCGTATACGTAAATAATGTCATATACGTAAAGAGTGTCATATACATGTATAGTGTCGTATACGTGAATAGTAATCCTGACATGAAAAAGGTAGAAATTCCACAATAAAATTTATACCAATATTTCGGTATAATGATATTGAAAGAATAACATCATTAGGAAGAAAATAACATCCCTTACTATCCCTTACCTCAAAAGAACCGTACTTCCGGCTGAAATATCAGGTATAAGGCTGAAGAAAACTTGCACTGTTGAATAGCAACTCACAAAGTATCTAAATACTCTCAAAATACGCTCGATAATTGTGAGACCCCGAATTTTATGAAATAAAAGTATTCAATTTTTTTATTTTGGTAAATAGTTAAATCGATAAAAGTTTAAAGTTAAGGGTAATATGTGAAAAAAATTTTCAAAGAAACCAAGTTGATATAAAATATTCGTTGTGTCGGGGAATATTCGATTAATCGGGGAATATTCTTTTTGTCGGGTAATATTCGTACGACGGTACAATCATTGGTGGATCCCACAACGGAATTATTGTCGGATTGAGAAAACGACAAAAATATTTTTATAAAAATAACGGCGAATTTTTTACCGTTAACTGTTGAAACACCCGATGTTAAAAGTACAGTAATATGCGTGGTTGCATAGTAGCACAAGGTATTGATTATTGATGTTTACGTGAGAAGTCACTCAGTTTTGTTTTATTAGTATTATTAATGTAATAAAACAGAAAAGTTTTTTATATAAAACAGAATACTTTTATAAAGTTATTCGTTTTATTAGGCTAATAGTAAAATCTTTTTATATAAAACAAAATACTTTTATAAAGTTATCTGTCTTATTAGACAATAATTAGAATATATTATATTTTATTATGTATAGTATTTTGCATAGTGCCTGCATAGTATTTGCATAGTGTCTGCATAGTAAAATCTTTTATAAAGTTATTCGTTTTATTAGATTATAAATAGAATATATTATATTTTATTTAAAAGATTTTACTTTAAATATGGACCGTCCGATTAAAAGTAAATCAATATGGACCGTTCATAAATTAGTTACTATGCAGTCCATTCTTCTATAAATAGAAGCTCATTCCTTCATTATTTCTTACGAATTTACTGAAACTCTAGAGAAAGAAACTATACAGAGAGTTCTTCTTCTATAATCTTGAGCGTATTTATTTAGAGTTTAAGAAAGCTTTGAGCGTAGTACAAGTTTTCTTCGAGTATATCCTCGCCCTACCAGTCGGAATACTCTTCTTTTAAAGGTAAGGGATATTATTCGTTGTACTCGTAAATGGTATTCTTTCTTTCTTATTCATGAAGAGAATTTCTGTTATTCCATTCTTTATTATTCTGTTAGAATAACCTGTATACGCGGGCTACCCTATACTTGGTGAAATTCTTCTGTTATTACATTTTTATTATTCTGTTGGAACATCCTGTCTGTGCTTTACGCCGGACCTGGTTCCATTATTTATTATTCTGTTAGAACATCCTGTCGGTGCGAATTTTGCCTGACCTGATTCCGTTATTATTATTCTGTTGGAATAACCTATCTATGCGAAGTACCGCATGCATGGTGATTTCTTTTGTTATTCCATTCTTTATTATACTCAGTTGGTTAAAGTTTTGACTTCTATACTCCATGAAATTAGTAGAATATCCTTGATATTTGCGCTTCATCCAGTATCTTTTCATGAAAATATTCTTCTGAGCATTCCTGAATTTTACTCTACAAAGAAGTATCATGTTGACAATTTGGACGTTATTAGTTCCTGTATAAATTAATTCTTGAACTTGTTTTATTGAATTCTTACATCATTGTCATCATCCTCATGTTTATATTTGTTGAAAGTTATCTGTGGCCTGTAGTGCATAGATGGACTTGGTATGATTATGACCAGGAATTATTCGGTATAATCGTGACCGTAATATTACAAATGATGTGGTAAAAGTTCTCATTGGCCCGTAGTGCAATGATAGACAGTTGTTGGCATGATCATGACCATTGATGAATACACGAATATCCTTGGCTGTGATGCATGGATAATTTGTGGTTGTGATACTAATAATGAATATTCTTGGCCGTAGTGCAGGGATGATGTGGATTATTTATTAAGCTGAGTCTCAACGATAAAAGTCATGAAAAACCTTTTAAATCATAAAAGATAGTAGATTTTATTATCTACTTGACTCTTTTAATGGATTGTTGGTTAAACTTGATGTCTATTGTATTTTATCAGTTTAACATTGTTGAAGACTAATCATAATTTATTCTGCATTATCTTAGTCATAATATTTCTTACTGGGCTAGTTGAGCTCACCCTTTCTTTTACTGTTCTCTTCAGGAAATGAGAATATAATGGAACGAGTCGGGAAACGGAGTGACGGTCCAGATGATAGCATTAGTAGTCCTCACTATTTTATGAAATAGTGTGACAATAAATGTAATGAGGACTTATTCTGAGAGTGGATATTGTCTAGAAAATGGTATTTGTATTAAAACTCACAGCTCTCTTGTTATATATTAACGATTGTATTTGTATTATGTACCATGTATTGGTGACTCAGAATAGGCGATGTATACGTATTTTGGGGGCGTCACAGTTGGTATCAGAGCTTAGGGATATGGTCGCTGGCGGAGATAAGAGTCTAGAACTAGGAAGGGAGAGACGATTTATATACTTCGCTAGTATGTGACTTACCTAAGCTGAAATTGTTTACTTGATAAGTTGACAAATTATGATATATCAATTAACCTTTGTTTTGAAGCTATATTCTAGAATGATATCTGAAATACAGAAGATGAGAAATGGAAAAATGATGATAGCGAGAAAATTACCGGGAAGGTACAATCTGAAAAGAAAGCACGATATTCTCATCTCTTCGAATATCAGATACGTTCGTAAATTTCGAGGGAGAAATTTCATAAGGAGGGGTGATTGTGAGACCCCGAATTTTATGAAATAAAAGTATTCAATTTTTCTATTTTGGTAAATAGTTAAATTGATAAAAGTTTAAAGTTAAGGGTAATATGTGAATTTTTTTTTTCAAAGTAAGCAAGTTGATATAAAATATTCGTTGTGTCGGGGAATATTAGATTAGTCGGGGAATATTCTTTTTGTCAGGGAATATTCGTACGACGATACAATCATTGGTGGACCCCACAACGGAATTATAATCGGATTGAGAAAATGATAAAAATATTTTTATGAAAATAACGGCGGAAGTTTTACTGTTAACTGTTGAAACACTCGGTGTTAGAAGTACAGTAATACGCGTGATTGCATAGTAGCACACAGTATTGATTATTGATGCTTACGTGAAAAGTCACTCAGTTTTATTTTATTAGTATTATTAATGTAATAAAATAGAAAAACTTTTTATATAAAACAGAATACTTTTATAAAGTTATTCGTTATATTAGGCTAATAGTAAAATTTTTTTATATAAACCAGAATACTTTTATAAAGTTATCTGTTTTATTAGACAATAATTAGAATATATTATATTTTATTATGCATAGTGTTTGCATAGTGCCTGCATAGTGTTTGCATAGTAAAATTTTTTATAAAGTTATTCGTTTTATTAGATTATAAATAGAATATATTTTATTTTATTTAAAAAATTTTGCTTTAAATATGGACCGTCCGATTAAAAGTAAATCAATCTGGACCGTTCATGAATTAGTTACTATGCAGTCCATTCTTCTATAAATAGAAGCTAATTCCTTCATTATTTCTTACGAATTTATTGAAACTCTAGAGAGAGAAACTATAGAGAGAGTTCTTCTTCTATAATCTTGAGCGTATTTATTTAGAGTTTAAGAAAACTTTGAGCATAGTGCAAGTTTTCTTCGAGTATATCATCGCCCTACCAGTCGGAATACTCTTCTTTCAAAGGTAAGGGATATTATTCGTTGTACTCGTAAAGGGTATTCTTTCTTTCTTATTCATGAAGAGAACTTCTGTTATTCCATTCGTTATTATTCTGTTGGAATAACCTTTATACGCGGGCTACCCTATACTTGGTGAAATTATTCTGTTATTATATTTTTATTATTCTATTAGAATATCCTGTCTGTGCTTTACGCCGGACCTGGTTCCATTATTTATTATTCTGTTGGAACATCCTGTCGGTGCGAATTTCGCCTGACCTGATTCCGTTATTATTATTCTGTTGGAATAACCTGTCTATGCGAAGTACCGCATGCATGGTGATTTCTTTTGTTATTCTATTTTTTATTATACTCAGTTAGTTAAAGTTTTGACTTTTATACTCCATGAAATTAGTAGAATATCCTTGATATTTGCGCTTCATTCAGTATCTTTTCATGGAAATATTCTTCTGAGCATTCTTGAATTTTACTCTACAAAGAAGTATCATGTTGACAATTTGAACGTTATTAGTTCCTGGATAAATTAATTTTTGAACTTGTTTTATTGAATTCTTACATCATTGTCATCATCCTCATGTTTATATTTGTTGAAAGTCATCGGTGGCCTGTAGTGCATAGATGAACTTGGTATGATTATGACCAGGAATTATTCGGTATAATCATGACCGTAATGTTACAAATGATGTGGTAAAAGTCCTCATTGACCCGTAGTGCATTGATGGACAGTTGTTGGCATGATCATGACCATTGATGAATACACGAATATCCTTGGCTGTGATGCATGGATAATTTATGGTTGTGATACTAGTGAATATCTTTGGCCGTAGTGCAGGGATGATGTGGATTATTTATTAAGCTGAGTCTCAGCGATAAAAGTCATGAAAAACCTTTTAAATCATAAAAGATAGTAGATTTTATTCTCTACTTGACTCTTTTAATGGATTGCTGGTTCCGCTGCAGTTAAACTTGATGTCAATTGTATTTTATCAGTTTAACATTGTTGAAGACTAATGATAATTTATTCTGCATTTTTTTAGTCATAATATTTCTTACTGGGCTAGTTGAGCTCACCATTTCTTTCACTGTTCTCTTCAGGAAATGAGAATATAACTGGGACGAGTCGGGAAACGGAGTGACAGTCCAGATGATAGCATTAGTAGTCCTCACTATTTTATGAAATAGTGTGACAATAAATATAATGGGGACTTATTCTGAGAGTGGATATTGTCTAGAAAATAGTATTTGTATTAAAACTCACAGCTCTTTTGTTATATATTAAAGATTGTATTTGTATTATGTACCATGTATTGGCGACTCAGAATAGGTTATGTATACCTATTTTGGGGGCGTCATAATAATATAGAGAGAGAAAGAGAGAAAACTTGTTTCTGGTGTGATTTTTAATTCTAACTCAACATCCTATTTATAGGAAAATGTTAGAACGCCAAAGCAGACTTGACCTGCAACCTGATGACTTTACCTGCTACTATTCCCACCCACCAAAAATCAGTCATCTTCCCCAACAATTTATATAAAATAGCCCTTTTATCAGAAAAATTCGAATCTCATGTCCATTCCGCACGATATCGAATTCTCTACAACTTTGTAGCTTTAAGTTTTTCCAAATTTCAAACCGAAAATAACCGAAATTCACAAACGGATGATTTTCAATACCTCATAAAATTCATAACAAATCATATGTTAATTTTTAACGGTTTAAAATTTGTGGACATATACTCAACTTATATATGTATAAAATATCCAAAAATCACAACGATCCAACGGTCGGATTAAAATTATAACTCACGCAATAGAACTTTAAGAACACTGTTTTGATTTTTAAAACCTCCGTTCCGACAAAATACTGATAAAACACCTCAAAATTAAGTCATTCATTTATATCCACATAAAAATAAATATTTTCTTATCATATAAATTAATAATTAATTATTCATAAATAATATTACAGAATCACAATTATAACAACCAGGTCGTTCCCAGGAAATAGGGGGCTTTTCGATAAGGATTTCTCCTTACTGGCACGCAATTAGGTGACCAAACCTCTCCTTAGACAGAACTTCCTTAGATATTTTCAATAATGCGATCTAATAATATTATTCAAATAATATGAATTATTGATCTGATAATGGAGATACTGTGCAGTGACAATATATTATTGAAACAACAATAATATAAAATATTAACGCAGCAATTAGTGAACCAATAAAATAAAATATTGAACAGTAATTACTGTAACAATTATTGGGCTTCTTACGTAAGGATCAATAATTCAACAATATTATGCAATATCGTGTGCTACTGTGCACCCACGCGTATTACTGTATTTTAACCACTGGGTATTCCAACAGTGTTAACGGTAACTACTACGCCGTTATTTATAAAACTTAAACTTGTCGTTTTCTTCATCCGACCGTTTTTTGTTATGGGGTCCACAAATGAATGTGACGTCGCACGAATATTCCCCGACAGCAAGAATATTCCACGACCAAACGAATATTTCCCGACAAAATGAATATTTCATAACCACTTGCTTATTTTGAAAAATTTACACATTTCACCCATAGCTTTAAACTTTTATCAATTTAACTATTTACTAAATAGAAAAATTAAATAATTTTTATTTCATAAAATTCGGGGTCTTATAAAATCCGAGTCTCGCTCGTATTTTTCCGAGTTGAGCTCGAATCGAGCCCAAACTTCGTTTACAGCCTTACCTACAAGTTGAGGATAATATGAGAATTATGAAAATATTACTCATCCCAATTTCTTTTCCGTCCAAATCATGTCAATGTTAGATGAAAAAATTTGGCAATAAAAGTAACTAAGTTTTCTATTCATTCATTAAAAAATTTAGAAACATAAGAATTGGATAGAGAACTTACATTTTTCTTTTTTGTCAAATTTAAAACTCAGAAACAGAGTGTAAGTGATGCAATGAGAATTATAAATTTCAATTGCATAACCATTAAGCGACACAATAAGAATTGCAAATAATTATATAACCAATAAATGGATTTTTATCCCAAAATGTCATTAAATTTTTAAAATAGGGTACTTTTTAATTCCTTTCATAGTGGGTACTAAAAAAGTAAAGGTGTAATAACCAAAAAATTTAAAAAGATTGTTGTTAATTGATGAGTATGAAATATGTCATATTTTTATTCCTTAATACTTAATCTTTTGTATTTATCTTGTGTCTAAATAAACTCATTATTCTTATTTTTTTTATTTTAGGTACAATTGAAAGGGTTTGGAAATAAATTGGAGGAGGTTTACGGGATTCCTAACAAATCAAGGATTCAATAATTAGTATCATACATGGATTTAGATTCACACGGCAAGGAGTTTAAGCACATGGCAATTGTGGGATTTAATTCCAATTTTAAATCTGAATTTTGGATTCTAGAAGAATAGTTTTTACAATTCTATTGTAATTAGGATTTCTTTTAGACTAAGATTTATTTTTAAATTAAATTCTATTTCTTTATGAAAATTAGTATAATTTGTAATTCCTTTAGGACTTGGATTTCTACTTCCTATTGGATTTAGGACTTTGTCTAGCACTATAAATAGAGGATGAGAGTCAGGATTTTATTCATTCAATTATCAACTATCATCTATTGGAGTGCAGACTCAAGAGCATGTCAGGCTAGTTTTTTTCATTCAGTTCTAAAGGGAGGTGAATCCTTGTTACAAGTAATTGATTAATTGAGTATTATTATTTATTCCTTCTTGTGTGAAATTTCTTCTGATAATCTATTTTCATTGATTACATGCTAATTGATCTAATTAATTTAATATGGCCAATTGAATTAGTTTGATCGTTATCATATGTTAGATTAAGATTGGTATTACGTGTAATTGATATCTGTCTTCATCATAAGTAGCAACTTAGTAATAATAATTGTGGACAAGCTTTTGTTTATTGCTAAGATTATCAGAAAATAAGTTAAACAAATCGAGCTTATGTGTTTGTTGCGTGGATTAACCTAATTCTCTATTTCTTAATGTTTATATCATATTAAATCTAGAGAGCTTGTTCTAGGTTGTATGCTAGTTAGAATCTGGTGGAGAGCTTGTTTCATACAGTGATAATCTACGGAGAATTTCGGATAGCAGAGCTTATTGTTATCTAGGGTTAATAGTTTCATTGAAGGAAAAAAATAATAATAACTTGATTAATTGATTGTTGTACTCGGTGAATCTGAACTGCAGAACAGAAGTTTTTACATATTTGGTTAATTTCATCATTAATTCTTGTTCTCTTAGTTTAAAAATAATTTTCAAAAATCTCCCATCTTTATTTTCTGTTGAAATAATAGAATAATTCTAAAACAACTTTACTCTCTGTGGGATCGATCCTTACTTGCTACTGTACTAATTATTATAAATTGTGAAGTGAAAGTGAGGTTAATTTAGGAGTGTCAACGACAGCTTCCAAATTTTGGCGCCGTTGCCGGGGAGTAATTTCTCGTTTTGTTTTTATTCTATTATTTGCTTTGTTCTTGTTTTATGACTCGATCTTCTCAGGCTACTATATTAGATTTTGATCCAGAAATTAAGAAGACTGCAATGAGGCTAAAGAAGGAAAAATTAAAGTTCAACGGTCTTCTATAGACGAGGCTTCTGCATCATCACCAGGCCTCAACTTAGCTTTGGAATTATTATCCAACAAATCATCCACCGAATCTGATAAAGAAGAAGAGATGGCGATTCAAAACAACAATAGAACTCTTAGGGAGTTGGCAACTCCTAATTTAAATCAACAACCTCTGTGCATTGAATATCCTAATTTAGATGCTGCATTTGAACTTAAATCGGGACTAATCCATTTACTGCCTACTTTTCGTGGTCTTACAGGTGAGGACCCCTACAAACATCTAAAGGAATTTCATGTGGTGTGCTCCACCATAAAACCAAACGGAATCACCGAAGAGCAAATCAAGCTGAGAACATTCCCATTCTCCCTAGCAGATTTGGCAAAGGATTGGTTATACTACCTACCCTCAGGTTCAATACAGTATTGGAATGACATGAAGAAGTTGTTCTTGGAGAGATACTTTCCAGCCTCAAGGGTAGCCAACATAAGGAAGGAGATCTGTGGGATTAGACAATTCAGTGGGGAGACACTATACGAGTATTGGGAAAGATTCAAAAAGCTTTGTTCCAGCTGTCCACCCCATCAAATAGATGAACAACACCTGATCCAATATTTCTACGAAGGGTTGGTACCGATGGATAGAAGCATGATCGATGCAGCTAACGGAGGAGCACTAGTTGACAAGACCCCAGAGGATGCAAGGAATTTAATTGCAAACATGGCAGCAAACTCGCAACAATATGGCACTTGAACAAATCACGCACCAGTAAGGGTAAGCGAGGTAAGCACTTGTGATTATGGCCAACAAATTTCTGAATTAACTGCTATGGTTAGACAATTAGTTACAGGTCAACAGCCGGTTGAAAAGGTTTGTGGAATCTGTCTACAACCCAATCACAATACAGATGAATGCCCAACATTACAAGATGATGAGACTGTGCAACAGGCTAATGCAATGGGAAATTATCAGTCACAACCTCAGAGAAAGTATGATCCGTACTCAAACACTTATAACCCAGGATGGAGGGATCATCCAAATCTGAGTTATGGGAACAAGCAAGCGGCACCACCTGCATTTCCACCTAAGCAGCAGAGCTTCCAACCAGCCCCACCTCAATATCAACCGAAGCAAGCAGTCCCTGCACCTGCTGGAGCATCATTAGAGGATATGTTTAAAGCATTCATGAATCAGACACAGCAGTTCCAGCAAGAGACAAAAGCTTCGGTTCAAGATTTAAGGAACCAAGTAGGACAGTTGCTACAACTGTGGGGATATTGGAATCCAGAGGCTCAGGAAAATTACCATCTCAAACAATAGTTAACCCAAGGGAGAATGCAAGTGCCATAACTTTGCGGACTGAAACACAGTTGGATACACCACCGACCCCCGTAGAGCTTGAGGAGGAAGCAACTAAAGAGGAAACAGAAAAATCCAAGGTACAACCTAAACCTCCTAATCAGCTTAAGAACATTCCTCTTCCCTTTTCTCCCAGAAATTCTAAAACCTCAAATAGAGATGAAAAAGAAAAAGAAATTTTGGAAACTTTTAAAAAAGTAGAAGTGAACATCCCTCTTCTTGATGCAATTAAACAAGTGTCACGGTATGCTAAATTTTTAAAAGAATTATGCACTAATAAAAGAAAATTACAAAATGATGAAAGAGTTACAGTTGGAGAAAATGTATCTGATGTTCTTCAAAGAAAAATGCCTCCTAAATGTAAAGATCCAGGAATGTTCACAATCCCATGCAAAATAGGAAACACCAGATTTGAAAAAGCCATGTTAGATTTAGGAGCTTCAATTAATGTTATGCCTTTATCTGTTTATGCTTCCTTAAATCTAGGCCCTTTGAAAAATACTGGTGTTATTATCTAATTAGCAGATCGTACTAACACCTACCTCCGAGGGGTAATTGAAGATGTCTTAGTGCAGGTGAACGAACTAATCTTTCCTGCAGATTTTTACATTGTGGATATGGAAGATGATACATCACCAAACCCTTCCCACATTTTGTTAGGAAGACCCTTCCTGAAAACAACAAGAACCATGATTGATGTGCATAATGGAACCTTGACTATGGAGTTTGATGGCGAGAAGATTCAGTTTAACATCTATGATGCCATGAGGTACCCTAGTGATATAGGACAGGTTTTTGCTATCGATGTGAGAGACTCCTTGGTGCATAAAGTTTTTGAGCAAATACATAAGGACAGTTTGGAGATTACAATCACCAATAGTTTGGACATGGACAGGGAAGAAGAGATTGCGCAAACCCAAGAATTGAAGGAGAATGTAGCTGCATTACATTCATTGCCAAAATTCTCCAATAAGTCAACAATATATACTATTCAATTTTCTGTTTCTCATCAAAAGTTATTACCTTCTGTTGTACAAGCCCCAATTCTAGAATTGAAACAATTACCTGCTCATTTGAAATATGCATATTTGGGGACTAATGACACTTTGCCTGTAATTATTGCTAGTAATCTATCTAAGGTGTAGGAAGAAAAATTGCTGAGAGTCCTAAGGGAACATGTTACAGTTTTTGGATGGACAATAGCGGATATCAAGGGTATTAGTCCTGCCATGTGCATGCATAGGATATTGTTAGAGGATGGAGCTAAACCTACAAAAGATGCGCAAAGGAGATTGAATCCACCAATGATGGAGGTGGTGAAAAAAGAAGTGCTCAAACTGCTTGATGCCGGTATCATTTATCCCATCTCCGACAGTCAATGGGTGAGTCCAGTGCAGGTAGTCCCAAAGAAATCCAGAATCACCGTTGTCAAGAACGATGATAATGTGTTGGTGCCCACACGAATGCAAACAGGGTGGAGAGTGTGTATAGATTGTAGGAAATTGAATGTTGTAACAAGAAAAGATCACTTTCCTCTTCCTTTTATTGATCAAATGTTGGAGAGATTAGCTGGGCACACTTATTATTGTTTTCTAGATGGTTTTTCAGGATATAACCAGATTGTGATTGCACCCGAGGACCAAGAGAAGACCACATTCACATGTCCGACAGATGTCTTTTGGACTGTGTAATGCCCCAGGTACTTTTCAGCGATGCATGGTAAGTATTTTTTCAGATCTTTTAGACGAATGCATCGAGGTTTTTATGGATGATTTCACAGTTCATGGTGATTCCTTGGATGCATGCTTAGATAATTTAAATCGTGTTCTAAAGAGATGCATGGAAACTAATCTTGTTTTAAATTGGGAAAAATATCATTTCATGGTAGAACAGGGAATAGTACTAGGTCATGTTGTGTCATTTAAAGGTCTTGAAGTTGATACAACTAAGATAGATGTTATATCTGCTTTGCTTTACCCCGTCAGCGTGCGGGAGATTCGCTCTTTTCTTGGTCATGCAGGATTTTATCGAAGATTTATCAAGGACTTCTCGAAGATTGCATTACCCTTATGTAAGCTGCTGCAAAAAGATGTGGACTTTCAATTTGATGATGACTGCAAGGAGGCTTTTGACACTTTAAAGAAATTATTAATTTATGCCCTTGTCATTCAACCGCCAAACTGGAAGTTGCCATTTGAGATCATGTGTGATGCAAACAACTATGCAGTGGGGGCTGTTTTGGGACAAAGGATTGACAAAGTCATTCATGCTATATACTATGCTTCGAGGACTTTGAATGAGGCTCAGATAAACTATTCCACAACTGAAAAAAAAATTTTATCTGTGGTTTTTACTTTAGATAAATTTCGATCATATTTGCTTGATACTAAAGTTATAGTTTATTCTGACCATGCTGCTCTCAGGTATTTGCTCACCAAGAAGGATTCTAAACCAAGGATTATTCGATGGATTCTGCTCCTACAAGAATTCGATTTAGAGATTAAGGATAAGAAAGGTGCGGATAACTTAGTAGCGGATCACTTGAGTAGGTTATTCAGAGACGAGGAGGAGCTACCATTACATGATTCTTTCCCAGATGAGCAGTTACTTTCCATCCATGCTGAGATTCCCTAGTATGCAAATATAGTAAATTATTTGGTAGGTGCATATTTTCTTAAAGAATTTTCCAAATCCCAAAAGGAAAAGTTGAAAAGTGATGCTAGACACTATGTTTGGGATGATCCATACTTATGGAAATTTTGTGCTGACCAGATAGTTAGACGGTGTGTGCCTAACAGTGAATTTCAATCTATCCTTTCTTTTTGTCATTCTTATGCTTGTGGAGGAAATTTTGGTCCAAAAAGAACTGCTAATAAAGTTTTGGAAAGTGGTTTTTATTGGCCATCTCTTTTTAAAGATTCCTATCTGTTTTGTAAAACATGTGTTAATTGCCAAAGGACGGGGAATATTTCTCAACGAAATCAAATGCCCCAAACTCCTATATTAGTTGTTGAAATTTTTGATGTTTGGGGTATAGATTTTATGGGACCTTTTCCTTCATCCTTTGGGAATTTATATATTCTTGTGGCAGTTGATTATGTCTCAAAATGGGTGGAAGCTAAAGCGACTAGGACTGACGATTCTAAAGTTGTTGCAAATTTTGTTAGGACTAACATATTTGTCAGGTTTGGAACACCACGAGCCATCATTAGTGATCACGGAACCCACTTTTGCAACAGGGTGTTGGCGGCTTTGTTCAAGAAATATAATGTTTTACACAAGGTTTCTACATCTTACCATCCGCAGAGTAATGGTCAAGCTGAGGTGTCTAACCGAGAGATCAAATCCATTTTGGAGAAGGTAGTCAACCCGAGCAGAAAGGATTGGAGTATGAGATTAGATGATGCACTTTGGGCCTATAGAACGGCGTACAAAACACCTATTGAGATGTCACCATACAGGATTGTGTTTGGAAAACCATGCCACTTACCTGTTGAATTGGAGCATAGGGCTTTTTGGGCAATCAAGCAGTGTAACATGAATTTGGAAGCAGCTGGAGTACACAGAAAATTGCAGTTACAAGAGTTGGAAGAATTGAGGAATGAAGCCTATGAAAGTTCAAAGATTTACAAGGAAAAGACCAAAGCTTTTCAAGATAAGCAGATTGTGCGGAAAACCTTTATTGTGGGACAAAAAGTTTTGCTATATCACTCTCGGCTTAAGTTATTTCCAGGTAAATTAAGATCTAGATGGGTTGGTCCTTTTGTTATCACTAATGTGTTTCCTCATGGTGCAGTTGAGATTCAAAGCCCAAGCACAAGCAAGACCTTTAAGGTGAATGAACATAGATTAAAGGCTTTCTATGAGGGGCATCATGTGAAAAATATTGAGATGGTGGAGCTAGACAATCCGATCTATGAAAGCTGAGAAGAGAGGCATGATGTCGAGCCAAAGACGTTAAACACGGGCAGCTGCTTGGGAGGCAACCCAAGATTCCAGATTTGATTTTTCTATCCCTTTACTTTTTAGTTTTTGCATGTTAGTAAGTAGTTTCTTTGCATAATTTTCTTACATTGGGGACAATGTACGGTTTGAGTGTGGGGGGGAGATTTAGGTTTTATATAGGAAGAATAATTTAATTTTGATGGGAAGATTGAAAAAATTGAAAAAAAAATTTGATGGGAAGATTGAAAAAAAAAATAAAAAAATTCTGAAAACTTGGGTTCCATGATTCTATTTGCCTATGTGTTCGAAGGTTAAAGTCAAAGATTGAAAATTAATACTAAAATTCAGAATCTGTTTGATGCTTAATTTGTTAATGAATGATGACAACTAAGTCATGATCCATAGTAATTGATTTGAATTGAATTTGTGATACATGAGTTCTTGAATATGAGAAATATGTTTATCTGGCTAAGTTATTTGTGGAGTTGTCTATGTGCACTGATTTCATGACTTAAAACTGTTTAACTTGCTTATGTTGTTGCAGAACCATGTGGAAAAAAATGATGAATGAAAAAAAAAGAAGAAAAAAAAGGAAAATTGAAAATCTGCTTCAATGTCCATTGTGCGAAATAACTGGGTATCTAAGCCTCGGGAAGCATTGGTATTCACGCTAAAAAGTGCGATGGATAAAAGCAGCTTGACTAGTCGACTTTTGTGGCCTTTGTTACTTGAATAAGTAAGCCCTTAGGGGTGTCTCTACACCTAGCGCCCTAAGATCATCTGGTTTGGGAGTCGTTGGTGGAAAGTTCGCTAATGGGTAACTCTGAAAAGCCTAAGAAAAGGAGACATTGCACATGTCAAGAAAAGAGAAAAAAATATATGGAAAAAAGAGAGCATGAAAATACATTCATTAATGCTAAAAAGAAGGTTCTATGAAAAAAATTTAAAAAGCAAGAAAAATTTGTTCTTGGTTGTGAGTCAGTGTGCACAGTTTTTGCTCCATGGTAATTAAGTTGAGTAAGTATGATTATTTTGGGAAAGTTACTAATGTGGTTACAATTTGATTTAATGAAATTCATTGGTGAAATGGTAAGGTTGGTAATTGTGAGTTGATTGATAAGGCGTTGATTAGAATTTTGCAAATTTAGTATTGATAGTCATGACTTGTAACTTGAAATCTTTTAACATTATGGTTGAATAGAATTTTTCTGAAAAACAAATTTTTGGTTTACACGAGGACGTGAAAAAAGATAAGTGTGGGGGAATTTGACGAGTATGAAATATGTCATATTTTTATTCCTTAATACTTAATCTTTTGTGTTTATCATGTGCCTAAATAAACTCATTATTCTTATTTTTTTTATTTTAGGTACAATTGAAAGGGTTTGGAAATAAATTGGAGGAGGTTTACGGGATTCCTAGCAAATCAAGAATTCAATAATTAGTATCATACATGGATTTAGATTCACGAGGCAAGGAGTTTAAGCACGTGGCAATTGTGGGGTTTAATTCCAATTTCAAATCTAAATTTTGGATTCTAGAAGAATAGTTTTTACAATTCTATTGTAATTAGGATTTCTTTTAGACTAAGATTTATTTCCAAATTGAATTCTATTTCTTTATGGAAATTAGTATAATTTGTAATTCCTTTAGGACTTGGATTTCTACTTCCTATTAGATTTAGGACTTTGTCTAGCACTATAAATAGAGGATGAGAGTCAGGGTTTTATTCATTCAATTATTAACTATCATCTATTGGAGTGCAGACTCAAGAGCATGTCAGGCTAGTTCTTTTCATTCAGTTCTAAAGGTAGGTGAATCCTTGTTACAAGTAATCGATTAATTAAGTATTATTATTTATTCCTTCTTGTGTGAAATTTCTTCTGATAATCTATTTTCATTGATTGCATGTGTGACGCCCCCAGAATAGGTATACAACACCCATTCTGAGTCGCCAAATACATGGTACAGAAAGCAAACTACAACTTCAATAATACAATTGTCGTGCAAAATACGACAACACATACTGTGAGTTTAAATACAAATATTGTCTTCTAGACAATATCCACACTCAAATAAATCCTCATTACAATTATTCAAACACTATTTTACAGAAATAGTGAGGACTGCTAATACATCTTTCTAGAACCATTACTCCATACCCCGACTAGATCCTGCTATGTTCTCACCTCCTGAGAAGAAAAATGGAACAAAAAGGAAAAGGGTGAGCTCAACTAGCCCAGTAAAGAATATTATGACTAAGATAATATACAACAAATTATCGTTAGTCTTCAACAGGGAAAAATCTGATAAAATATAATCGACAACAAGTTTTAGATCAACAACTGCAGCGGAAACAGCAAACCATTAGAAGAGTCAAGTAGAGAAAGAATTCTACTATCTTCTAAGATTTAAAAGTCCATCATCAATATTTTATCCCTGTAACATCAATTAATAATCATCTTTAACCAAATATTCATCTTTGCACTACAGGCCAAAGATATTCATTTGTATCATCAGTCGGTCATGTTCATCTCAACACCTGTTCATCTTTGCACTACAGGCCAAAGATATTCATCAAGTAATTATACATCTTTGCACTACAGGCCAAAGATATTCAGTAATATCATCATTTAGGACTGAGGATGATGAAAAATATCTTAAAGAGAACGAATCCAATGAGACAGAAGGACAAATAGTAGGGATTCGTATAACAGTTTATCCAAGATCAATAATACTTCATAATAATCAATTGTGAAGCAGAATTCAAAAATAAAGATCAAAACATGGATACAATCAAAGATAGTAACCATAATAGACATCTTGGACAAAAAGGAAAAATTTTATTTTTCGGTGAATAGTGCCGTATTCGTGAATAGTGTCGTATACGTGAATAGTACCGTATACGTGAATAGTAACCCCGACACAAAAAGTTCCAAATTTGATAAAAACTCGTATCAATATTTCAGCATAATGATATTGAAGAAAATAATATCATTTAAGAAGAAAATAATATCCCTTACCTCAAAATATCAGTACTTCTGGTCGGAATACCGGTATAAGGCTGAAAGAAACTTGCTCTGATGAATAGAAACTCTCAAAGTATCTAAATACTCACAAAATACACTCAATAATCTAGAGAGAGAAAGAGAGAAAACTTGTT
Source organism: Panax notoginseng (assembly GCA_016801055.1). Classification (NCBI taxonomy): domain Eukaryota; kingdom Viridiplantae; phylum Streptophyta; class Magnoliopsida; order Apiales; family Araliaceae; genus Panax; species Panax notoginseng. The sequence continues at coordinate 15,646,192 of CM029019.1, read as the reverse complement.
TCTGGTGTGATTTTCAATTCTAACTTAGCCCTCTATTTATAGGAAAATTTTGGTAGGTTTGACCTGCAACCTGATGGCTTTACCTGCTACTATTCCCACCCACCACATTTGAAATATAATTCAGCACATTTCTTCACCAACCACAAGTGGGGCCCACCAATTCTAGAATTTTCCACCAAAATGATAAACTCCGAAAATTCAACAATTTCTGAACCAGTCATCTTGTAAAATTCGTAATAAATCATACGTTCATTTTTAACGGTTCAAAATTTGTGGACATATACTCAACTTATATATGTATAACATATCCAAAAATTACCACGATCCAACGGTCGGATTAAAAATTATAACCCCCGCAAACTATCTCAAAAACCCTGATTTTTAATACCTCCATTCCGACAAAAATACTGACAAAAACCTCAACATTAACTCCTTCATTTTTAACCACAAAAATATATCCCTCATTTATATCCACATAAAATAAATATTTCCTTATCATATGAATCAATAATTAATTATTCACAAATAATATTACAGAATCACATTTATGACAACCAGGCCGTTCCCAGGAAAGAGGGGGCTTTCCAATAAGGATTTCTCCTTACTGGCGCGCAATTAGATGACCAAACCTCTCCTTAGACAGAACTTTCTAGACATTGCCAATAATGTTATCTAATAATATTATTCAAATAATATGAATTATTGATCTGATAAATGAAAATACTGTGCAGCAACAATTATTGAAACAACAATAATATAAAATATCAACGCAGCAATTATTGAATCAATAAAATAAAATATTGAATAATAACTACTGTAACAATTATTGAGTAGTGCCTTCTTACGTAAGAATCAATAATTGGTGCAATACCGTGTGCTACTGTATTTTAACCACCGGGTATTCCAACAGTATTAACGGTAACAACTACGCCGTTATTTATAAACAACTTATACTTGTCGTTTTTTTCATCCAATCGCTTTCCGTTATGGGGCCCACACAAGGCTGCGTCGTCGTACGAATATTCCCCGACAGCAAGAATATTCCACGACCAACCGAATATTCACCGACCAAAAATAAATATTTTATAACCACTTGCTTATTTTGTAAAATTTGCACATTTCACCCATAACCAAAGTATTATATCAAATTAACCCCTTATTATTCACAATAATATTTAGAGAAAATTTGATTTTATTCATTAATAAGTTGGGGTCTTACAACCTCCCCTCCTTATGAAATTTCGTCCTCGAAATTGACGTACGTACCTGATGTTTCAAAAAGGTGAGGATACCTCGCTTTCATTTCTGATTCCAACTCCCAGGTCATTTCTTCAATAGCATGGTTTCTCCACAAAACCTTAACTTGTGGTATAACCTTCGTGCGTAGGACATGCTCTTTCCTATCCAAGATCTTAACAGGTACCTCCTCGTACGTTAAATCTTCAGCTATCTCGTCTGGTTCTAACTCAATAATGTGGTTCGGGTCTTTAACATATTTACGAAGCATAGATATGTGAAAAACATTATGAACACGAGACATGCTTGGAGGTAATGCGAGTCTATATGCCACATTTCCTATTCGCTCAAGAATCTCAAATGGACCAACAAATCTTGGATTGAGCTTTCCTCTCTTCCCAAATCTTGTAACTCCCTTCCATGGTGCAACACGTAACAATACATGATCCCCAATATTAAATTCCACGTCCTTCCGATGAAGATCCGCATAACTCTTTTGTCGATCCTGTGCCGTTTGTATACGTTGTCGAATCGTTTGGATCTTCTCTGTAGTAATGCGTACCAATTCTGGTCCCAACAATGTTGCTTCACCCACCTCGTCCCAGCATACTGGAGAACGACATTTTCTTCCATACAACGCCTCAAATGGAGCCATACCTATGCTCGCCTGATAACTGTTGTTGTAGGAGAATTCCACCAATGGTAGGTACTTATCCCAACTCCCTTTGAGATCTAAGACACAAAGTCTTAATAGATCTTCAAGAGTTTGAATAGTCCTCTCTGATTGTCCGTCCGTTTGAGGATGGTATGCTGAACTGAATCGTAAATCCGTGCCCATAGCTTTCTGCAAGCTAACCCAAAATCGTGAAGTGAATCTTGGGTCACGATCCGAAACTATGGATACTGGCATGCCATGCAATCTCACAATCTCGTTCACGTACATACTAGCAAGACGTTCAAGGGAATAAGTCTCACGTATCGGCAAGAAATGAGCGGACTTGGTTAATCTATCAACAATAACCCAAATCGCATCTATGCCTTGAGAAACCTTGGGAAGACCTGTAACAAAATCCATAGTAATGTGTTCCCACTTCCATTTCGGAATCTCAAGTGGTTGCAATGGACCCTTTGGTACTTGATGCTCCGCTTTTACACGTTGACAAGTTAAACATCTCGAGATAAACTCCGCGATCTCTCTTTTCATATTGCTCCACCAAAATGTATGTCGAAGATCGTGATACATTTTGGTACTCCCAGGATGGATTGCAAACGGTGTGTTGTGTGCCTCCATCATTATTCTATGCTTCAAGTCAAAATCGTTAGGAACACAAAGTCTGGAGTTGACTCGAAGTATTCCTTCTTCATCGATTCTTGCTTCTGGAATAGCACCTTCTTGCACTTTCTTCTTCATACGCATCAGCTCTATATCCGTAGCTTGAGCAGCTTTAACTTTATCGATTAAAGTCGGTTCTACTCGTATATTTGATATCATCATGTGGGTACTTGGAGCCTTCATCTCTATCTCCATCCTTTGCAAGTCATACAAAATGGGCCTTTGTGTTAAAAACATTGCACTCGTACCCGCATATGATCTTCTACTCAATGCGTCAGCTACTACGTTTGCTTTTCCAGGATGGTATTGGATGGTATGATCGTAATCTTTCAACAGCTCAAGCCAACGTCGTTGCCGCATGTTGAGTTCCTTTTGGGTGAAGAAATATTTGAGGCTTTTATGATCTGTATAGATCTCCACTTTCTCCCCATACAGGTAGTGTCTCCAGATCTTCAACGCAAAAACGACTGCTGCCAACTCCAAATCATGAGTAGGATAATTCCTCTCATATTCTTTGAGTTGTCGTGAGGCATAGGCTATGACTTTCCCATGTTGCATGAGAACACATCCTAACCCTTTGCCTGAAGCATCGCTGTAGATAACAAATCCATCCGAACCAGATGGTATTGTCAAAACAGGTGCCGAAATGAGTCTCCTCTTGAGTTCTTGAAAACTCTTCTCGCATTCCTCACTCCATACGAATTTTGTATCTTTCCGAGTCAGCTGAGTTAACGGAGTAGCGATTCGAGAAAATCCTTCCACAAATCTCCGATAATAACCAGCTAAGCCCAGAAAGCTACGTACTTCGGTTACCGACTTCGGTTGCTCCCAACTTTGTATGGCTTCAATCTTCGCCGGGTCGACAGATACTCCATGTTTTGACACCACGTGCCCAAGGAATGCTACTTCCTCAAGCCAGAACTCGCATTTCTTCAATTTGGCATATAGCTTGTTTTCACGAAGCCTTTGCAGTACCAGCTTCAAATGGCGCTCATGATCTTCACGGCTTTTGGAATAGATGAGGATGTCATCAATAAAGACAACAACGAACTGATCCAAATATTCTTTGAATACACGGTTCATCATATCCATGAAGGCAGCAGGAGCATTAGTCAATCCAAAAGACATTACTAAGAATTCATAATGCCCGTACCGAGTTCTGAAGGCAGTCTTTGGAATATCCTCAGTTTTAATCTTCAGCTGATGATATCCAGAACGAAGATCGATCTTTGAAAAGAATTGTGCTCCTTGCAACTGGTCAAACAGGTCATCAATGCGAGGTAGCGGATACCTATTCTTGATGGTGACATGGTTCAATTCTCGATAGTCAATACAAAGTCGCATACTCCCGTCTTTCTTCTTTACGAATAAAACAGGAGCACCCCAAGGAGACGTACTAGGACGAATAAAACCGATGTCCAACAACTCCTGTAGTTGGACTTTTAACTCCTGAAGTTCAATAGGAGCCATTCGATATGGGATTTTAGAAATGGGCTTTGTACCGGGTTCAAGGTCAATAAAGAATTCAATTTCTCGTTCCGGGGGTAGACCGGGAAGTTCTTCAGGAAATACATCGGAAAATTCTCTAACAATAGAAATATTATTCAAATCTGACTTGTCTTTGTTCAAATCCATAACATGGGCTAAGAAAGCTTGACATCCGTTTTTCAATAAACGAATAGCTTTGTGGCTTGATATGACAGTGACTGATTTTAGTGGTTTAGTAGTTTGAATTCGTATGACAGGTTGGTTAGGAATATGAAAACTAACAACCTTACGAAAACAATCAATTTTAGCATGATGAGTGGTTAACCAATCAATTCCTAAAATCACATCAAAAGCAAGTATCTTTAAAGAGATAAGATCAACAGGTAATGTGATAGTGCCAACTTGGATCATGCAAGATTTATAAACTGTAGATGTAACGAAGGTTTCACCCAACGGAGTTTCAACAGATAAGTTAAAGTCCAATTTCTCCGGAGTCAAGTTTAAACGTTGAGCACAAGCAGGAGAGATAAAAGAATGGGTAGAACCGGTATCTAGTAAAGTATAAACTTCGCAAGAATTCAAGATTAGCTTACCCGTGATCACCTCGTTCGGGTTTCTCGCGTTTTGGCCAGTAACGACAAACGCCCTTCCAGGAACCGCTGATTTCGACTTATCCGGGATAACTTTTGGAGTCACCATCCCCGCTGAACTTGGTTTTGCTACAGAACACTCTCGAGCTATATGACCTTCCTTTCCACAGTTATAACATACCTTGGATTGTTGTGGGCAGTTTGGGCTGATATGTCCCTCTTTCCCACATTTGTAACATACGACCGGTGGTCGTTCTCCTCCCCTAGAAACAGTTGATGTTTGTGCTGACGTCTTCACGTTATCATTGTTGTACCTTCTCTTCTTGAAATCTCCTCCCGACTCGCTCCTTTTATTATCACGACCACGATTACCACCAGAGTGGTTACCGCTTTTGTCCGAATGTTTTCCTTCCTGCTGGTTTTCATTGCTTCGATGACTGCCGCCACCGGTATGACCCTGGTTGTGGTCCCTCGGTTGCACATACTCATTATCTCGCTCTAATAATTGAGCCCTGTTTACAACATCTGAATATAAAGAAAATTTATGAGAGATAAGATATTGCCGAATCTCGGGTTTTAGACCTCTCAGAAACATCCTTGTCATTCGTTCCTCATTTTCGACCAAATGAGGTGCAAACCTGGATAACTCTGCAAACTTCGCCTCGTACTGGGACACCGTCATGTTGTTTTGTTCCAGTCTAATAAACTCAACCTCCTTCATATGACGAATACTTTCAGGAAAGTACTTGTCATTGAACAGTTTTTAAATGTTTCCCAGGACATGTTGAGTGCGTCAGGCTGGGTACGCTTCACAGACTCCCACCAGTAGTCTGCCTCACCGCGGAACATAAATGTGGCGAATGGAACCTTCTGTTCCTCCGTGCATCCCAAGACATCAAATATCTTGGTAATTTGCTTGACCCACGTTTCCGCCATGATCGGATCCGGCTTTCCCTTAAATTCTGGTGGTCCCAATTCTTTGAACTGCTTAGCTGTGACAAACCGCGCGTTGTTATCATTTCCACCCGTATTCTGCACACGAGTCTCCCTCGTCTGATTTTGCATGAACTGCAAAAAGCTCCTAAACATTCCATCATTCATCGTTTGCTCGGTAACGTTGTTTACAGGAAGAATATTGCCTTCCTGTTGCACGTTCCCCTGGGTAGTGATCAAAGGTGTCTCCACGGTCTGATTTACTCCATTATTAACGTTCTCAGCTGCCATTCTTAAATACTGCCATAAAACAAGGGTTAATAGTCATGTCATATATTATCCCTATACTCTGACCGACCAAATAAACACCAAATAAACTTAGTCAGGTCATACTAGCGAAGGAATTCCCCGTCTCTCCCCTCCTAGTTCTTGTCTCACATCTCAGCCAGAGATCATATCCCTAAGCTCTGATACCAACTGTGACGCCCCCAGAATAGGTATACAACACCCATTCTGAGTCGCCAAATACATGGTACAGAAAGCAAACTACAACTTCAATAATACAATTGTCGTGCAAAATACGACAACACATACTGTGAGTTTAAATACAAATATTGTCTTCTAGACAATATCCACACTCAAATAAATCCTCATTACAATTATTCAAACACTATTTTACAGAAATAGTGAGGACTGCTAATACATCTTTCTAGAACCATTACTCCATACCCCGACTAGATCCTGCTATGTTCTCACCTCCTGAGAAGAAAAATGGAACAAAAAGGAAAAGGGTGAGCTCAACTAGCCCAGTAAAGAATATTATGACTAAGATAATATACAACAAATTATCGTTAGTCTTCAACAGGGAAAAATCTGATAAAATATAATCGACAACAAGTTTTAGATCAACAACTGCAGCGGAAACAGCAAACCATTAGAAGAGTCAAGTAGAGAAAGAATTCTACTATCTTCTAAGATTTAAAAGTCCATCATCAATATTTTATCCCTGTAACATCAATTAATAATCATCTTTAACCAAATATTCATCTTTGCACTACAGGCCAAAGATATTCATTTGTATCATCAGTCGGTCATGTTCATCTCAACACCTGTTCATCTTTGCACTACAGGCCAAAGATATTCATCAAGTAATTATACATCTTTGCACTACAGGCCAAAGATATTCAGTAATATCATCATTTAGGACTGAGGATGATGAAAAATACCTTAAAGAGAACGAATCCAATGAGACAGAAGGACAAATAGTAGGGATTCGTATAACAGTTTATCCAAGATCAATAATACTTCATAATAATCAATTGTGAAGCAGAATTCAAAAATAATGATCAAAACATGGATACCATCAAAGATAGTAACCATAATAGACATCTTGGACAAAAAGGAAAAATTTTATTTTTCGGTGAATAGTGCCGTATTCGTGAATAGTGTCGTATACGTGAATAGTACCGTATACGTGAATAGTAACCCCGACACAAAAAGTTCCAAATTTGATAAAAACTCGTATCAATATTTCAGCATAATGATATTGAAGAAAATAATATCATTTAAGAAGAAAATAATATCCCTTACCTCAAAATATCAGTACTTCTGGTCGGAATACCGGTATAAGGCTGAAAGAAACTTGCTCTGATGAATAGAAACTCTCAAAGTATCTAAATACTCACAAAATACACTCAATAATCTAGAGAGAGAAAGAGAGAAAACTTGTTTCTGGTGTGATTTTCAATTCTAACTTAGCCTTCTATTTATAGGAAAATTTTGGTAGGTTTGACCTGCAACCTGATGGCTTTACCTGCTACTATTCCCACCCACCACATTTGAAATATAATTCAGCACATTTCTTCACCAACCACAAGTGGGGCCCACCAATTCTAGAATTTTCCACCAAAATGATAAACTCCGAAAATTCAACAATTTCTGAACCAGTCATCTTGTAAAATTCGTAATAAATCATACGTTCATTTTTAACGGTTCAAAATTTGTGGACATATACTCAACTTATATATGTATAACATATCCAAAAATTACCACGATCCAACGGTCGGATTAAAAATTATAACCCCCGCAAACTATCTCAAAAACCCTGATTTTTAATACCTCTATTCCGACAAAAATACTGACAAAAACCTCAACATTAACTCCTTCATTTTTAACCACAAAAATATATCCCTCATTTATATCCACATAAAATAAATATTTCCTTATCATATGAATCAATAATTAATTATTCACAAATAATATTACAGAATCACATTTATGACAACCAGGCCGTTCCCAGGAAAGAGGGGGCTTTCCAATAAGGATTTCTCCTTACTGGCGCGCAATTAGATGACCAAACCTCTCCTTAGACAGAACTTTCTAGACATTGCCAATAATGTTATCTAATAATATTATTCAAATAATATGAATTATTGATCTGATAAATGAAAATACTGTGCAGCAACAATTATTGAAACAACAATAATATAAAATATCAACGCAGCAATTATTGAATCAATAAAATAAAATATTGAATAATAACTACTGTAACAATTATTGAGTAGTGCCTTCTTACGTAAGAATCAATAATTGGTGCAATACCGTGTGCTACTGTATTTTAACCACCGGGTATTCCAACAGTATTAACGGTAACAACTACGCCGTTATTTATAAACAACTTATACTTGTCGTTTTCTTCATCCAATCGCTTTCCGTTATGGGGCCCACACAAGGCTGCGTCGTCGTACGAATATTCCCCGACAGCAAGAATATTCCACGACCAACCGAATATTCACCGACCAAAAATAAATATTTTATAACCACTTGCTTATTTTGTAAAATTTGCACATTTCACTCATAACCAAAGTATTATATCAAATTAACCCCTTATTATTCACAATAATATTTAGAGAAAATTTAATTTTATTCATTAATAAGTTGGGGTCTTACAGCATGCTAATTGATCTAATTAATTTAATATGGCCAATTGAATTAGTTTGATCGTTATCATATGTTAGATTAAGATTGGTATTACGTGTAATTGATATCTGTCTTCATCATAAGTAGCAACTTAGTAATAATAATTGTGGACAAGTTTTTGTTTATTGCTAAGATTATCAGAAAATAAGTTAAACAAATTGAGCTTATGTGTTTGTTGCTTGGATTAACCTAATTCTCTATTTCTTAATGCTTCTATCATATTAAATCTAGAGAGCTTGTTCTAGGTTGTATGCTAGTTAGAATCTGGTGGAGAGCTTGTTTCATATAGTGATAATCTACGGAGAATTTCGGATAGCAGAGCTTATTGTTATCTAGGGCTAATAGTTTCATTGAAGGAAAAAAATAATAATAACTTGATTAATTGATTGTTGTACTCGGTGAAACTGAACTGCAGAACAGAAGTTTTTACATATTTGGTTAATTTTATCATTAATTCTTGTTCTCTTAGTTTAAAAATAATTTTTAAAAATCTCCCATCTTTATTTTCTGTTGAAATAATAGAATAATTCTAAAACAACTTTACTCTCTGTGAGATCGATCCTTACTTGCTACTGTACTAATTATTATAAATTGTGAAGTGAAAGTGAGGTTAATTTAAGAGTGTCAACGACAGCTGCCATTAATGAAAATGAGAATTATTTGAATATAGTCATGTGCGGTTATGCGTGATATGTGATTATTAGATTAGTTAATTCAATGAAATTGAATCATGTATGAATTATAAGAAGAATCTAATATGAAATTATAATATATGATAAACTTAAATTATGAATTAACTAACTGGGTGTTTGATAAAAATTGAATGAATCTGAATGTGAACCTGAATGAGCTGAATCTGAATCTGAATGAGTTGAATCTGAATTTGAATGAAAAAAGTTGTTTGATAATTGACATGTTTGAAACACCTGAATGACAAAACTTTATTATTTTACCCTTCTGAAAAAAATCAAAATTGTTGTAAATTTATTTAATATTACTTAATATAATAGTTAATATATTTTTTTTTATTTTTTTTATTTTTTTTTATTTCATTCAACTGCTCATTCAGTTAAAAAAATCTGACTTAGCCATTCAGCTCGTCCATCTTATCGATTCAGCCATTCAGACCAAAACAAACGCAGTGACCGATTCAGCCATTCAGATTCAGCTCTATTAAGTTCTATTCAGCTCTAAACAAACAGCCCTTGTGTGGATGAATCAATTAAGTGTTAATTAAATCATGAAAGAGTACTGTTGTGAGTATTTACTTAGGTGACGAGTCCAATAGAATAATTAAAGTTAGCCTAATTGAATTGTGTTCCTAGCATGTTGTCAAACCCAATCATCTGACCCGAATTAAGGGTCCAATTTTCAGAAATGTGATAATAATAATAAAAAATTAATTAATAATATTGATAATATTCCCTCTATTTCTGGCCGAATGACCTATGGCCACCCTATGTTGTTTTATCTTAATTTATTCCCATGTGAAGTAAAAGCATGGCCTAAAAGTGAGTTGGTAAAAGTTTTTTTACCAAACCTTCATTAACCGCTAGATAAAACTGATTCTTGCTGGACTAATACATGTATGTGGATAAAATACGTGTAGGAATTCTCCGATAAATAGGAGCTCTCAGTTCATTTTGCAAGGCTACTTTCATCTGCTAAATGCTAGTATAGAGAGATAGAGTGCTTGAGCGGTAAGAAGGAAAAACCAAGTGAAACCCTAGCAGTTCGGTGAATCAGTGGAGTGCAGGAAGGGATCAGAAGAAAGTAAGTAGCGTAGACGACTTCTTTGCTCCAAGAAGGTACACAATCCCCCAACTTAAATCTTTAAATGGTGTTATAGTGTAATGTTGCATGTTTGGTTGTGGGAGGAATTTTTGTGTGAGAATCATGGTGGATTCTGAAGTTATAAGGTGTCTTTAATGGAGATTATATGTTGATATTTGTTAAAATGTGTGACAACTTAAAGCAGAATGAAAAGAATGGCATAAAAACACTTTACTAAGAGAGTGTTAAAAACAGGGCAGAAGCTTTGGATTAAAACAGTGTTATGTGTTCATGGTTGATGTAGACTATATGCATTGATTGTTGAACTTATGAACCAATCTTAGTAAAACAAAGGAAAAATATTAATCTTGTCATGTATAGTGATTTTTCTGCCAAAACATTCAAACTGTCTATCAATCTGATGACTTAGACTGCTATTCTGAAAGTGTAAGTTATAACCAAACTCTGTATCCATAAGTTGTGGTAGTCTTCTTTACAAATTCAACTCCTTAGACCAGTAACCCAAAACTCCAAGTCAGACCCAATTCCATGTTTATAAGTCGGTCCAAATCGTAGAGTATGATCTCTAAATAATAAGTCAATCGTAGAGTGACGGAACCAGTCATAGAGTGGACACACAATACGTAGAGTGATCGGACAAGTCAATCGTAGAGTGACTGAACCAGTCGTAGAGTGGACACGCAAGTCGTAGAGTATCTGAACCAATCGTAAAGTGAATCTTAGAGTGAATCAGTCAATTGTAGAGTAAACCGGTCAATCGTATATTGAATCATAGAATACTTCCATACGATCGTAGAGTGACTTCATCAAGTCATATAGTACTTTCATACGATCGTAAAGTTTCTTCACCAAATCGTAAAGTGATTATACAAATCGTAAAACACTTCTGCATAATGGTTGGTAACTGAACCTCTTACTCCATACTTGTTAAATCACCTCCCATTCCTTCCTAAAATAAATAAAAATGTCAATAATGTACCTAAGTTTTCTGAGTAATAAAGGTGAGTTAAAAAAGCTATTTATAAGAAAGTCATTATATGTTGATGTTTATGAGTAGAAGTAACTCAGTCAGACTACTAAAGAAATCATGATAATTGAATGGAATAATCAATGGAATATGACTGAATACACAAAGTAATATTGAAGATTTTTCTGTTTCTTAAGTCCTAGGCGTGGGTATTATAACGTACGATCTGATTAACTGAGATCATTATGTGGAATTCAACAGAGATTGATCAATAGAACGACTTATGACTATTGTAGGTTATCTGAAGAAGAGGAATTTAGAGTTTAATAGTAGCATCAATCCAGACAAGTTCCCTCACTTTGAGCAAAGTAAATATAGTTATATGCAAGTCCTCTGACTTATTATAAATTCCATTAATTGGTACAATGTTGTTGTCCGTGAAAATATTTAAATGTTGTATCTCATAGAATAAAACTTCTGTTGAATATGCTTATTCATGCATATATTATTGGAAAATATTCTTAGACCAAGTTACTAAGTCTTGATAAACCTTGATTGAACATATTTTAAAATTATTTCAAATCATCAATTCATTGAAATTAAAAGTTAAATTGTGCACGCGATTATTTTGAGAAGCGCGTCTACACCATTTGATTCAGCTTAGACCAATGGTTAGATTGGATTGTTAATCAATCCTATTCTTGAGAAATCTATCTAAACCAATTGTCTTGGTGCGAAATTCTATGCTGTGTTGAGATGAACAACCTTCATAGTCAGGGGTATTACTATTTATGTCGGGGAACCGACTTGTACACTATGACTGAACGTTATGCATAATGTGTGTACGACGGGGCTGATCACCTCATGTAGCTGCTTTTGGAGGTTTGCAGTGAAATATTGTCAATCCTTCTATGAGTTTATGGTCCTCAATGACCACTCGGTATTGAAAGTGTTATGATCTTGAAACTGTACATTCATTTGTTCTTAATTCATTCTGTTACTTTATAAACTGATGCCCAATCGATTAAACTTCTGAAATTATTGAATATAACTATCTATTATTGGCTTTAGGCTTACTGAGTAAACTTGTTGCTCACCCTTCCTTTACCATAAATTGTACAGTTAAAGCTGAGCTGGATAGTGGGTCCAGGAAGGACAAAAGAAATGGCAAGGCTACGGATTAGCTTTACCTTATTAATTATTCAGAGTCCATTTTAGCAAATTTGTATCAAAACTTATATTAGTTAATTGTATTTTAGTAATCTAAGCCATGTTATGTAATGGTGAAGATTGAGAGAACCTGGGAGTATGATATTACATTATATTATTAATGAAAATCTTATATTATTTCGCAATGAGTTGATATTTAGCTATAGTATAGGTTGTATCGTGAAGAACCAAGTTCGAGGTAGAGGTACCTGAATTTAAAGGCGTCACAAAAGGTACTAGTTAACTAAAAAATATAACTTATATTTCTATAGCATAGCATATTCAAGGAACTATATATGCATATATTAAACTTTTTAACTAAAATGGGACATAGATTTTAAACTTTGATATCAATTAAAATAACGCATAATATGGAACATAAATGGAATGATCCTTTTATTTTGAAACGTTATAATTCAAGAAAATACATTATTGTGTACAAGTAGATGTTCTTTTAAAATTAAGTATTAGTACAAGCAAAGTAATAGATATCATAAAAGGGTTTCACTGGTACACTAACATATCCTCTATTTAGTTTCTCAAGCTTATTTCAACCTAAAGGTATTTAATATTCAATGTGAGTTGTGAAAGATTACTTGTGAAATATTTTTGAACAAGGGGTTGTTTGATAAAAATTGAATGAAATGATTATGAATCTGAATGAGCTGCATAAAACTGAATACTGAATGAAAAAAGTTGTTTAATAATTGACATGTCTAAAACATCATAAAACATCTGAATAATATATTTTTATTATTTTATCCCTCTGAAAAAATTCAAAATTGTTGTAAATTTATTTAATATTACTTAATATAATAAGTAATATTGTAAAAAAAAATTTCATTCAGCAGCCCATTCAGCCAAAAAACTCAAAACAAAGGCACTGAATGACTGACTGTTTTAGCCATTCAGTGCGTAACAAATAGCCCTTAAGTTGTTGAGCTAACAGTTGAGACATAATAAAATGAAGGAAAAAAAACCCAAAAATTGATTCAGTTATTCATCACATCACATTAATCTAGGCATAGTCTTATTGTCTTAGTGCCATTTTGGTTGTTGTGTTGTTAGCCTTGTGTCTCTATCATTAAAATCAATCTTCCATTTTCAGCTAACATAATGGCAATTTCCTTTAACTTTTTTCATGATGAAGATGGATAGGCAGCTGCAATGTGCCTATCAATTCTTAACGGATTATGTAAGGTGACATAATCAAATAAATTCAATTTGAAAAAAACGTTAAGTTAACCTAGTTAAATTTTAAAAATGGGTGAGCTTACTCGGTTTGTAATTCCCTTTTCTTCCATGTAAACCACTTTGTCTTTTATTCAATTTATTTTCCTTCCCTGAATACCGATCTGTTTTACGTCGCTTCCTCTTCGGTTTCCTTCTCGCTTAATAAATTCAATTGACTCATCCTCTCTTTTTAGTGTTCAGTCGTTTTTTCTTGAACTTTTTTTTATCTCTCATCATGTTTAACCGCGACCTTTTGTAACGCCCCCAAATCCGGGTGTATGTTACCTCGGACCTGGTGCATTACGATACAACTTTCATCTGAATATTTATAACCTTTATTCATAAAATAATAAATACAACCTCTCTTTAATACCAATTAATACATTAATTCTTTCCATTTCCAGAATCTGCATCCTTTACAACTTGGTAGTACACTTTTAAATCATCTTGATTTAGATTATACAGTTCAAGTTATAATTAAATAATATGTTTCACTTGAATATATTGGATTTTAAGTATCCATGAACTCACAACTAGACTTAATTATTCTTCTATATAATGTTATTTGATTATACAATTATAGTATGTCATATGAACGTTATCTAGCATAGCTAGAACTATATAAACAACTTCAATAAGTACTTCTTCCTTTTTTCTTTGTCTATCCTGAATCCTTCGATCCGCTCTGGTTTAACTGAATATAATTATTTATGGCAAGGGTGAGCAACTACGTTGCCCAACAAGTTTAACAGTTATCACATAGCACATTGTTCGCATTTTAAACACACTTTAAAATTTTCATATTCCATAGTTTATACGTATTTCTTGTTTCTCATATTTTGCATTTATTTAAGCATTAAAATGTTCATACTCAACAGTTATACCTGCTTCATGCTTATCGTAGACCTCAAATTGCGAATATAGTGATTTTCCATAACTCAATCAACATCAAACATTAACTTGATTCAATAGATTTATATCACAGTATAGCACACAATGCACATCTCTAATTATTCACAAGAAATACATACAATACAGGAAATATGTGCACATAACAATTAACAAGTTCACATAAAAAAATAAGTTCTGAAAAACTTACAGGTACTAGCGTTTTACCATTACGCTAATCTGTCGTGTTCCTTTGCATGACCTACACGATATGTGAGATTGATAATAAACACAATCAATATTTGATCTCAAGGTTAACCTTACTTTAATAACATACTTTAACTTATATTTTCCTTATACCATCTTTATATATAACTTCGTTCTTTATATAACCCAGTTTTTATTTCCTTTTCATCACCACATGTGCTAGCTTATCGCATTTATAGTTTACTATGTGTGTATCATACCATTACATCATATCACACTTGATTAAGCATTGCTTAACTAATTTCCTCAGACTTAGATTATGCATATAGCCTTCGTTCATCACTTTGTAACCATACACGCATGATAAACATTACATATTTAGTTCCTATACATTCTCAAATATACTCATTTTGGTCCAAACATAATGTGATATAATTTATTGGTCAATATACACTTCAAATATCATCTTAAATCATACTATGACATTTCGAAGGATCAAATCCCAGTATTTCATCATAGTTCAAAAACAAAAAATATGATTTTCTAGGGTACGTTGAGGATTTTTAGGAATTTTTGCATTGAGCTTTTGACTTCCAAGTTTGAACAAGTTTTTAGACCATACATCATAGTATTTTATTCCATAGTTAGTCAACTGAAACAATCTCTTAAGGCTTCTCAAGATAGTGCCTCTAAATGGATGTTCTACATTTCCACTTGCCTACCCATTGTACTACCAACTGCATCAGAAGTGAATTTTTAGGCCACTTTGATGATGTTTTTTGGCTTTATGGGTTAGCCCATTTGATCTCATGTTTGTGCAAGCATTTAGATCATATATCATAGTATTTTTCCATGGGTTTGGTTTCTTGAATTCAGTTATGGAATTTAACCAAAATTGAGCACATTATAGGGTGTTTATCCATTTTAACTCTACTATCTTCACTGTACGATTTTTAGAGAGATTTGCAAAGTTCACTCTACTATCTGCTAAGTTTCCACTCTACTATCTACTGATTCACTTTACTATCCAACTGTAGCATAATTGAGTTTGCTGCCTATTTTGATGATTTGTTGGAATTTCTTGGTTAAACTTTTGGCTTTACAATCTGGCTCTACTTCTAGACCACATACCAATGTATTTTAATAAGTATTTAGGTTCCTCATTCATATCAGTTAAGCCTACTTTAATTGAGACTCAAACTGGACAGTTTAACACTTATTTCCCAAAACTAATTTTGACACTTTTTAAATTTCTTTCAATTTTGGATACTTGGATAGTCTAGGAATGTGTATTTTATTTGCCTAAGGTTACTTTTATCATCATCTCACTTTGTTTAGTCATCTAGCCAATTTTGACCTATCAAAACATACTTTAGACTTATAAGATGCACAAAATCTTAGTCTTCTTGTTGGCTTTTGCCTTAACCATGTTTGGGAATTATTTATAGCATGTAATAGTAACTTTATATGCCATGTTATAAATGCTATAAATGATTACAGTCTTACAAATTCAGGTACTAAAAATTACCCAAAACATATCACTTTTTGGCCTAAAACATGATTTTTAACAAATCCAATGCTCAAAACAGTTTAGATTTGGTTTCTTTAGCCTTTGTATCTTACTTATGCCATGTTATAGCTATTGAAACTTGCCTACAAGGTTTAGGTATGGCCTCTCTTTATGTAAATGTTAGATGACATTTTAAAGGTTACTTTTCATGACATGAAAACTGAGTCCTACTCAATATGGACCTCAACTA
Source organism: Panax notoginseng (assembly GCA_016801055.1). Lineage (NCBI taxonomy): Eukaryota > Viridiplantae > Streptophyta > Magnoliopsida > Apiales > Araliaceae > Panax > Panax notoginseng. The sequence continues at coordinate 15,629,575 of CM029019.1, read as the reverse complement.
AGTTAAGGAACAACTTTTGAATGTTATTTATGGACATATTATGATCTCCTTACTGACTCAAAAGTTAAGGTATTGACCTTGACTAAAACAATCCTCAAATCTAGATTTTAAGCACAGTTTTGGCTATTACACACAAACAGTCCCCAAGCTATGATTCAAAGGTTGTCTAATAGCATTCATATAAACTTAAAATTATCCTTAAAACTCATTGTCACTTACTTTAATAAGCTTGAAACTTTGCTCATTTATCAATACTAAAACATCCCATTTCTAAGCATTATTAGCATGAGTTAATACTACACCACCTTAACAGCCTTCAAACTTTCAAATACAAATTTTATCACAACAAGTACTTTTTATATATTATATGTTCATGGTTTAAAATATCTAAATGCAAGGATTCTAACTTTTGTTCAAAATAGCCCCTAATAGGCTTTTAATTTCCACAAGAATTATGGTTTCACAACCTAATTAATAAAATAGCATGGTTATGCAACACATAAATTTTGACAAATCTTTTACATAACCTTTATCATGCATAGCTTTGATCCGGGTGGTACCAAGCCATTTACACCCTTTACAGACCTCAAATAGGCATTTAAGCTACTGGATATAATGTTGGACTCTAATTCATAGCTAGCATATTTTTGTATTATAACAGTCCCTACTTGGACAGTTAATTAAACAGTTGGTGAGCATGATTTTATTTACATGGAACAACTAACTTCCTGTCCATTTTCCCTAGCCTTTTGGCTTTTGATTTATTAAGGGTCTTCATATAATGCCTCAACAACCACACAAAGCAATTATACTATCATAACTGCCACTATAGTCTTATTTAATACTATAGCCACTAACAACCCATTCTACTATCAAATATGAAATGAAAAAGGAATGGAAAGAGTCTAAGCTTGCTTACCTTGCTAACTTCTAGAGATTAAACTAGCTTCACTGCGCGATCCTCCCTTCCCTTCTAGCCGTAACTTTTCTCTCTATCTCTTTATATGCTGCTGATTTTGAAGCTAAACAAAGTGATATAGAAATTTGAGTTTGGGTGCAATTGTTTGGCCGTATATGGCTATACACATTATCTCTCTCAATTAACCTATTTGGCCCCCATGCAACCACATCATGAGCTCTACCTGGTTACTCTCTTTAGCCTCTATCCTGCCCCTACATTGGCCTCTACCATGGCCCCTAATCAGCCTCCTAGCAGTCTACTTAGCCACTAAGAGTAGCCATCTCATCACAACCACTCTACTTACTAGCTAATTTCCTTAGCTCCCTGACCAACTGCTAATTGAACTAACTAATTTCTAACCACTACTATCTTATTGACTATTAAAGTCACCTACTGTTCATTCTCATTTGAACCCAGAACAACTCCCTTTTACTCTCATATGGGCTGCTGAATTGTCCTAGTAAAATGGTTGAGCATAGTCTTATTTTTGGGCTTAAAATAGTCCTCTAGTATAGCAAGGGTCCATAACACTAAATTAACGTAGCAAACTTGCAAGCATTCATAGAAAAAATTGGATATGGCCCAATAATTAAATATGGACTCATATTACATATTAATAAACATGGAATTTTATTCACCACATTTATTTAGGCTAGGAAATAGTTAGCACATTCATCATTAAAAATGATGGCTCTATGTAATTTAAGTATCCATGGTAGCACACCAATTTTCGTATTTGTCAATAAATAATACTTTTTGAATGAAATTAATTATATTATAATATAATTATTTCATTAATCTCATATGTAGCTTTATGTCAAGAATATTTCACAATTAAGCCATGTTGGCTTTCCTTTTCGTTTTGAATAATAAAGGTATACATTTAATAATACCTTTACTTACTGCATCTCATAAAATTTATTTAACTCCACATATTACTTTCTTTTCATTATGAATAAATCATTACTTTATTCATAATGTCTCATAACATTCTTGGTTAGAGACTTTAATTATAAAAGTTTCCTTCCCAGTTTATATATCACCCTTATCGATTCTTATATATATATAAATTACTCCACTCTTTTCACATTTCCTTTATTAAGTTAAATCTCTAACCTTTATTTAATCATTTAGTATTTTCTTTAAAAAAATATTACTAATATTCGGGATATCACACTGTTCTTTGAATAGGGTTAACATTTAAAACAGTGAAACAAAGAAGAGATGAACTCCATCAAGTGAATAGAGAGAAAACAAATATAATTTTATGGTGTTTCAGTCGAAGTAATGATACAACCCCAATTGAATTTCACCACTGGAAGTTTTCTCAAGTATGAAACAGAACTAATTGGAATTTCGACTACTTCTCTTTTATTTTTAATATTATCACAAACCAAATAGAGGTTATGCTTTTTGTATTATACTCATTCTAAAGTTGCGATTTGATTATATTTTGAAGCGATGTCAATTGGTTTTCATGTACATGATTTTTTGGGTTAATGTTATTCACAAGATTGATTGCATGTTATTTTACTATTTGATCATTGAATTCAATAAACGTGTAGATTGTTATGTGAAAGTTAAAACTAAAACTGTGGATAATAGTGCTGGTTTGTCTTAAAGTAATGTTTTTTGGTGAGGCTCCAAATGTGAATGAACATTCAAGGTAATGTCATATTTCCATGTGGGATCAGTGTGTTAAAAATTAAAAGAAATTTGTTAAAAAAAATTATTGTTTTATAATGCTTCTTGGAGCTATCCTTTCTACTTTTTTTTTGTTTATTTTGTTATGCTCAATTGTACATTACCTGTTTGATGGAATGACACAAAGAGGTTTTACATAGTTTTTAACCTTCAATTAGACAAATTAACGTATCCTTGAAAAATGAAGTGTTACACCTATCACTTTTGCATTGTATTTAAGTTCATGCAAATTTTATTTACTTATGTGTAACCAGTATTTTACGCATAAGTTGCAAGGAGTATTCATGTCTATATGTATGTCTTCTACTCCAAATATATTCATTATCATGTTTGATAATTGGTATGTTTAATTAAATATCATGAAGAGTAATTTGCAACATATGGGTTGTTTTTCGTGCTCTTTTTTCTCCAGACTAAAGAAAAATTTGATCATTTCATTTTATTACTGGAGTAAATGATTTGTTTGAAACATTCACTGCATCAGTTCAGCTATACACTCACAGGTTATCCAATGCTGTTCTTGATTAATTGACATTGAATTTATGCGATGGATAATGCACTTCATCTGTTTGAGAAAAAAATTTGTTCTTTTGGTTGCAGTTGTAGTGATGATTTTGTGGAATAATGTCAAAAGTTTTATTCAAAGAAATTTGTGTAGAAACATATGGAACCAAATAGTTTGCTTTACCTCGAGAACCAACATTAGGACTCGGTGGTGTTCCGGTTGAGCCATAGCTGCAACGTGGAGGCTGACGGTAACTTCCCATTCATGGCGTCACATAAGGCCATGGGAATGACTGCCATTGATGCCAAAGACCTCAGGCGGAGGACGGTGAGAAGGTTCTTGGAGGATCTTGGATCTGTCACAAAAAAATGAGAGAGGAATGATAGATGCGGCCATAAAGCATGTATATTTCCATTATTTGAAATCTGATTGGGGGATTCATGTGGTTCAAGAGTTGAAATTGTTAGGCAATAAGGAAGATTTGGAGGATTTGGATTCAACTGTAAATCAAAACTATCTCTTTTGGCCCGTTTTGCTGCTGAAAAATATGAACTAGGAAGTATAAAATTAGAATGAATATATATTTTATGATCTGTATATGTTAGGGAAAGCTATAAATCCAATCAACTGGAATGTTCCTAAAACCAATATGAGGTTGTTTCATACCTCCTAACCATTAGTTATTATGGTTTTGTTTTTCTTTTTTTCTTTGCTTTATTTCTTGGTTTTCCCAAGTAGTTAAAGTTTGCAGTTTATCTGTTTAGATATGTTTTTTGCACATTGCTATGATCATGTAAATTCTTTGGGTTTCTATTAAATTCCCGTTCGCAAGTTTTTTCATATGCCTAACATTAGCAGTTCCTCCTCGATATTCACGGAGTTTTGCGCTACAACAATATGTCAATGCCCCTGCACCCCATTCCCTATTTCACCTTCAAAATTGAGTATATGTTATTTTTTGATAATTAATATTCTAATTTATTATTGAAGAGAATTGGTTGCGGAGTCTATTTAAAGAGAGAGATGTACCGCTGTGGAAGATAGGTCGTGTTGGGCCAAGTATATGTAAGGGTGATATATGATAATGATTGATTTCAAAAGTGAATTTAACAACGATGTGCAATTTTTATTTTAGCCCTCAATTAAAGTGCAAGTGAGTAGGCAAGTGTTATTTAAATTCTTTTAGTTGATAAATACTTTCTCAATAGTATGGTTGAATTTATGTGAATTTTCATGTAATGGAAATACAAGTATACGAACGCTTTTACAAATTTATGTAATCTTATGAAATGAAGGGAAGTCATTTAATTTTACGTCTTGGATCTTGACATTTTTTTAAGAAGCCATTTACAAATTTGTAATACATGAATATCTCCTCTTTCTTTCTTTCCGTGTTAGATGTTTGTTTATTGATATTCTACAAATTTTACTTATTAAGAGGTTATACATCATTTTCTCTCTCTCTCTCTATATATATATATATATATATATATATATATATATATATATATATATATATACACACACACACGTGTGAATATTTGGACTTCATTGTCATTATTTATACCATACCACGAGTTTCATGTATGATTGATCTCTTTGTGTGGACTTCTCTGAACGTATGCACTAAAAAATTTGATGTCTAATATGCTTCCATACATAAAACTATGATTATAAATAATATATTGAATCAAAAGGAAATTCATGCTAAGTAACTATATGATGAATGGTAACTAAAGTTGTTTTTAATTGTTACAACAGATAATATATGTTGTAATATATTTTCAGTTTCGAGGATGACCATGCTAACAAAGATAAATAAATGTTTAATCTTTTCGTATAATTAACATGCATACAAAACAAAATAAGGGTCACGAGAACAGAAGGAGAAGAGCGAACAGTAGACATAACGAGTGTCTTTTTGTTTCTCGGAAATGAATATCTTCGTCCCTTTCATCTTATTTACTTGGCAAATGTATAATGAATTTGGTACTGATCGTGCAACAATTGAATGCCCTTTAATACAACGTTTATTGTATTAAAGATGGAAGCAATATTATAGCAAAATCAATATTTACAAATGTAATTGATGTCATGCAAAAATGTATTGAAAAGTTTATATGAAAATAAATTATTATAAAAAGATATCTTTTTTCATCGCAATTTTAACAAATTATATAATTCGTTATTCAAACTAGCTCGTGCATTGCGCTGACTATCAACTAGTAACTATAAAGTTTTGATTATGCAATCGGTCACACTTCTCCTCCAAGCAATAACATAAGTTCGATAGTCATTTAATTACGTGTATTATTTTATACTCGGAAAAAAAATCTTATAAAAAAAATATATAAAATGATGTGGACTTTTGTCACAAATGTATTATTGATAATAGGCCTAAATATAGATTAATACCCCAAACTTTTAATTTTTTTTTCACTTTGGGGATTGTCTTCTCAAAATTTTCAATTAGGAGATTAAACTTTTAATTTATTTCCACTTTGGGGACTCTCTTCTCAAATTTTTTCATTGGGAGATTAAACTTTTAATTTTTTTATGATTATGTCTAATTGATAGTGACACGTCAGAAAATTGATGACATGACAGCGGCACGTGACTAAAAAATATTTATGTATAATATTGAGTCTTATTTTAACATTTATTCAATTATTTTTTTTGTACCAAAAAGGGTAAATATAAGACCATTATTAGTTTTAAAGTAAATTATTATTATTATAATTTTAATATAAAACCATTATTAATTTTAAAAGTAAATTAATTGATAATTTTACCCTTTTGGTAAATTATTAATTTTTTGGTGAATTTAATTTTTTAAAGTTAATTTAATGACAATTTTTTAAAGTAAAATTAATAATGGTCTTATATTTATCCTTTTTGATACAAAAAATTAATTGAATAAATATTAAGATGAGACTCAATATTACACATAAATATTTTTTAGTCACGTATCGCAATCATGTCATTGATTTTTTTGATGTGCCACTATCAGTTTAAACGTAATCAAAAAAAAAATTAAAAGTTTAATCCTCTAATAATAAAATTGAGAAGACAATCCCCAAAGTGAAAAAAGATTAAAAGTTTAATTCGCTAATTAAAAAAATTTAGAAGATAATCCTCAAAATGAAAAAAAATTAAAAATTCAAGGTATTAATCCATATTTATGCAATGCTTTGTTTCTAACATCTGCCTTTGATCTCAAATTAGCTTCATTTTTTTATGATTGATTGCTTCTCCAGAACAAATTAAAAATTGACATAATTTTCAATATTTATCTTTATATATATATATATATATATATATATAAATTTGTCATCATATATAACAATATTCGTAAAAATATATAAGTATACAAAGAGAAACAAATATTTAAAGATATTAATATATAAGTATGTTAGTTCAATTATTAGTTGAAGCATCATAAATCACTTAACTAAAATCAAAACAATTATTTCTTAAAATTTGTGTTGAAATCTCATACTATTTACATCATCACAATCTTAAATCACAAGGATGGTTCTAGAATATTCTTATATAATCAACAAAAATATAAGAAAAATTATATTTATATTAATTACTTTTATTCTTTTTCTAATTTTTGAAGCTTCATTTTTTTCAATATTAAGAAATTTCCAAATAAATCTTTGTTCTCTTCGCATGTTTCAAAATGTTTTATTTTAATTTCCACTCAATAATTTATATTTTCCCTATAAAAACAATAAAATTAGAGTTTTTTTTTTTTTTTTTATCTAATAACCAAACAAACACAAAGCATTTTGTAGGATGAAAAAGTCTAGGAGGACCGGCTATTTCCGACCAGGATAGTGACCGGTCGTAATATTTTTTTTTTTTTTGCTTTTGATTACAAAATAATTAATGTGATTTATTGGAATTAAAATTTTTATAAAATGCAGTGATTTAGGCGTCCGTTTGGATACACGCAACAAACATTGTACAGACTGTATAACCCTGTTTGTTACGTGTATCCAAACGGACGCCTAAATCACTGCATTTTATAAAAATTTCGGTTCCAATAAATCACATTATTTTGTAATCAAAAGTCAAAAAAAAATAAAAATAAAAAATTTCCGGCCGGTCACTACCCCAGTCGGAAATAGCCGGTCGGCGTAGAAGGACTCTTTGTAGGATAGACAACCGGAACTTACCCGAAACCCGACCCGTCTCATCGAAAGAAGTCTCCGAATCTTACAATCCAGTTTGGTCTCACGCCTCTTAGCCTTTTTATTTTGTTCAGACATCAGTGAATCCAACAGAATTAATAGGGTTTATGTCCAACTCAATCAGCATTACATACAGATCAATTGATATACAGAAATAGCAGAGAGAAAGGACTGATATATATATATGTATATATAAATATAATATGCGGAGACTGTGTATCGGCTGATTTATTCGCCTGAAAGTAAGCTCTTCCTCTACTTTGATTTCAATCAGTTTCTTCGATTCATACTGTTTGTTACACTCTACTTTAACTGTACATATATATGTATGTATATGCAGATTGTATGTTGTGGTCACGGGAGTTTGCTATTCTATTTTGCTGAAATTTTGATGAGTTCTATTATGCTTTAATGCTTGATTAGAAAAACCCGTTAGGGTTCATTCATCTATTGATTTTTAGATTAATTATTAGCATTGTCTATTACTTGTTCTTTAGTTTATGCACAATGCACCTTTATTTAGATTTATTTTTTCTATATAATCACATATACTAAATGTATATAGAGAAATATAGTTCTGTCTCCACTTTCTCTATTTTCCTTTTGGGTTATTGGGTGGCATTCACATGTACTATTGCAATTCCATGATATAAACTTAGGTTTGATTTTCTTAAAAATTAAATTTAGGGTAGGATTAGGGTAGGGCAGGGAGTAATAAGGAAATGTTGGTGTAAATGGAAATGTTAAATTTGTGAAAATATTCAATGCAACAGTGGTAACATATCATCATTTATAACAAGCTCACAGTATAGAGGAGAGATATATGTGTTGTAGGTTTCTCTACTTCCATGGTTGGTCCAGTAATGACCCACTTATTTTTGGGTAAAAATAACATTTACCCCATTGTAGTTGGCACAATTTGTGCAATAGACTGCTGAACTTAAAAAAAATTGCAATTAACTAACTGAACTAAAGAAAAATATGCAATTGACTCATTCCATCAAATTTAATAAACAATCATCTAAATCAAGCTCAATATTTCCTATGTGGCAGTGCTGGAACAAAAATAAAAATGATGGAAAACAAATAAGCTAGCTGAAACCAACCCATCTTCTTCGGACCAAAAACTCAAAATCTAACTACCCAAATTCATCTTCTTCTTAATCCATCGTCTATCTTCTTCCCAATTAGTTACGGATTAATTAGTTACTTACCCATCATCTATCTTCTTCATGTACAAGATCTAAAACTTTTGTTTTTCAAAAAAAATTCCGAAAGTAAACCCAACAAGCATATATTGATTGATAGCAAAGATTAGAGAGAGAAATTATACATGTAGAGAGACCAGATCGAGAAAGGAGAGGGAGCAAAATGAAAAGGATGAGAAGATTACCCAAAACTTTAATTTGATGAACAATAAAACCTAGGGTTTGCACTTCATGAACTGCTCTCTAATAACACAATTATTTGGCTTAAAAGATGGGAAGAAAGAAGAATTAGGTTGGTTTGAATTGTTTTTGTAGTAACATGTAAGATGAATGAAATGATGATGGTAGTGAAAGCATGGTGATGTTGATGTTGTTGCCGATACAAACAAGAACCCGGATTTGTTGGAAGAGTATAATTACCTTTTCATAATAATAATAAGATAAACTAAAGAATTAAAAAGAAAATTTACAATAAAAAATGAGTTGGTAACTTGTTTTTTTAACATATTTTATTATTATTACTTTGCCATGTAAGAAAGACTTTTTTGTTTTTGTTTTTTTCCCCAATGACACATAGGAAAATTATAACGTCTGTTCAATCTTTTTAACAGAATGGTGTAATTCCAACATTTTAATTAGTTCTGTTGGTAGTTGTCTATTGTACAAATTGTGTCAACTACAATGGGTAAATGTTATTTTTGCCCTCATTTTTGTATAATATTATGTGAGTGCTTAATAGTTAATGACGTGGTATAACCGTTGCATTGAATATTGTTTTGCTAAATTCACCTAAACTGGGCACCAGAATTTGTTTTGAGGGTAATGTACTAAATGAAAGTTAGGTCCCATTATTGTTTTATTTTATTTTGTTTTATTTTTTTATAACTTAAAGAAGAATATGATTAGCCATGTCAACGAATGTATAACTAAGGTGTACAAACTAGCTGTGTAAGCGTGCATACTATTTACTCTAGGGTAAAAATTAAAAAAGGACTGAGGGTGAAAACTCTCTTTGGCAAATTGAATAGCTTTATTTTCTATATATACCTATACGGCTGTACTCGTGAAAGCTCAAATCTATACATATGTGGAATGTAGATGGTACTTTTAGTTGCTTGCAAGTCCATTTCAAAAGAAAAAAGAGAGCTTTATTTGTTTTATTGTCGACTTATTATGTTCATTTCTGATTATTTACACGGAAATATATCATACATGTTAGTCTTACCTTTTAATGATAGCACTGATATCACTTTGCAATGTTGTAGTAATGACTATCACTAACACTCTGTTTAGGCTACAGTCTACACAATTTTCACATTTTAGATATAAGATCTCTCTTAGTTGCAGCTTTCATGTCTTACATTTTCTTTTTATCGTGTCCTCAGATATTTATATCACAAAGTATTTCCAACTTCCGAGTCCCTGTAAAAAGCAGTTGATAGAGGTACCTAGAGATGGCAAATTTAGCCATTACCGGTATCCTGGAAAAGGTATTATACTTTGATTCTTCTTTCCATTCTCAGGTTATGTAGAAGACTTCCTTCTCACCCTTACTCTTTGGATTGGTAGGATTCTTTCTATTTGTGCTTGTAGCACATGATTACCCACAGTTCATGTTGAATTCTTTGAGTTTATAATGCAGATGACAGGGAAGGATAAAGATTACAGATATATGGCAACTTCTGATTTGCTAAATGAATTGAATAAAGAAGGATTTAAAGTGGATAACGATCTCGAGATAAAGTTGTCAAATATTGTCTTACAGCAGCTTGACGATGCAGCTGGCGATGTTTCAGGATTAGCTATAAAATGGTTTACCCTTTTGCTCAAAAACTTCATTTCATCATTTTTACCTGAGTGACCTCTTGTATGTCTTTTAGTTTACGTTTTTCATTTTCGCTTGGAGTGTAGGGGGGTAAGGGGGTAGGGGTAAGGTATGGAGGGGATTGCCATATCCTTATTGTGTAATAATAACATTCACAATCTGTCAGGATTATCCTAAACTACGAACACAGGGTCAAAATAATACACAGACTTACAGTAATATTCAGATGTAGCTTACTGTTTTATGCAACTATCTTACTCTGGACACTGATTCATCCCTGCAAAAGTGTAATTAAAAAATATGCCCAACATCCTATATGTTTGTTTGTTAACTTTTGAATTTGTATTTTACTGGTTAAGAGATGTTTCTTTGTAGATTGAGAAGGACCATTTGTCCAAATATTGTGCCTCAAAATCACATTAATTTTATGTGGTATGAGTTTGTTGTATCCCTTTATATACATCTGTTCTTAAAAAGCATTGGAACACATGATGTACTTTTGTGTTAATCATGAACTTCATTAGGTGTTCTGCTCTGTTGCAGTTCTAATTTATGCTACTTATTTGAATTTACAGTCTAGCTCCACTGGTGAAGAAAATACGTGAGGAGCACGTTCTGGAGATGACAAATAAGCTTTGTGATAAATTGCTAAACGGAAAAGAGCAGCATCGCGACATTGCAAGCATAGCTTTGAAGACAATTGTTTGTGAAGTCCCTACTCCATCTGTGGCGCAGTCTATTCTTGTTTCCGTCAGTCCAAAGCTAATAAAAGGAATAACTGGCCTGGTCAGTAGCTAAACACTATATTTCATTTTCAACTTTTGTGAAAGCATAATGGGATTGTGCAATCTTTGTTTAATCAATAATATGGGTTTGATGAAAGCACTTTCTCTCCACCATTTTTAATACTAGAAAGTATAAGTTTGATGAGGGACTTGTGGGATTTGGTTGTAACATTTTACATTTATATAGATTTTTCTTACAAGTTTCTTACTTGATTGAGTAACCTCTTCCATCATGGGGGTAAAAGTATTTGTATTGATAAAGTAACTGCATGGGCATTCTTGTTGCTAGTGAATTGCAAAACTAAACAAAGTCGGTCTCCTTAATATTCAATCAAGAGCTCTCCGTGAATGCAGTCCAAAATAATTTTTCTGTGAGTTTCATAACTAATTCCTGGACTGATCATAGTAATGTTCATATTTTAGGTTGTGTTATCCAAAGTTGTTGCAACAAATAATTCCAAATGCAAAACTAATCCACTTATAAAAAAGTTAAAATTTTCAACACTAACTAATTCATTCTGAAATGGTAATGATATCAATTCCCTATTTAGTCATATCTTATCCTGCATGTTTATGAACAAGCTATTCTGTCCTTGGTGTTTTGGATAGTTGAGTATAAACACATCTTAAAGCAGATTTGTAACATAAGAAACAGATTAAGAACACAAGGACAAAGTTTGGATTTTGTTTTCAAATTATTATCTTTTATGCATGTTTGAGAAAAGCTTGGGAATGAGTTAGTTGGATATCCAATATGTCTCACTTTTAAGGCATAACTTGTGCCTAAGCATGTGCATACCCTATATTTCACCCTCTTTCGGAAAGATTTTGACAAAAGAATCTTTGTGGAGGAAGGGGTAAGTTTGTGGTGAATTGGTGTTATATGTGTCAGAGAGATTAGAAGTCAGCTGTTCATCTACTTCTTCATTGTTAATTTGTTAATCACCTATGGTCAATGATTTTTCATTGTTATATAAGATTTCCTATCAATTTCATCTAGTTTATAAAGATCTAACCTTTTTTCCTTGATTTCCCAGGGAATGAACACAGAGATTAAGTGTGTATGTCTCGATATCTTGTGTGATGTTTTGCATACCTTTGGGAATTTGGTGGCATCAGATCATGAGATTCTACTAGGTGCCCTGCTACCGCAGTTAAGCTTCAATCAAGCCAGTGTCAGGAAGAAGACTGTTTCATGTATTGGTAAGATTTACTGAAGTCTGACTAAATGTTAATGACTGTATGTCTTTGAGAAGTTTACACTCTACACATGGGTTGAATGTTATGGGGACATTTGTGGAACTGTATACTAACTTGTACCTTACCTTCAGCCTCTTTGGCCTCTAGCTTGTCGGATGATTTGTTGTCAAAAGCTACAGTAGAAGTTGTTCGGCTTTTGAAAAGTAATGGAACAAAACCTGAAATGGCTCGTACAAACATTCAGATGATAGGGGCTTTGAGGTAAGCTTGCATCCTTACACATCGTTTGCTCTGTGTTGGTTATATGTATACTACTTCTAGTCCTGCTATGTATTGCTATAAATTTGTGCCGACTTGCAATTGCGAAACATATCAATACATGATGAGATTAAATAGAATTATGACAGGGTCACACTTATTACACATCTCTCCAAAAAGATCACTATTAGTACTTCCATGTAACTGGTAATCAAAAATTCGACGTAAACATTGGCAATATATATCATTTTCCTGCTACTTTTGTGTTCTTTTCCATTTATTTTATTTTATTTCCTAATGGATTTCTTTTCCAGTTTCTCGGTTTAATGACTTGATCTAATATAAACGTGTACTTACCAAAATAAAATTTGAGTGGAAATTTGCTTCCTTAATTTTTTAGAATGGCCCCCTGAAACTTCAATATGGGAGGAGTTTCACCCCTCGAGCTGCATGCTTGCCCAAAAGCATTTTATGGTGCTAATCAAAGCTTTTTTATTACACTTGAAATGGGAGATTTCTATATATATATATATATATATATATAATCTATAGATAGTGGGTACAATAGTTTTCTTTGTGGAGGTTTGTTTTGAGTTACTTTTGACTTCTGAATCATTACACTTCTATTGTTCCTTTTCTTTTCTAAACGAGATTAGTCAGAGTATATATATATATATATATATATATATATATATATATGTCAAAAACGGTGATATCTTAGAGTATCTAACTAGTATAACCCATAGGGCCAATACCTCAATTTTTAGTTCTTAGATAAATCCAACCATACATACACAATTGAATATAAGGATTTTTATATGATTTGATGATATTTATCATCGACTTTATAGTAATTAAAGTTCGATAAATCTAAGTCGTTTAAAGATATACTTATTTTACTAGGTAAATCTAAGGGGATGTTTGTTTAGAGCTTAATGAAGCTGAATGACTGAATCGGTCAGTCATTTAGTACGTTTGTTTTGAATAAAAATCGTCTAAATGGTTGAATCGATCATATTTTTGAGCTAAATGGCCAAGTGTAATTTTTTTAGTTGAATGAAGTATTATATATATATATATATATATTTTATAATATTAACTATCATATTAAGTAATATTAAATAAATTTACAGCAATTTTAAATTTTTTCAAATGGTTAAAATAATAAAAATATGTTATTCAAATGTTTCAGACATGTCAATTATCAAACAACTTTTTTCATTCAATATTCAAAATTCTGCTTCATTCAGATTATTTAAACATTCATAACTATTTCATTCAGTTTTATCAAACACCTCTTAAGTCGTTAAAAGATATACTTATATTACAAGGTTATAATAACGGTGCTACACAACCTCAAATTAAGAAAAAAATTACACTTACTCATATTTTTGCATGATCTTTCCATCCATAAGATCCATAAGGTTAATTTTATTAAAAGAATTAATGTAAACTTATTTTATAAAACTAGGATATATATCTTATATACCCTGAAAGGTATCTCTCGCAAGCCCATATATATAAATATATTATATTTTATATACATATATATATATATATTATATTATATTTTTGAGGGGTTTTGGGGGGGGGGAGTGAGCAAAAGTTTGTAAATAAGTAACTGAGACAATTAAAGAACTGTATTACTGCGGGATCCTTCATTCAAGAAAAATAATAAATTTTTATGTATATTACCAATATGATAATCCCAAATTAAGAGAGATCAAAGTCTAGTGACCTATTCAAATTATGTTAACATATTCTCTTTCTCATGAACTCAATTAACTTATATACCTTACAATAAAAAGTTCTTTTGGTGTTGTCAAATATGCAAGGTCTCAAAGATGACACATTATTAGTTATCCTACCCTTTTGAGCCCAAGTTTATTTATCTTCTATGTTCCTTGTTTATGTATTCATCTTTTTAAATGTAACATTTCTATTGACAAACCATAAAATTTTGGAATTTTAGCCGTGCTGTTGGATACCGCTTTGGTACCCATCTTGGAGGTACTGTTCCTGTACTAATAAACTATTGTATGAGTGCATCAGAGAACGATGAGGAACTTCGTGAGTACAGCTTGCAGGTATTGTAGATCTGAACACTTTCATGTAAAACATTTTTTCCCCTTAAAATGACATTACATCTTAATGTTTTTTTCTTTCTTCGCATTTTTCCTCTGTTTGCCATATATCTATATGTGATGATGTGTTAATTTAACTGCAGGCATTGGAGAGTTTTTTACTTAGGTGCCCCAGGGATATATCTTCTTACTGCAATGAAATTCTACATCTTACTCTGGAATTTCTTAGTTACGATCCTAATTTCACTGATAACATGGAGGAAGATACTGATGATGAAAGTCCTGAGGAAGATGAGGACGAGTATGTTGTTTAATTATTAATTGATTTCTCTTGTGCTATATATGATATATTTTTCTAATCTGTGATAACTTAATGTCCTTGTAGTGAGAGTGCTAATGAATATACAGATGATGAGGATGTTAGCTGGAAAGTTCGAAGGGCTGCTGCTAAATGTTTGGCAGCTTTAATTGTTTCTCGTCCTGAGATGCTCTCAAAGCTATATGAGGAGGTATAATTTGCACCGAAAAGTTTCTGTTTAGATATTCTGCACCCTGGTCGCCCCAGTTTAGCAATAAGTATTTTCAGAATGTATTAATCTCAAGATTGAATGCCAGATTATGAATGAACAAACACTTGTCAAAAAATGAAGAAGAAAGGATGTGTTACCATTTTTTTACTATCTTTACTAAATGAAGGTGACTAATCCCCGTAAAATGATCATGAAATTATTTATGGTGCAGGCTTGTCCAAAGTTGATTGACAGATTCAAAGAAAGAGAAGAAAATGTTAAGGTAATGATAAAAGATACTGTCATTGCTCACCTCAAGTTTCTGAATGGTGATGTAATAATCTGATTTGCCACACTGCAGATGGATGTATTTAACACATTTATTGAGTTACTGCGTCAAACTGGAAATGTTAGAAAAGGGCAGAATGACATAAATGAATCCAGGCAAGTTTTTCTCCTATTTATATTCCTATCCGCCAAATTTTATCGGAAGTTTCCTTACAAATCCTGATTCTTGTATGATGTAATCACGAACTTGCTGGAGTAATATATTCATTTAATGATTTTTTCACGGTGCGGTTACTTCTTCTAACTCTTGAGAAAGTAAAAATTATCTAAAAGTGGGCACAGAACTTGGTAGTTTGTAATGACAAAAAGTATGAAATAGAGATGTTTAAGCTTTCAATGATATATGCCATTGTTGATGTGAGAAATATTTAGTAAGTTCTGTTTCACTGGACATGTATAGAGAGAACTAGAAACACGTAATGCTTCTGATACATTATGCTTGAAATGGAATCGTGAAAATATTAGATGTGGTATACATGCTATTATAATGACATGATCTTTTTCTTTGTCAATATGATATTGTAAATTAACTGCTTCAGATTTCTTTTATGTCTAAGGATAAAGTTCAGATAATAAGCTCTAGACTTCTGTTTCATTAAAATTTTTCATGCATTTTTTACACTTTTGCATCTTTGTTTCTGACCCTAAACCGGTCAATGATTCCCTCTACTTAGAAAGTAATTGATGCTTGTATAACTGTCCTCTTTTCAGCAGAATATTTTCTTTCTAAATGTTTTCTTTATTATGATATTCCTTAGTAGATTCTGAATTTTGGCATGTCTTTCAGTCCTAGATGGTTATTGAAGCAAGAAGTACCCAAGGTAGTTAAATCTATAAATAGACAGCTGCGAGAGAAGTCTGTCAAGACAAAGGTAGAAATTGTTCAAAGTGTGTTGTACTGGTCTGCAATTTTGAGCTTCCAATATTTCTCATTCCTTTTTTATCTTTAGGTTGGTGCATTTTCAGTTCTGAAAGAACTTGTTGTTGTCTTGCCTGACTGCCTTGCTGACCATATTGGATCCCTTATTCAAGGAATTGAAAAGGCCTTATGTGTAAGTAAAATCTTCTTCTCGTCTTACAAGTGTAATTGAACTTGTAAATTACTTGTATGATGTTAGCCTCATGATTTTTAATATTTTGTTATTTTCTTTACCAGGACAAATCCTCTACCTCAAATTTGAAGATTGAGGCTCTTATATTTACAAGATTAGTCTTGGCTTCACATTCTCCTCCTGTTTTCCACCCTTACATTAAGGTACACTAAGGATTTCTTCATTTCTTAAAAAGTGGCATAAAGATAGAATACAATTTATATCTTTGAAATGTTTAACACCTTAAATTAAGATACGTTACCTGACATGTTAAAGTAACTGCTGCTGTACCCAAGCAGCTAGAAGTTCCCATAGGATAAATTCTTATGGGTTAAAGTCATGTAGGATATCAATGATTGTTCCTACGATAATCATTAATCCTAGAGGATGGAGGGATCTTTTCTTTGTGGTGGTATTGGGGTGGGGTGGGGTGGGGTGGGGTGGGTTGGGGAGGGGAGGGGAGGGGAGGGGGGGGGGAGGAGATAATGAAGTTTATATTATCACCATAATTTTCTCTTTATTACAACAGTCTCAAGTCTCAGCCCCTGGAATAAGTTTTATTTGTATTTGCTGATGATTTGATGCAATTCTATTCAAGTGATAATGTCGTATAGAACATGCTCGATTATCTCATCCAAACCTAGCTTGCAGTCAGACTCAATCCCTGGAACTTGCCCATCTTTTTAATTCTTAAAAATATGATATTCTCTGTATAAGTGATGTAGGCGCACAAAACATGGAATGCATGATTATTTAATCTTAATATCATCTTCATCAGTAAGCAACAATGTATCTGAAGGTTGGTTCTTTAATGATGGCTTAAACATTGTTTCTTTCTTCCTTTCCCTTTTCATTTTTTCAGGCCATCTCTAGTCCTGTTTTATTGGCTGTTGGTGAGCGTTATTACAAAGTTACAGCTGAGGCATTAAGAGTATGTGGGGAACTTGTTCGTGTTGTGCGTCCAAACATTGAGGTAAGACTACTCACTTTCTTCTGACTTTATGATATTATCAGGATACTTTCTCAAACGTAATGAATTTCTTTGTTGTTTTAGGGGAACCGTTTTGATTTCAAACCCTATGTTCATCAAATTTATAATGCCATCATGGCACGTTTGACAAACCAAGATCAAGATCAGGTTTGTTGATTTTTTTCTAGTAAAAGTTACTTGCTCGTTTACTTAGTCTTACGGTGTTCCTCTTCCAGGAGGTCAAGGAATGTGCTATTTCTTGCATGGGTCTTGTTGTTTCAACATTTGGTGATAATCTCAGAGCGGAATTACCTGCATGCCTTCCTGTTCTTGTGGATCGAATGGGGAATGAAATAACCCGACTTACAGCTGTGAAGGTTGGTTTCAAAGCTCTTATATTAGGACTTGTTTACTTGTTTGAGTGAACTATTGCTGCCCAGTGTTGATACCATTTTATTCAGTTTTTAATTTATATTAAATATTATAGTTTTACAAGTTTTACTTATTATACTTTCATGACACTAAAAATATATTAGAAAGAGTATCATTAGTGCTCAAGAAATTATTCTTGATTTAACTGTTATTGGTGATTTTTTTCCTGATAAGTGACGGAGTGCTTTGTTCTGTTTGTTATGTTGTATCTTGGTGTCTAAAATACCAGTGTCATGTGTTGATCAGTGACTGTTTTGGTCACAATATTAATTAGCTTTTGAATAGGGTGTAGCATAAGTGCATCATGTTTCTGTTAAATAATTTTTAATTCAAATTTTATTTTTCTATCTTATGCTCAGGTGAATTATTTCATGCCCTCGTGATTACATTTCGATATAGAAGTTAATACTAATGAAGTAGGAATCTTTTGGTGTCAAGGGACTTCAATTATAATTCGTTAAAGTGGATGAAATTGCATTTGAAGAAACTTGGTTTAGTGTATTCTGTTTTTTTAATTGTTTTTTTTATCTGATTTTCATGAAATTTCTAATTTTATATTGATGATCAACCACACATTTTGGGTCTATTTGTTTGATTACAAAAACATGATTTGTTCTTGCTTACAAAAATTAAATAAAAATTAATATGATTTGGTTGATCTTAAATAGGCAATCCAAGAATGTGTGTATTTGCATGTACAGACTAAATACGCAAAGTTTATGTCAATTGTTGAAAATTGTGTCGAATGATTATTAGTTATTACTTATTAGCAAATAATTAATTTGATCTTTAGCTGTCGTCATCTATGGACAAACGATATTTTTTGTTTCTTTTGGCTTAACATTTTGTGTTTTTTCTGCCTTGTTAGTATTAGCTTCAAGTTGTATCCTGTATCTTCTTATTTAATAAATGCTGATTTTTTTATTGGTAAATCATAATATTTATTTTTGTTGATTAGCAAATAAGGATTAAATAGCATTTCAATTTTTCCCCTTACCCTTTTCTTTTAATCACAATTCACAAAAGAATATAATTCTATGTATTATGTCAACCTTGATATAAGGGAACTCTATTGTTAAAGACATGAAATTCTGATTTTAATTGTTTTTTTTATATCTGATTTTCCAGGCGTTTTCTGTGATTGCTGCTTCTCAACTGCACCTAGACCTATCATGTGTTTTAGAGCATGTTATTGCAGAGCTAACTGCATTCTTAAGGAAGGTATGAGTAGCTAACATTCTTTTAATATTTAAATCTCAAAAGAAATTGTTGTTCTATAACTAGATCATTTTTCGATAAAAATAGTTTTGATCTGGTTTGCTTTACTCGGAGACTAGGCGAATCGAGCTTTGAGACAGGCGACACTTGGGACACTAAATACCCTGATTGTTGCTTATGGTGACAAAATTGGTTCAGCTGCTTATGAAGTTATCATTGTGGAACTTTCAACTTTGATTAGGTTTTCCCTACCCTACTGCTCTCTTCTATTTACTAGTATATATCTTTTGCATGTTTACCTGTTACTGAATTCTTTTGCTTCTTGCAAGTCTTGCATGTTTATAATCTACTTTGGATTACTTGAATATCTTCTAATCGTAATGTATTTTTTTTGATTTGCATCTCAGCGATTCAGACTTGCATATGGCTGCTCTCGCCTTGGAGCTCTGCTCCACCTTGATGGCTGACAGAAGGTCAACACCAAATGTTGGCGTTACTGTCAGAAACAAAGTTCTCCCACAAGCACTAACTTTAGTAAGGAGCTCTTTGCTCCAGGGACAAGCTCTCTTGGTAATACTTCCTTCCCCGATCAACATTGAAATTTTGATGTATTCTTATGTTTATAAACATCACCGGATACTGCAGGCTCTACAAAGCTTTTTTGCTGCTCTTGTTTACTCAGCAAACACCAGCTTTGATGCTCTTCTAGATTCTCTTCTTTCAACTGCTAAACCATCTTCCCAGTCAAGTGGTGTTGCGAAACAGGCTCTGTTTTCCATAGCTCAATGTGTGGCTGTTCTCTGCCTTGCTGCCGGGGATCCAAAGTGTTCATCTACTGTGAAAATGCTTACCGCCATCCTGAAAGATGATAGTACTACAAATTCGGTAAGGCTTGCATCTTTTTCTCATTCTTCTATATCTTCGTTTGCAATCTGTCATGCGCACACATGAACAATAGTCATACTTGTACAGAACTTGGAAACAAACGTACTAAGTTAGAAATTGTATGTTTTCTAGAGCTAGTTTACAATATCTCTGAGATTCTTGACATCAATTTCTTTTGCTGATCATTGGATGTTTGTAGCAGATGTAATGGTGTACTCTGGCAATCTTTTCTATTTCCTTTTATTTTTGTGAAAATGTAGGTGAAATTTTGGGGAAGGTATTAAAAAGTTTTGTTGAGTCGATTTTAACTTGAAAACCCTCGCTTCTGAAAATTTTAAGTTTTATAGTACTTTCTCCTTT
Organism: Panax notoginseng; assembly: GCA_016801055.1. NCBI lineage: Eukaryota > Viridiplantae > Streptophyta > Magnoliopsida > Apiales > Araliaceae > Panax > Panax notoginseng. The sequence goes on along the minus strand of CM029019.1, from coordinate 15,609,033 downwards.
ATTGGCTGAAGATGTTATGTACCTGTGTTTGTTCCTGTATATTTTGCATTACAGTCTCTAATATGCACGTACTGGTACCAATTAGTGTCTGAAAATCAATGTTCCATGGACTAATATATTATTTGAATTGGGCCCTTGCGCTAAGTTCGTTGCTTACACCTTGCTGATGCATGCATTTCCCTCTAAGCTTCGGTTGTGTTAGCTCTGCACTTCGTCTGTTTGATACATATATGCTGGCAGTTCGCTGTTACATACACTGAATTTTACTGCCTCTATTGACTTCTTAGTCATTCTCTGCTTTCCGCAGTCAACAAAATGTAGATAATCCCTGAGACTTGCTATTTGGAAGTTGTTATTAATCATATTCATACTACTTAACTGTTTTATTTCTGTCAGTTTTTCTATTCTAGCATCTTGATTTTTAATCTTTTCCTAATTTCCTCATACTGCTGCTGCTGCTTATTACTTCGTCCATCTTTCTTTCTTCTTTTAGGCCAAGCAACACCTTGCCTTGCTATGTTTGGGGGAAATTGGTCGAAGGAAAGATTTGAGTCCACATGCACACATCGAAAATATTGTTATCCAGTCCTTTCAATCTCCTTTCGAAGAGATAAAATCTGCTGCCTCTTATGCACTTGGGAACATTGCTGTTGGTAACCTATCAAGATATTTACCATTTATCTTGGACCAGATTGATAATCAGCAGAAGAAGCAATATCTACTGCTACATTCTTTGAAAGAGGTATGCTCTATGAACTTGAAGGTCCTGTCTGAGAGATGTTGTACACTTGGTACTCCAAGTACCGCCTTCTTACCTAACTTTCCATTGCAGGTCATAGTAAGACAATCTGTGGATAAAACAGAGTTTCAGAATTCAAGTGTTGAGAAGATACTTAATTTGCTATTTAACCACTGTGAAAGTGAGGAAGAGGGTGTCCGAAATGTCGTAGCTGAGTGCCTTGGGAAAATTGCCCTTATTAAGCCTGAAAAACTTGTTCCTGCACTTAAGGTATCATCTACAAGGGAGAAGATGCTTTTGTGCTTTTTCTCTGGTGATTATATCATGTGTAATTTTCCTTTTTGTTTACCTTTGAAAGCAAGCAACTAATATTGTTTATATATATTTTGTAGGCGAGATTAACTAATCCCGCTGCTTTCACTAGAGCAACAGTAGTCATCGCTGTAAAATATTCCATAGTTGAGCGGCCAGAGAAGATAGATGAGATTATATACCCTGAGATTTCATCTTTCTTGATGCTTATTAAGGATCACGATCGGGTAATTAATAAAGCTTTGGAAACTGTTCAATTATCAGTGTATTACCAAAAAAAGAATTAAAAAAATCATCAATTGGTTTTGTTTGTGTATATTAGTTATTGTTGGATATTGGTGGTAGTCAGGAATCGAAATATTTCGTTCTTATGATATTTTAATTGTTATATTTTTTTATACTATGATTATTGATTTTATTTACCTTTTCTTTTGTGAAATAATTTGTGCAGCATGTTAGACGTGCAGCTGTCTTGGCCTTGAGTACAGCTGCTCATAACAAGCCAAACCTCATCAAGGGACTTCTTCCAGAGTTATTGCCACTTCTCTATGATCAAACAATGATTAAGGTAACTAGACAGATTGGTTTACCAGATAACCTCAGAGTCTAATCTAAACAGAGAGTTGATTTAATTGAGCGCCTTTTATGTTGAAGTACAATTTTGGATAAAGAACCTATTCACAACAGCTAAGAACATATTTTTTTAGTTAAAATTAACAGCATCTTTTATGGATGGTCTTTAAAATTCTTCTCCTTCGGTGCCTCTAAGATTGGTGGTTTGCAGTTTCTGGTTTGCAGTTTCCCTGTTTTTTAGCGATTAATGTTGGGAAAAAACCAAAACTACTTTGCGACTCTCAATTGTGCTTTGTATGAGTAACTATTTCCCATGCCTCATCCCCAAGATTTTCTATGTGAACAACTTCTGTGGCTTGTTTAACTCTATTATTACGTGCTTTATTTTTTGTTTGACTTGATGAGTAAATGGAAAACCATTCTGGGAACAACATTGAATCTGAAGTATAGGACTGTTGTGACCATAACGATGTATCCAAGGCATGTCAAATTCCTACTCCACATCCGCCCCAAACACGCTTATGATAATGCTCCAAGCTGTGTTTGAGCGTCCTCAAAATTTTAGCGTGAGAATCTTGAATGCAACAATTGGATAACCTAACTGAAGACTTTAGCTTTTATATATTCTTTCCATGCCAGAGCCGTACTTTTTCATGTGTTTTCGTCACTCGTTTTTTTAATCAATACTATGTTTGTTCATGTTTTCTTTTTTGTTTACTATGCAGCAAGAACTGATAAGAACAGTTGACCTTGGTCCTTTCAAGCACACGGTGGATGATGGCCTAGAGTTGAGGAAAGCGGCCTTTGAATGTGTAGACATGCTGTTGGACGGTTGTCTGGATCAAGTGAACCCTTCATCTTTCATTGTTCCGTACCTTAAATCTGGTCTTGATGGTAAGTTATTTACTTAATGCCATAATCTATTAGAGAGTTATGGTTTTACTCTTTATCAACTTATTTTTATTTCGTCGGAAGTTCGGAACTGGTGCTGGCTGGAATCTGATGTTTTTCCTGCATTGTCATAGTGTTTTGCTATGCAACTTGCTTACTTCATTTTCAGATGTTTATGAACTACCTTTTCTTCTTATGGTAAATGGCCATAAAGTTACTGTATTATTTTTCCTTTTGATTTACAATCAAGACTCACTTGTATCTGCCCCACCTTTGTGTATAGTCTTCAGGACTACTTTTGATTCATTTCGAGTCCATAACCCTTCCATACTAAGTTTCTCCTTTTGTTTTCCTTAGATCATTATGATGTTAAGATGCCTTGCCATCTTATCCTATCAAAACTTGCGGACAAGTGTCCCTCGGCAATATTGGCAGGTTAGTACTTGGTATATGCTATTCATTTTGTATTTGTCATATGTTCTACATTTTTCTGTTCCTCATGCCAGCTCGGTACTTTTCAGTGTTAGACTCGTTGGTGGATCCTCTCCAGAAAACAATCAATTTTAGGCCAAAACAAGATGCTGTCAAGCAGGAAGTCGATCGTAATGAAGACATGATTCGGAGTGCCCTCCGGGCAATAGCATCTTTGAACTGTATCAGGTGTGATCTTTACTCCCACATATAGTTTGCAAAGAAATTACATCCCCCTTACCCGATAAATCACTCAAGTAGGCTTATGTTATTGAACAATAAAAGAAACATTTATATTAAATTCAATATCTTTCATAACAAGGTAAAGGAAATAAAAAAATATCTTCCACCTATGTAAATAAGATTACATGAATATGTTAAAAGATGGTTTTGGTAAGATTTTGGAAGAGGTAAGGGGATAACACGCGAATAGAAGATTTAAATGGGTATGTTGGACAAACTAACGGGAGTGTGGCACACTGATGGTTTGGGAGCAGCAATGGAGGGTAAGACATTATAAGCTTTTGTAGCAACATATGATATGATATAGGCAGACGTTTTTTTAAAAAGAAAAATAGTAGCATCTGGTAAACTATCAGTGAACAGAATTGTTACTTGTAGGCAGATAAATTGTGGATGAAGGTCTCATGCATAGACTGCAAAGTCATCTTTCCATAGTGTTATTACACAAGTACACACCACAAATCGGTGTTCTTGGATAAACTATTAAAAAAGGCCGATTGGGTTCTAGGGACTCTAGGACAAGTGGATTTATAAGGAGAAAACCTGAGTACTTTCAGAGACATAATGATCAAAGAAAGATTTTATTAGTATATGAAAAAATTAATGTAAAATTAGACATCTAGCCGCATTCGAAGAGTAGCTGAGTAGGTGTTTAGAGAAAGTAAAGGGAATAGACCTCCCACTAAAGAAAACATGGTGGTGGAATAAGAAGTCTAAATGAATGTAGGTGGAGAAAAATAGTGATATAAATGTTTACACAACTACTTAATAAGAGAACTTGTAGATGTATCATTTGACCTAAAAGAAAGCAAAGAGAAAATGAAAGAAGGGTAGAATAAAGGTTTTCGAGGACTTGTACCAAAAGTTGAAACCAAGTAGGGAAACATGTGTCTATAAACTTTAAGACGAGGGACGAAAAAATAGTAACTTGGTCCACATCAGATGCTTTAGTGAAGAGGATCAAAGACTCGTAGCAAATGATGAAGAGACTAAGAAATGGTGGAAGAGTTATTTTGATAGCATGTTTAATGGTGAGTGAAGGAGCCAAAGAAAATTAAATGATGCATTTGATGATTTAAATAGGTGGTTTGTGAATAGAGTCAAAGTATCTGAATTTAGGAAAGCTTTAAAGAAGATGAAACCACGTAAGAAAATGGGGCCTGATAGTGTCCTGTTGAAGTTTGGAGTTGCTGGGTATGTGTTCTTGGTTTGGTTGACTAATTTGTTGACAATTCAAAAGGCAAAAGATGAGAAGAGGAATAATGTACATTAATGTCACTATATAAGAGAAAGAGAGACATTCAAAATCGCCTAAATTATAGAGGGATTGTGCTCATGAGTTATAAGGGAGAGAGTAATTGAGCATCAATTCAGTCTAGGGACTGGAGTATCACAAATGATTGGAAGTTCTTCTATGGAGGCCATTGTTCAAAATAGCGTTCGAGACGCACGCCTCAAGGTGCACCTCAGAGCGAGGCGGCAGGTGGCTATGGCGAGGCTTAAGCCTCAAGGGGAAATACCATGGCTCGCGTCTCAGCGCGTTTCACCTTAAGGCGCATCAAGGCTTGGGCCTTGATTTGAATTAAAAAAAAACCCTAAGGACCGCCCAAGAGTCACGACAGTTCACTCGCGCCTCAGATCTTTTTCTCGCGCCTCAGATATTTTTCTTCTGCTTCGACTTCGATTCTTCTTCTTCTTTTCTTTGATTCTGTTCTTCTTCGTCGTCTTCTTCTTCGACTCTGTTTTTCTTCTTGTTCGACTTGCTTTCTTCTTCTTCGGCAGTTCGACTATGTTTTTCTTTTTAATGATCTGAGACAATTTTTTTATTACAATTATATATATATATATAACAATTATATGTATATTAGTATATATATACACAGTAATAACATTACTGTGAAATTTGAATTAACAATCATATGCAAATAAAATTTGTATAGTTGTTTTACTGTTAACATAAATGTAATAATATAATTTTATTATTATATAATATTAATAAATTAAAGATTTATTATATTTTAAATTTACAAATTTTATAAATATTTGTGGGGATGATCCATTTTTCAGGCCACTGGATACGAATAATACACTACTTATATAGTGATGGATGATCACTATATAAGTAGTTGATGATATTATGTTGTTTTGATGTTTTGTAATGATACATTAACGTGATGTTGGTTATTTATGTCTTTTATGACCTTGATTATAATGATGTATTATTTTATGATTTTTTTAATAATTTTTTGGGGACTTTTAGGTCTTCAAATCGAGGCTTGCGCCTCGCTCCGCCGAAGCATATGCATCGTCCGGAGAAAAATGCATCGTACCGCTTTTAGCTTTTTCGAACATTGATGGAAGCTATATTCCTGATTAGCAAGTTGATGGAAAGGTTTAGAGCAAAGAAGAAAGACTTTAAATCTAGAGAAGGCCTATGTCGGGATTCTGCGTGAGGGTCATTTGGTGGGTTTTTGAAGGAAAAAAAAGTGTCAGTGAAATATGTTGATGTTATTGATAACATATAATGAGGCAAGACATATTATGACACGTTAAGTGATTCGCCGATGCTAAGCTCTTATATTTACGTCTTGATAATGAATAAGATAATAATAGATATTTTAGTTGAAGTGTCAGGAATATCACAGGCCATTTACGTTCATCTCGAACTATATCTTGACCCATAAAGTTAACCTGGTTAAGACGTGGTTCCTTGAGCGTATATGGGTCTCTATATTCCCAACAACTAGTATCAAAGTTAGGTTTATGAGCTTGGGTCATGAGTATTGTTATGGATTGCATGATGGACAATATAATTGATTGAGCAAGTGGGGTGTTCTTACAGAGGATTTTGGTTGGCTCTTTCTCTTTGACAAGAGATATTGAAGAGTGAGCTCATCAAAGCAATTAAGAGACATGATGGGCCGGACTTGATGAGTTATGGATGTTTGGTAATTGGTAGATTATTTTCTCTTTGAGCAAATAGTGGACTCTTTCACGAAGTCTCTTAGTAGATCAAACGAGAGATATTAAAGAGATGGACCCATTATTTTAGGATACATGATTGGCTTAGCAGAGACTCTTGGTGGATCAAACAAGGATATAGAAGAGGGTGGCTTGTCAGTTAAGAGAGAGTGATGGGTTAGACTCAAAAAGAGTATGGTTTAATTTTCAAGTTGGAGGTGTCGGCGTGGGGAGATAATGCGTGAAGGGGGGGGGGGAAGAGATTGGTATGGTACCACATGATAATAAAGTTCCACATCCAAACTCAAGGAAAAAGATTGAGGACAAATATGTTCTAATAGATCAAAACCTAATATGTTGACTTTTTGTGTCAAGATGCCGGGTTCCATATGAGCGTTTATGGGTCTGCGATGTTCCCAAAAAGTTTCATGGTGTGTATGTTATTTATTAGTAATAGTGTTAGTTTCCTTATCTCTTTAACACTTTTCTTTTTCTTTATTTTATAATCTGAATTCTATAATTGGTTGTTAGAATTTAATATAGACGATAACCAAATTTGAAATGAATGCTTATGCTCTCTCTGCAGTTAAGGTATAATATTTCATCAATCTTTATCGTCCATCCCCCACCCCCTCCCCCACCCCCACCCCCACCCCCACCCCCACCCCCCTCACCTCAGTAGCGACTCCTGACAAATCTTTAATTATGTGTTTTCTTTTTGGTTCATTTGCAGCGGAGGAGACTGCAGTCATAAATTCAAGAATCTCATGAGTGAGATATCAAAATCCCAAACACTTTGGGAGAAGTTTTGTTCTATCCGGAACGAGTGAAGAAACAATCCATATGTCAGATTGTTGCTGCAAAGCGTGAGAAAGGCCAATGAAAGGTCCTGGATTTCTACCTGATTCATGTCTCCAATGGGAAAGAAAGTAAAGGAACACCAAGTAAAAAAGGTTACAACCCCACCCCCTCCCCCCCAAAAAAAAAAAATAGAGGGGGAGAGTTAGACTTGAATATCTATCAAGGCCCGAAGAATGGGGATACCAAGTGATCATTTTGTATATGGTTTTATTTATAAGCTTTCCCTGGCATATGGGCCGTTTAATAATATTTTGCAGCAACCATTGTTACCTGATTTGGGTTTGTAATGTAGAATACTAAATTTTACAACTGTTATAACCATCAAGTTTGAGCACAAAAAAGTAATTATAGTAGTAGTTTTTGACTATGGTGCCTATTTTATGTTTGCATAGTAACTTAGCAAGTCTCTGTATAATAATACTTTAATTCTCATAATTTTAAATCCACTGACAAGAGTTGCCTAATTTCTGCTCCTACATTCTTGTGTTGCCTGTGGTGCTATTTTTGTCCATAAGGTTTTGTCACCTTTGCATATTGTAAAATATTCTCTAATATATAGGATTAAATTTGTTTTTTTTGAATAGTTTAAGATATATTTAAATTCAAAAAATTTGATATAAATTCAATTAATTTTAGGTAATACAATTATGATATTTGCAATTTAACTAAAAGTCATTAATTATTAAATTGATTGTGTTTTTTTTATATATAAAAATTTAATGGATGAGAGAGATACCCATTAGGAGCTCTTTGCTTAGTGTTTTTTTAATACTGAACTTAACCAAAATAATTAGGATATGTAAATTGTGTATGTTTATTATTCGACATGTTTGGTAATACTACAATATCCGAACATTTCATTTTTTCCTACAAAAAAATTATGATCATGATAGCCTGATGAGGAAGAAAAGAAAGTAAAAAGAAAAGCTACATGTAAGGGCTAGGGTTAGACTAATTAGAGTCCTTTTACATAGACCGGAATATTGGATAATTTCAATTTTTTATTTTGCTTGTGACTCTTAAAAAATATATAGTATTTATTTCAATAAATTTTTTTTACAAACTATAGTATTTTAGCCTTTAGGTGTAATTTGGATATATATACAAAAACAGGGTTATACTGACTATACAACCATGTTCTTGTATATGTATCTAAATTACACCTAAAACAATATATTTTGTAAAAATTCTTGTTAAAATAAATACTATATATTTTTTAGAGTCGTAAGATAAAAAATAAAAAAATAAATTAAAAATATCCAATATTCGGGTCTGCCAAGACTTATTGGACTAATTAAGGTGCATTTTTGACTTTTATAAAATCTTTTCTTAAATAGTTAAAATCCCAAGGGGGTTAAGTGCCAGGAATCCAAGTTCAGAGGTGCATAAAATAATAATTTCAAACTGTCAGGGAGTGATATGTAGTTGTTGTACACATTCTTTCCTACGAACAAAAACAGAATTAAACCATGACGCTCAATTCCCTCCGTCTCTGTCTCTGTCTCTGTCTCTCCGCCTCCGGTACAAGGGTTTCGTAAATTCTCTCCAGAAAAACATCAGTAACACTGGCGTCCAATTTTGTAACTAATATCAAAATTTTCTATTAATTTAGTAAGAAAAATTACAAGAAATATGCAAGGAGGCGGCGACGAACTCAGCATAGAAGAACTTGCTTCCAATCTTTCTACTTACAAGGAACAGCTGGACCAGGTACTTGTTTCTATAAAATTTGATATATTATTACATATTTTTCCGCTTGTAATTAGAATTTTTGTCAATTGAAGAAAAATAAATTTTGGATTCTTCAATTAGGGTTTTTGATAGGCTGTTCTCCTTGTTTATTATCTCTGAAAGTTGGAATCTGTCAGTTTCTTAATGAAAGTCAAATTCAATTTTGTAACTTGATATATATATATATATATATATATATATATATATATATATATATATATATATATATATTTTAATTCTATGCTGCTACATTGTTATTGGGGTGTTTTCTTGCTTGTTAACTTTTTGGTAATTTCAAAGCCTTTTAATTTCTGTTTTAAAATAAAATTCTAATTGATTTACTTTGCTTTATCTAGAGGAGGGGTACCAAAATCCTCAAACTTATTCTCCCCCGTTCCAATTTAAGTACCCTCCTTCTTATGATATCCTAAATTAAGTTACTTTATCTCACATCATGATAGTTCACTTCTGCTATATTACCCTTTATTTCGTTGAAGTTAAATGTGAGAATTGAAACTATTTGGATCACATTCAATTAGCAGTGTATTACTTTTAGGGCATAATGTGTGGAAATAAGAGAATTAAGTCTTGGTTGACTACTCCTATTATTTAAATTCACAAGTTAACAAAGGTTTCGAGAAAGTATTTTGTATTTTGTGGAATTGTCATCAGTATTACTTGGTTTTAGAAGGAGATGTAGAAATAGACTCCAAAGAGTGATTAGTAAAAAGTACTCAAGCACAATACAATATTGGGAACTTATTGGACACATAAAAAGTGAAGGAAAAGGAAAAGAAAGTGAAAGAAGCACTGAATTTTAACATCACACATGAGATTGAGGAGTATTAAAGTATATATGGTAGAAATTGTGTTCATTAAAAGGTTAATTCTTCCCCTTTCCTTCCATTTTCTTTTCATCCTTTTGGACCTTTTCTTTCCCTTACTGTAAATTTACTGCAAGGAAACGAGGCGACAGATGTGTAATGAATTATTGAGGAGTGACTTATCAGGAAGCTGATTCCAAAGGTTGAAACACCAACATACCTGAAATATTAATGTTTATTTAAACATGCTTCCCAAGACTAATCAAACATTCAAACTTGAGGTTGGACTAGTATTACGGTCGCAACCTTTAAATTGATTCTCTCTTTACTTTGTCCATAGGACGGTAGATAATTAGTTATATATATATATATATATATATTTATACAAATATGCACACACACACATGCATATGACCCCTTATTTGGATGAATTTATTCGTTTGCATTCATGCTAGCTCATTTGGACGTGCACTCCACAGGACATATTTAGTATCTGATTCACTTTCTTAAATGTAATTTATACCATGTTGTCTTTGATTCAAAATTCTCTGGTTTACTTGACCTTTAATGCAATAATGCTAAACTCCCTTGTTTTATTGGTATTTTGGGCTTTGTTCTGCTTTAACCTATCATGTTAATTATGCTTTTTAACGAGGATTTTTCGTTGGCCATGCACCAGGTTAGGAGTCTCTTGGATGATGACCCAGGGAACTCCGAGTATGAAGACATGGAAAAGGAGCTTGCAGAGGTTACCTTTGTTCAATTTGTTCCTAATTATTTATTAGTCCTTTATATCTTTTGGGAGGAATTCTAGTCTACCGCCTTTTTATTTCTTGAGTAATTTATAAAAGAAATTATTCATTCTTCATCAATAAAGTTGTCTTCTTTTATCTAATTTTTTATTAGTCCATTATTCTGTCCTTTTGATATGTGGCACTTCAATTATTTTCATCACCCGAAATATTTAAAGTAGTGCTTCTAGAGTTTGTCACGAGAACCTTAGTAGCTGAATTAATGTTTTTGGGAAAACAGAAACAACCTCTACTAAATATAGAAGGTCTTCATAGAAATGATCATAGGTGGTCAATTGATCGTAGGCTGTCTAACTCTTCAGTGCTATTCTCTTTCTTTGCCTCTATCTCCCTATATGTGGTGTGCTTGTTATAATTATGTTTGCTGAAGGAAGTAGTACATCATTAATTGCCAATGAGTGAATGACATTTCGTTATCCTTGGGTTTATAAGAAGGTGAGTATTATGCCTTTGTTATAATAAACCTGAAACACAGGATAGCATAAACTCTGTGAAGATTCCTTAGAAATTATTCTAGAAAGTTAATCAAAGATGTCCATCACTGTATCTTGGTTCCTGTGCAGGTTTGCTATATGTCGTGATGGCCAGTCTTCCATTGTGTCTCCTGATTTCAGATGTTCACACTAAGATTCTAAGTTCGACATCCACGACATTTAGCTTTTCTGATGTGTAAACTTGTGATATAACTATTGACATGGCTAAGTCTTTTTGGGATGCAGGTAATTGCTTTAACTGAAGAACTCCTGGAAACTGCAAGGCAAAGTCAGAAATCAGGATTGACTTTTGGGACAGGTGGTGATGTATCTCCTAGTTTGCACCATCCTATAGGGACCTCTCAGCATTATATGGTAAATTTCGTGTTAATTTTTCTACATCAGTACTCTTAAGCGTGGTGGAATACTCGGTTTATCTCATGAAGGAACAATTGGTTTGAAGTAGGGAAAATAATTGAATTTGATGAATAGAGGATTTATATTTAGTAGAAAAGGAAGAAATACTGCTATACTGGTATTTTTTAAAATTTTTTTGATGGATTTTCTTGAAATACCTTTTGGATTCATACATGCACCTTTAGTAAGTAATGCCAGTCCTCTTGATGTGTTGGACTTCAAAACATTCTACTGTAAATTCTATACTTCCATGTGAGTTAGAGTTGCAGTTTGTCAAGCACTTTAGATGCAAATACTTTAAGCTTGGACAACATTATTTGGCTTCCTTTTCGTTTTGGAGTAATGGTAGAGAACACTATTACCAACTGTCAAAGGCATTTTATAGTTCGTTTTTCACAATGCCCCAAATCTTAGAACTCTAATTTGTCAGAATTTTCTTCTTCTAATAAAATCTTGTTCTTTTATGTATAACCATTTTACAGAATGAAGATGAGGTATCTTCTTAAATAAGAAAGATCTACCAGAAGGCCTCGGACTCTAAAGCGATAGCATAAAAGCCTGCCTTCAGTTCTTTTGAACTTTTTACTACTTTAGCTCTAATGGTCATACACCACATATTGTACATTTTAATTGGATCCCCTTCTTTGATTGGGAAATTGTTTAGGAGAGAAGAGAGAGAGAATACCATGGTTTGAACCCTCAAATTGGCTCAAACCTTACAAGGAACATTACGGAGGCACTCAAAGCTTTGGTTTGATTGGGAAATATTTGGCTAACATGTATTTACTTCCTTTCTAATTATCAATAAAATAAAATAAAATGTATATAATTCTTTTTGAGAGGCAAGGTACTTAAGTTTCTTCTGTTTAACAATTTCTATTTCTATCTGGTATTTGATTCAATAAATCTATTTTCTCTCATGTGTTAATGTCTATCTTATCAATTAGGATTCGGGTAACATGTCTGATCAATCTGACAAACTCCCTGTTGGCACTAAAGTTCAAGCTGTTTGGAGCGAAGATGGAGAGTGGTACTCCCTTACAAGAAATATCTTTTTTTTTTCAAATCATTTTCTGTCGTCCTTTTTCATTAGCTTTACCGTTTCTTTTTCTGTGTTTGATTTAGTTGAATGTTCAGGTATGATGCAAGAATTGAGGCACTTACACCAAATGGCTATTTCGTGTCATATGAGGGATGGGGAAATAAGGAAGAGGTATGTTCATTCAACAACTTTTTTGAATCAAAAAATATTGCTCGAGTTCTTGGAAGAATTTATCCTCTCTCTTGTACTACCAGTTATCCTGGTTGGCATTTGAAATCTTCTCATTATGTTTTATCTTTTTGGCATACTACCATAGTTCCTTGTTTGCAGTACATAATATTTCCTTCCTTCCCTTCTATTTTCTCTTTGGTGGGCCATTTTATGGCTGCAAGTCAGTTGAGCTGTAGGGTGTTTGGTTCTTCGTCTTAACTAAGATTCCACCACGATCAATCCGAGTTTGATTTCATTTAACTGTTTGATACTTCTACTCGAGGTTGTTTGCACATATGCATAAATGGTTCCCGAGCCTGCTCAGCTTGGTCAAAAAAAGGCTAGATTATGTACATATATACGTCTGTTTAAAAGTGGATACCACATGAGTGAACCAGGTATATGTACAAAACTCCAAAGCTCAGGACAGTCTGGACCTTGAGTGGAGTTCTCGAGTACTTATTAGTTGTTTAGTCATTAGTAGTAATTTTCTTGGCTAAAATATATCTGAGCCACTTTAGCCGCTTATGATTGACTTGTTTAGGATCTTTCAACAATGGTTTGTAAGAGATATGTGCTATAAGATCAGATTTTTGACCTCATGGATGTAATAATCTAATTGATTTGTTTCTGATATATTATGGGTTGAATCATTTTTTCCCCACTGAACTGAGCCGCAATTTACATTTGCATTGTTGAATTGTTTTCCCAATCAACTCATTGAACTGTAATTTTTTTACAAAATTTCTAAAAACGGTCTGCTCTATTAAGAATCTTAATGGTTAATCTATGTGGCACGTATGTGGTACGTTGACGAGGAAAGAGAGATCTAAGTTGGATAATCAAATTAAATTAAACTTAATTCCATAAAAAACAACTAAAAAAGTATACATTAAACTAATTAGACATACCAAACAACTTATTTAACAAATTAAATAAATAATGAAATAATACATCAAACAATTTAAATAAATTAATGAAACAAACTAAACAAATAATACAAATTAAACAAACTCACCATAAACAAATCAAAATTTGTGCCCTAAATCAATTAATAAACTGAACTGAAACAAAAAAAATAAAAATGTCATGTACTTTGAATCATATATTCATATGGATTCAACATGAATCTTCATCAAACTTAACTAAAATTTAATTTTCTAATGTACTCTCAAATACTGTTCATGTCACTTTATCAAAATTTTGACCCAAGTTACAAATCTGGGTGGAAGACCCAGCCATTATTCACTAGTATCCAATCTATTATTCATCAAAATCTAAGTACCATTTGAGTGTTTCCAAGCTGCTACATCAATAAAAAAAAGAAACTCTAAAAGAGAAGAAAAAGAAGAAAGCGAGAAAGGGGAAATCATGGCTGCAAAGATCTGAACCAAACTTCGCCATTTCTAAAAGAGAGATCGTGGCACAAAAGCAGCCCCGATCGGAGTCCTCTCCGGAAATTTAAACACACCATATCGTTGGAAAAAACAAGAGAAATGGAAAAAGAAGAAAAATAAGTGAGCCGGCGTTTTGCCACCGTCATCGTTGTGCCCTTGACCGCCTTCGATCATCTTCCTGTCTTAGGTCATCTCGTGCAGCTATGTTCTCTGCTCTTTCCCTATATTCCAGTGTTAATTTTGTGTTTGGTATTACAAAAGATAACCTAATCTATGATAAGTATCTCTTGGCCGTTTGCAGTTTGCTCCCAACTCATTTTTCAAAACTTTTGCTATTTGATCTTTAAAAATCATTTAAATTTAGTGAATATTTGTTTTACCCATTTTTTAATAAATTAATTTATCCAACACATTTTTCTTTCAAAATATAAAGCTTTTTGAGAAGTCGACGGCACATAAAAGACTAAAAACGAAAGAAGGGGAAGCAATAAAAAATTAACCAATTAAAAATTAACCAACGAGACAAATTTACAAACACCTCAACTGCAATTCAAAGTAAAATTTTTGTGGAAGACAAAAGCTATGATATTACTTGTAGAATATCAGGAGATGAACAATTTGGTTCATATGAGTTCCTATTACTTTGCTCTAGTTTGTTTAGCCTCAAAACGGGCAATCCCGATTCCCGCCACTCTCACATTGAAAACGATGCTTACAACTCACACAAATCTTTAGGAATAACTTCTTATTGTTTCCAAATTTGAAAGAAATAATGAAATAATAAGAAGTTTCCCTAAATCAAGACTTGTGTGAGTTGTACGCATCGTTTTTAATGCGCGAGTGATAGGATAGCTCCTTTTCAGGCTAATAATTAAAAATCCATGTCAGCATATTGAGTCATCAATTGCCGTTAAAAGTCAACTTAACAATCTTTGTAACGTTTTGATAGAAGTGAGTTCAGTGAGGCAAATGTAAAAAAATGAGTTCAATGATGCATATGTAAATCGGACCTAGTTCAATGACGAAAAATGTATTTAACCCGATATATTATTCAGATTCTTCTACTTGCTACTAGTACTTACTTTACATCCTCTTTGCCGCTATTTGATTAGATTGTTTACTTATCAAAAGGTACTGTATCTTTTAATACTTCCAAATTTAATTTTTCTATTTATTTGAAAAGTCATTCGGATCATGGTGTGGTTATTATTTTTATTTCTTCCAGGTGGATCCTGCTAACATTAGGCCATTACAAGAAGGGGGTGTCGATGCTCTTTTAGAAGCTGAGAAGGAAGCTGAGGCTACAAAGCTTGCTCTTAAGCGGAAGATCGCACAAGCTGCTTCTACCGATGTTGACTTTCAGTCACGAAGTTTACCAGCAAAGCTACGTATTGAACCCGAGGACCCTGAAGATGTGGTATATTTTTTTTTGTGAACTGTGTTGTGAGATGTGTGATACCCATTTTCTGACTACTGTTAAGGCCTAAGGGCAGGCCTTTTCTCCTTACTAACTGTTGTTTTTATTGGCAAATGACAATTGATACACTCAAATTACCTGGACTCTTTTATTAAACAGTTGTTAAGCTTTAGACTATTAGTGAAACAACCCGGGCCAAATCTTGAGTCCAGAACAAATCTCGGGTCAAATTCCAAGTCCGAATCGAATCAAATCCATCAAAATAAGGCCTCAAACCACTGGCCCAAAATAGTATCTTCTTAGGTCATCTTAACCCACCACAGGCTCACCCAAAAGGTCTTGACTTGAAATTACTATTGATAGTAACTTATTTCCTTATATACAGACAAATTTTTTCCCTATCTTTCGATGTGGAACTGGGGCGTTACAATTAGGTTGCCAAGTATAATCTTGGTCCATGTAACAATCCAGTCCCACATCAAAACATGTTGAAAAAATTTATCTGTATACAAAATTAAGTTACTAACCTTAACTATTGGGTGAGCTAGTGGTGAACTAAGATGACCCAATAAGATACTATTGAGAAAGCGCTTTGGGTCTTATTATGCTATGATTTGATTTAGATTCGAGTGTAACAACTTGGGTCAAATCCCGAATCCAAATCAAATCATAGCATAAAACCCAATGCGCTTTCTCAATAGTATCTTCTATACTTGTCACGGTGTCACGACAAGTAGTCGACTGACAGGAAGCCTAGGCGACAAGGCGACCGCCATTGCGTCCGTATGGCGACCGCCATTGCGTCCGTATGGCGACAAGTCGTTTACAATATACAATTTATATATTATTTATTTTACTTAACACGTATATTGAAAATAAAATTTCATATATATTAAAACCCAAAACATAATACTATGAAATAACATTAAAAGCATAGTTATGTAAATATTTATTTAGTAATAACAATCCAAAAATAAAATACTTGATATTAAAAACTAGCAGAAGAAATGAAGAATTCGACAAACACCACATAAAAAATAAAGTTGCAACCAACTATCACATATTACTATTCTAATATCTAATAAAACACCATATAACAAGCTAAAATAATGTATAGACTCTCTACACTAGTTTCTAAACATCGTTCAAGCAAACTCATCAAGAAAAAGGTTATCTCCATCTCCACGAGAACTACTCTCATTCAAAGGCGTAGGTGGCCTTTCTCCAAAATTATCTTCCACATCTTCATCATCATTTGAAATTCTCTTTTTATCAACTTCATTATCGGAGTCGGAATCCATCAACTTTGATTCTCTTGAAGTTGAACCACCACCATGTCGAGAGTATGTTATGAGATTATTTCTAGTATTAGCACGTGCCCTTCTTGAAAAATTGCGACCCTCAAAAGTTTTGGATGCACTGGTTGCTCGATTCATATCATTCCATGTAAGATCCTCTTCGGGATGAACAACATCGGCCTCTTTATTGATCCATTTATTACCCCATTCAAAGTCATCAATGGCTAATGGATCAATTTTTTTTTCAAGTTCACGTCTCTTTTGGAACCTTGAGACGATCTTTCGATTGTATTGGATATACAACAAGTCACTCAGTCGTTTATGTTCCAATCTATTAGCTTGTTCGTATGAATCTAAAATAAATAAAATAAAAAATAATAATATTAATGATAAAATTTTAATTATACTAAAAATAGTTAGTATTAGTAGTGAATGACTTATTACTTTTGAACCAACAATAGAAAGCACTTACAAACTTAAATGTACTCCAATTGCGCTCACAACCAGAAGAACATCAAATGCCTATAATTTCTTTTGCAAACAAGAATAGCTCAATAGCCCGCCCTCCAAAAGCATTTCACCAATCAACTAGTAAACATTTAAAAGAAATATAAATATTTTTAAAAAGAGGAAAGGAAGAATGTGTATAATTATAATTTAGCTTTTATATCTTTATATATATTTCAATATATTTATGAGGATTATTTAATTTCTGTTGCCTAATCGCTGTTTCTCTTGCAAAAGTATCTCGAGAAACATCATAGTTATCTATTAGATTACTTATCTTGTCTAGCAAATCTAGCTCGGGCACCATCTTTGCAAGAATGTCATTGAAGTCTTCTCGTAGAGTTCTAGCTAACACTAGATGTTCCTCTTTGATATCAAAGTACTTGCCCAACTCCATATAATTTTTGCTCCATTTGGTTTTTTCATCGTCGCTCAACAATGTCAATTACCTTCTTGTACAGTCTTTGTTATCAAATGCGTCTTTGATTTTTTTTTCTTCGCACATTTTGTCGCAGCGAAAATTTCTGGTATAGCAGGTTTCTCATCACTATCAACCATCCTCAAGACTATAAGAAGTGGCTGTGATGTCCTAATGCAATCCTCAACATGATGCCAAAATGTTGAAATAACAATATCACATACTTTCTTCCCCGCTTCGGTAGCCGACAACTTAGATTTTGTCCCATCCTCGCTTATGAACAAATGCCTCAATGCATCTCTATGCTTGTACAAACTCTGTGAGGAAAACTGTATCAAATCTAGTAACTGCGGGTCTCACAAGATCCCTCCCATTTGTTTTTCTCTCATTGCATCAAGAAGACGACCATGCCTGTAAATGAATGTTGTGATTCTTCTTGCATTTGTGATTGTGGGTTGGAATTGCTTCAACTTGTCTATGTCCTCTAGCATAAGGTATAGGCAATGAATGACGCAAGGTGTCCAAAACAGTGTAGGCCTCCTCTCCATTAATACATGCCCTACTGCCTTGTAATTAGAGGCATTGTCTGTGACCACCTGAACAACATATTCTGGGCCAATTTCTTCAATTTTACTATCAAGTAGATTTGCCAACATTGTGGCATCTTGTGACTGACTGGAGGCATCAACAAAACCCATGAAGTCCCCTCCGAACTATTAACAGGGAAATTCAACAAGTGCCTACCCCTCTTATCCGTCCAACCATCCGACATGAGTGTGCAACCATATTGCTTCCAAGAAACTTCATGTTTCGCCTTTAACTCATCGGTTTTTGTCTTTGCCTTCTCAATTAAAGGAACTCTCAACTTATGATACGTTGGAGGCTTTAAAGCCGACACATATTGCCTTATGGACTAGATCATTACCTGAAAGTTCCTTGCATTTGCAGCATCAAATGGTATGCCACACTCGTAGAAAAAGTTGGCAATGTGCATATGAACTCTCTCCTTTTCCTCAAACGATTTTCAATAGTCGTTTGACTCAAACACTTGCTATGCTTCTCCTCTACAACTTCTTTAGGAGTCTTCCTTAGAAGTGCTTCAACCGTCTTTGTTGGAGCTTTTGGTTGTGACTTTTGGAATTGAAAAACAATTTTCTTTCTTTTGGAAGCGGTTCCAGAACTTGAGATAATGTTAGAGGAAGCATTGGAAGCCATGCTTGGAGGAGCAGGTGATTGTTCTTCTTACACTTCTACTATATCATCATCATCCAACTCATCCAACTCAACTGGCTTATTCCTTTTTTTACTGTTCAAAATCAACTACATCTTCCTCATAATTTTGGCGGATGTTTTAGGGCACTTCGTTACATCTCCAAAACTTCCTGCTAGATGTTGCTTCAGCCTTTTTATTCCCGAACGATATTGCTTCCCACAAATGATACATTGAACTATATCCTTATTACTCATATCTGGCCAATACCCATATTTCCAACCCGAATCGTTTGATTTGGCCTTTCTTTTCGGGTATTTGGTTATATAATAACCACCGGCTCCCGAACTTTCCGCTATTTTGTCTTCTAGTTTTTACACAATCAAACAAAAAATATAAGAGACAATTGAGTCATTGACATATTTTTATTTTTACTTGTGAATGTATTAGTATATTACTAATTTAGTAAGTAGTAATCATTCACACTGTACACTAAATAGATAGTGTTTAAACTTTGTAAATTGTACAAAAAAAAGAGAGTAAGTATATGCATGTCTTAAAAAGTGCTTATACACTCTAATACACTCAAATTTGTCTCCTTTATCGCGATCAATTCTGTTTGTAAATAAGGGTTTTAATCGATTGTAGCCTTTCTCCTTTTTTAATGATGGGCCATGGGTTAATGCCTATGGGTCAATGGGTTAAACATTTAAGTTGGGCCAGAGCTGCTAAGACGTGCGCCTAGGCAGCTTGGCGTCTCAAGGCCTTGAGGCGCGATGCCTTGAGACGCCGTGCTGCCTAGGCGCACACCTTAGCAGCTCTAACTCAAGTCGACATGCGTCGTGTCATCCTCTGCATCGTTGGGACGTCTAGGCGTCTCCTAGGCAACGCCATGACAACTATAGTATTTTCTTGGGTCATTTTAGCCCATCACATACTCACCCAAAAGTTCATGACTGAAAGTATTATTATTAGTAACTTAATTCATTATATGCAGATAATTTTTTTCAACTTGTTTTGATGTGGGACTGGGGTGTTACAAACTCTCTCACTTCAAATTTTTGACGTCCTCGTTAGAATTGTCTTTGCCTCTAGCTATTATGGGATAATATCAGTTGACTTCATATCTCCATCTCCAGGCCTCTCTCCACTGTGGGATAATATCTCCAGCCTTTGTGTCACTTCCTCCGACAACTTGATCAGATAAACTGACCAGCTTTCAAGAGTTGGCTCTGATATTATATGTAACAACAATCTTGAGTTCGGAACAAATTTTGAGTCAAATTTCAAGTCCGAATCAAATCCATCCAAACAAAACTTTAAACCACTAGTCCATTAGCTTAATAGTATCTTCTTGAGTCATCTTAACCCACCACAGATTCACCCAAAAGGTCATGACTGAAGGTAGTATTGTTAGTAATTTAATTCCTTATATATAAATAAATTCTTCCCACATGTTTCGATGTGGGATACATGTGGGATTGAGGCGTTACAGTCCAACCCTCAGCGGCCTTTTTGGTGATTACTTGGGGTAGATCTTACTTCATCGAAAAATCAGAGTGAATTTTCATAACTTCCCCTTGAATTTGGAGTGTTCCAGTTTTAATATTTAATTATTGAGTGAGCTACCTGGTTTTTCAATTTACTGAATATTGCCTAGTTGTGGTGAAGTAGTTAGAAGCTTGCCTGTTTTACCTAGATTGAAATTCATGCATATTTGCAAAAATCAGAGTGGATTTTCACAACTTCCCCTTGAATTCAAAGTGTTCCAGTTTTTATATTTAATTATTGAGCGAGCTACCTGCTTTTTCAGTTTACTAAATAATGCCTAGTTGTGGCAAAATAGTTTGAAACCTGCTTGTTTTACCTAGACTGAAATTCATGCATATTTGCCTTATAGTTCACCCTATTGTTTACAGAAAGCCACTAAACGCAAGAAGATACACGCTTTTAAGTCAAAGATGCGGATGGAGCAACTTGAGGTGACACAGAATAAGAGGCAGAATGCTTGGCAACAATTTCAAACCACCAAAGGTCGGGCTAAGAAGGTACGCTCTTCAGCAAATTCTGTAATTGCAAAATGTTGGTTATTTAATAAAAGTAATGGCAATACTATGCATAATACTCCCTCCGTCATCAAAAGGATGACTTAAGGTGCATTTTTTTTGGTCCTCAAAAGGATGAGCTAAGCCTTTTACGGTACCGGACACTGGTTTTTCGGTACTGGTATAGGTATTCATTAGAAAATCGGTAACAGGTTTGGTACAATTTTATACCGTTGCACACCTCTTAACATAAAATGATGGGTAAGTATGTCATTTAGTGGGGTCCATTAATATAAAAAAAATAAAAGTACTCATCACTTTATGTTATCTTGTGGGGCATATATTTGAAACTCTCTTTCCTCTACTTTTCTGTGTGAAAGATGTACTTGGTTCATCCTTTTGAAGACGGAGGGAGTAGCTTGTAAGGAACCCATCCAAGAGTAAATCTGGCTATGCTGAAATATTAGGATATTAATCGAAGTAAGATTCAACATGAGCAAATTTTTTTAATCATCATCCAATTACAAACTTTCCTAGGTTCCGACAGCCAACCTTATGGTCCAAGTAGAATTGTAGAAAAGGTATTTAACATCACACTCTATTGATATGTGTGTGTATATATATTTGTAGAGTGTGCGTGGGAAGGAGGGGGAGAAGGGAAGGTTTAGGAAAGATTGAGGGAGAGCTTAGCAGCATTCATTGACCAAATTGAAGAGATCCTAATTGATATTGATTATAATTATATTGTTTTCAATAATTTAGTATGTATCCAGATTGTCGAACATTTGTTCAAGAGACCTGCCTTAATTAGCCTAGTACATAGGTAACACCTGTTTTAAACTTTTATGAAAGTTTGTAGTTTAAGCTTCTGGTGTATTTTCCAAATTGAGTTTTCTAGTTAAAACTTCAATTTAGATGATGGATATCCTTACTGTTTACTTGCTAAAGAAGACACGTGTTAGATTTGCAGATGATTTTAAGTTTTTCACGCTAGAAACTGATTTATGTATGTTCTCTTATTATTTTTGTTTAATGCTATTGCCCCAGTCGTTTCGTTAACTTCTAGTAGTACTAAGTTGGCATTTCCCCCCAGATTGGTTTCTTCTCGGGGCGTAAACGGGAGAGCATTTTCAAGTCTCCAGATGATCCTTTTGGAAAGGTTGGCGTGACTGGAAGTGGGAAAGGATTGACGGAGTTTCAGCGGAGGGAAAAACACTTGCATCTCAAGGGAGCAAATGCCGAGGGCGCAGACGAATGAATAGATAGTTTGAGGAGTCCTCATCACGTCTTCAATTCCTTTGTGTATTTTATTATGTATTATTAGTATATTTTGGTCTCTCGTCTAGTTTTTATTCAAAATTCATTTTGCATTGTGCTAGATTTACATAACATATACAGCAGGTTCTGAACATCAGAAAAGCTGTTTCTACTTATGAGGATTATGGTTTTTGTGAATCATTCTCGGTCCTTCCTTACCTTTGATGACCTTTTAAATGGTTGTAATTCAAGTTTAGTGGCTGTTGGATCAATTTTTTTCATGTAGCTGTAAACAACTATGAATTAGACAACAATTATAGGTATTTATGGAGCTTTTTCCAGTGTGAGAAAATGTTCATGGGTACAAATATTTGGAAAAAGTTGTCAATTGTGGACTAATACTTAAATTAATTTAGATTTTATTTTATTTTGAAAATATATATATATATATATATATATATTATCATCTTCAAGTTCCCCATGTCATTTTCTAGAAAAACAAAACAAGTCATTTTTTCATGGAAAAAAACATTTTCGAGAAATGTTTTACTTGGAAAGTTTTATCTCATAAAATTAAATTTTTCATTTTTTTAGTTTTATATATACATCGTTTTGTTAAATAATTTTAATTAAATTTGACAAACATATGCCTTACATACCTAGATATTATATATATGAATCCAAAATACATATCCTGTTGATAGTACTAGTGGGTTTCTTAATTATAATCAAATCCGTGACATATATATATATATATATATATATATATATATATATATATATATATATATATGAATCCAAAATACATCGATCCTGTTTATGGTACTAGTGGGTTCAAGTTTCTTATAATCAAATCCATGACTATATATATAAAGGGATTTGTTGAGAGGTCGCTTTATGCCAAGAAAAAAAGCAAGCATTGTGCATGGTGGTGCCATGCCTGATGATTCATGCTAGTCTTTCAGGCAACATATTGATCCAGTGGTGTTTGGAGTATACGAATCTTGGAGGGCCATTTTAGGAGGAAGCAATGCCTATTCCCAAAATAAGGACATGTTTGAGACACCATGTTTTTCTTTGTATAAAAGTATCATGGAATATCTCTCTTGCTAGATTTCCTAATGGATATCACATCTCTCTTATCTCACACAACAAATATTTCTCGACTTTATAGATGGGGGCCTTAATTATGTTCCAAGAACGTGCATCAAAACACTATATATATATATACACGGTCCGGATCTTAAACTCACCCCTTATCTAACTCACATTGCTCACCCCCTTTAGCGACGGACCGGGCGACGAGGGGGGGTGAGCTTAAGATCTGCAGTTCTGTACCGTATATATATATATATTTTTGGGTACATTTGGAAGTTGTTTATTATGGTTGATCAGGCATTCAGAGCTTTGTTTGTTTATTTGACATGATTAATGTAATTTCTAGAATGTCCAAATTCTCTTTTTGATAAAAGGTATGCAGGTTTGTATAGAGTAGGTTATAGTCAGAAATGGACAAAATATATTTATAGGGAGTAATTCATAATTAAAATGGCTCTGAAGTGTGTTGTGATCAATATATCTTATACCGTTTATTCTCAAATTTGACTAATACAATTTTTAAAATTTTTTTATCGTAGGCATCGTTATTGTACGTATGAAAAGTACCCGTACACACCCATTATGATACATATGGAAAATTTCCGTAATTTTTTAAAATTCTCCTACACTAACCATCGTGGTGCATACCGTGCATTTGGAAAGAATTTTTTGAAATCATTTTCAATGAATTTTATAGTCGACGGTCTAAAATGAGTCAGCTACTTTATATATATATATATATATATATATATATATATATATATATATAGCTTCATATGCGAACCACTTTTAACGACATACAAAATCGTTGTTAAATCCGTCGCTATAGGGATTGAGGATATAACGACAGTTCTGGGCTATCGCAACAGTTCAGACTTTATGACGACGAGTTTAGCTAAAGGTGGTCCGCATGGACCACTACATAGAAAGCTCTCTTATATATATATGTGTGTGTGTGTGTGTGTATGTGTGGAACTCCTATATATATGACTATAGAGATAGATAGAAATAAAATATAATCCAAGGTGTGTGTGTATGGAACTCCTATATATATATATATATATATATATATGTAGATAGATAGATAGATAGTAGTCAAGTTTGGTTAATATTACTTAGAAAAATGACGTAATTTTATCATATGGGCTTAAGTATAAATAACTAACTTAAATTATTAATCTTTTTTTACTTTGGTTATCAACCTTTTAATTTTTTTAATT
The DNA here is from genome assembly GCA_016801055.1 of Panax notoginseng. NCBI lineage: Eukaryota > Viridiplantae > Streptophyta > Magnoliopsida > Apiales > Araliaceae > Panax > Panax notoginseng. The sequence goes on along the minus strand of CM029019.1, from coordinate 15,584,606 downwards.
ATGTCATTAAACTATTAATTTTTTCTACTTTCGTTCAATTGAATCTAACACATCATAAATTGATGATGTGACCCCGCTAATTTGGCTAATCAATATTTACGTGTAATTAAAAATTAAGCTTAAATATAAATTACTATCCTGAACTATTGATATTTTTTCACTTTGGTAATCGATCTTTTAATTTTTTCACTATAGTTCAATTGAAGTTGAAGATGGTGGGTTCACAGACAAAATGGTAAGAGTTATTTACTTTTTAATTAATAGTTTTTAATTGGTTTTCTCCATTAACTAAAAGCTCAAGTACATGGAAAGTAATTTTGATTAAATTTTGTTCTAATAATTTAAAACCATTTTTTATTTTTTGGAAAAGAAATAGTTAATGATATGGTATCTAATAATTAGTTTCAAATAGTTTTTTTTCCTTATGTTTTGTTTGAAAATTTAAGTGTTAATATAGTGATAAGTAATATTTTTCATAATTATTACTTAGTTCTTTTTTTTTCGAATAAAAAATTCTCTTAAATAGATGTTTTATTTTTAAATTATTTTTAGTTTTTGTTGTTAAATTATAATATAATATTATATTTATGCCTGTTTAGTTTTTATAAAATGATTTAAATTAATTATAATATGAGTATTATTTTAACACATCATTAGCCACATTCTAGGTGTTAAAGTCACGTCATCAATTTACGAGGTGACAACTTTTATTGAACCGAAGTAAAAAATATTAATAGTTTAATCACCTGATTGATAAAATTGAAAGATCGATGAAAAAAAAAGTCAATAGTTGAGGATAGTAATTTATATTTAAGCATAATTTTTAATTACATGTAGACATTGATTAGCCTAATCAGCGGGGCCACGTCATCAATGTATGAAATTGTAGATTTAATTGAACGAAAGTGAAAAAAATTGATAGTTTAATGACCTAATTGAATTAAAAAATTGAAAGGTTGATCACCGAAGTGGAAAAAATGTAATAGCTTAGGATAGTTATTTATATTTAAACCTTATCCTATAAGGTTAAGTTTTTTATTTTTGGATTATATATATACGAGTCATTTTGTTAAATAGTCTTAGTCAAATTTGACTAAAACATGTCTTAGATTATTTTTCTCCATATAAATAGAGAATTGATATTTTCACATGTATTTTTGATATTTTCACATGGTTCTCTCTCACATTAGCATATAGTGGGTATCACATTCATGTGAGAAAGAACCATATAGAAATATTAAAAACACATGTGAAAATAGTGCTCCCCTACAAATATTATATATATGAATCCAAAATACATCCTCTTGATAATACTAGTGGCTTCAAGTTTCTTATAAACAAATCCATGACTATATATATATATATACACACACATTATATATGCATCCAAAATTCATCCTGTAGATGGTACTAGTGGGTTCAAGTTTCTTATAATCAAAACCATGACAATATATAAAGGGATTTGTTGAGAGGTCGCTTTATGCCAAGAAAAAAGCAAGCATTGTGCATTTTGGGGCCATGCATGATGATTCATGCTAGTCTTTTAGGCAACATATTGAACCAGTGGTGTTTGGAGTATACGAATCTTGGAGGGTCATTTTAGGAGGAAGCAATGCCTATTCCCAAAACAAGGACCTGTTTGAGACACCATGTTTTTCTTTGTATAAAAGTATCATTGAATCTCTCTCTTGCTAGATTTCCTAATGGATATCACATCTCTCTTATCTCACACACAAAAAATTTCTCGACTTTATAGACGGGGGCCTTAATTATGTTCCAAGAACGTGCATCAAATCACAATATATATAGAAAGTAATTCATAATCAGAAATAACTCCAAATTTTTTAGTGATTAATTTATGATCATGTACCGTTTATTCTCAAATTTAACTAAGAGAATTTTAGAAAAGAAAATTATGCATATGGAAAGATTTTTTTGCAATCATTTTTGATGAATTTTATAGTCTTATATATATATATATATATATATATATATATATATATATATATATATATATATATATATATATATATACACCTGTGTGTGTGGTTAGATTTGATATACTTATATATAGCTCTACTATGGTAGGACTACGGCCGGGCCCCTCTTTGAAGTAACTAAACAGCAAAAGGCATGCATGCAGTAGCTAGCCATTAAGCAAACCACTACGTACAAGAGCATGTTACATATTCCCTTTTTACTTTTAGTTGTCGGCTAAAAGAATGTGATAATTAACTATATAGGTCCTCTAGTTCCATCATCAACCAATGACACTTGCATATACTTACATATATACAGTAAATACGTAGAATATTCCGGAAACAAGAAGAACTTAATGGATCTTGCAATGGATTTTTATTTACATCTAAACTTCTCTTGGATCCTAACTAGCTAGCTAGGAACAATACAAAGTCCTTGGGGACCCTTCAAAAGGTCATCCTTTAGAATTAAACAGTTAAACTATCTTTCCCTCTATATATTTTATAAATTATAAGCCTTCTTTCCCTCAATTATATACGGGAATAATTCATAATAAATGTTTGTTATGACACTATTCGAACAATTTTTTTTTTGGATATTTATAAGAGAAATGAACAGTTCAATTTTTTAAAAATCTTTTTGATATTAATAGTAGCGGACAATATTTTTTTTCTTTAAATTTGGATCTTCCTATTCTTCTATAAATGGCTAGAGATGTGCTTGCTAGTATGATAGCAAGTGCATTTTGCTATGACTCATATATATATATATATATATATATATATATATATATATATATATATATATATATATATATATATCATTTCAGTTACTGTTTTATCTTTCCCCTACATGCATGCTTATCGATAAACTTGTGCTACTTTATGTTTCAAAAGTGCAATGGTTAATAAAGCTTGAAGTGCCAAATGTAAATAGGGTTGTGAGAGTTTAGTTAGGCCCGGTCCCTTTTCGTTCCACGTACACAAGATAGTGTGATTCAAGTCTCATCACCTGCAATATGCTGCAATCCATCTTCCTTCCCCTTTAATTGAATAAGATATGTAGTAAGTTTTTTTTAGGCAACATTTGAAGGGAAAAAATGTGATTTGAATACATGAACATTAATTCATATTATATATATAGGGTAATGATTCATAGTAGATACTTGCTATGAATAAAAAATGATATATATTATCATACAAAACAAGGATCCAACAGATAGGATTAGAAATGAGAAATTAATCTGTCGTTCACTACTATTAGTAGCGGACGAAGATACGACGGATTACATAATAGTAGTGGATGAATAACTCTCATTTTTAATCTCATCCACTAGCTGATAGAGAGTGTGTATGTCCATTTTTGTTATATATATATATATATATATATATATATATATATATATATATATATATATATATATATATAACCAGCTTTTTAAAGGAAAATAAAGAAACTGTACTTTGAATCCGAGAACATTCATAATTATATAATAATTTCTGAGCTTTATCGACAATAAGCCTTAGAACTTAGGAGAATATCACTAGATTACAACACCTAAAAATTTCATTAATTATGTACGTATGGCATTTAATTTACACAAGGAGTTAATATTATTTTAATTTCCATTATATTTAGTACAAGACTTTGATATATATAGTGAAAGTTAAATAGTCATTCACTTGCATTCATATACAAATTAATATATAGCTAATCTCATTCAAGCTATACTATAGTACCTTCTGGTACATATGGAGTACTCTTAGAATACCATCTCGCCCAAAAGAGATAATTCACAAAGTTGATGAAGCTCAATCCTGCTAGCAACCAGTAAAAGAGATCCAACCTATCTTTATTCAGATCATTCTCACCCATCCAACCGCGGTTCGAAGAACTAGAAGTGAACTTGTTCACCAAAGAAACAAGCACTGAACTTAGATAAAAGCCAAATGAGTATGAACAATAGGTCATGGCTGTTAAAAAAGATTCCATCCCTTTTATGTTTTGCTTGTAAAAGAACTCAATCAACCCTATAGCTGTGAACATTTCTGATAATCCGAAAATCAAATACTGGGGTGTAATCCAAAAGATGGATAATATTTCATTATGTTTTACAGCTGAAACCCTTCTTTTCTGTTCCATTATAGCAGCTGCTACCATTGAAAAAATTGCCACAAAAAGACCTAACCCTATGCGCCTTAAAGGGGTGATACCGGATTCGTGGTCTGTGATTTTTCTGGCAAAAGGGACAAAGAAAGTGTCGTAAAGAGGGACTAAAACTATAAGGATTAGGTAAGGGATGGCCTGAAGCGAAGCGGGGGGAATGTGGAAGGATTTGGTGAGTTTAGTGTTCATGGAACTTCCTTGTTGAACTGAGAATGTTTGGAGTTGAGCTAAAGTGGTGTTGAAAACAATGGTGCATGTGAAAATCGGAACAACTGTGATTAGGGTTTTTACTTGCTCAACTTGGTTTACGGTGCATAGTTTCCATGGATTTTCATTAGTATTCATGTTGTTTCCTCCTTCCATTTTGATGCAAGCTTTGTCTAGAAACCTGAAATTTATTACAATCATCATCTTCGAGAATAAGAATATTGTGCATGAGGATATCTAGAGCATACTAAAAATAAATGTTTGATTATAAATATAGGGAATTGATATTTTCACAAACAAAAATGATAGTTTTACAAGGTTCCTCTGGAATAATAGATGGGCCCCACAATCATGTGAGAGAGATTTTATAGAAATATCAAATTTTACTTGTGGAAATATCAATTCCCTAAATATAAATTAATTTATTGTCCAAAGTTTTGTGAAAAGCTTGAAATTATATCAAAGAGACATTATGCTCAATAACACAAATTTTTCAAGGTGTAAAACAATCAGCAAAGTTAAAGGAAACACAAACTTAGATGCATGGTTTTTGATAATGCATGTATGCATTAATTTTTATCTTGAGAAAGAATTGAATAAAATAGCTATAAAATATTAGGGCTTTTGTTTTGTTTTCTCCATAGAATTAATGCATATTTGGGTTGTTTAAATTTTAGATTAACAACGATAGAATACCATTGGTGCGAGTGATGATAAATACTTAGTTATCAGCAACTGTCTATCTTTTTCCTCACATAAAAAGAAAAAAGAGTTACGTGATTATATAGGGGGTACATGATGTTATCACATGCAGTTGTAACGAATATTTGTTCCGTAAGTTTTTTGTTTTCTCAAATTTTTGGTTAGATGCATATAAACAGAAACGTAACATATAATTCACAAACACGACAAATTAACATGAAAATAGGACACCAAACAACCACAATTACTGTTGAGAAATACCTGAATCTCCTCGTGTATTGAGGATGGCCGACATCATAAGATATAGTGGAATTGGTATTTGGCACCTTGCTATGACTTCCACAGACCAACTGTGGATTAGGCGGACACACTTTATTTCTCTTCAAAATTGCAGCCACAAAAACCTGAAAAAGTAACACCGAAAAGATATATATATATATATATATATATATATATATATATATATATATATATATATATATATATAAAGAAAAAGTAAGAATAGTAAATAATGCTGTAAAGTTATTAGTAAAGGAAACCAAATCACTTGGCACAAATCGGATCCGCTCCATCACATCTTTTAATCAATTCCCTTAATACACATTTAATGACACAATAAATTTGTCGTAAATAATCGTGTTCCACTAGTACTGCTGTTAAAAGCATGTTTGTCGCTAACATTTTTTATTTTTTTTAACAAACAATTTTCATTTTTAAATGAATAGAGAGAGTTTTAAAAGAGTTTAGTATTTACTTGAGCAATAGGGGTTAGAATGCTTCTTTGAGGGGGCTTATTCTTGTAAAGAAGAGTACCGCAAACCAAACTGATCAATCCCAAAGCCATGGCAACTACTGAAACTCCGAACCCTATGTCCATACCGGAATGAGTTTGGAGCCAAACTAAAAGTGTTAGGGCAACAACTTCACCCATAGAGAAGGCAAAGTATGCAGCATTGAAGTAGGTGGAGAGCTTCTTGGCCTGCTTGGGATCATCTTTGTTGAATTGATCCGCACCATGAGCTATCATATTAGGTTTCACACAGCCACTCCCTAGAGCCACCAAGTAAAGTGCCACAAAAAATATTAAGGCCTTGAAGCCTTTTGCCTCCAAACAGTGATCTCCATCAGTTACCATGTTGCATTTGGGTGGCTTTAGTTGGGGATGATGGGCTTGGACTGACAACAATATGAAACCCTAAAAAATCCAAATTACATAAGCTTAAATCATATATTATGAAAGATATATATGGCGGTTGAGATCGAAGCTGCATATGTAATTATGTGTATACATATGTACATACTACATAAGATGAACAAACCTTGATCATGTGTATAATATTAAGAGTTTTGATATATATATATATATATATATATATATATATATATATATATATATATATATATATCCAACAAAAAGTTAATTGGAGATGATCTGTGGAGTAACTAGCTCGTCAGATTTATATTTAGGGTTTTGATATATCATGTTGAAATATCCTGCTAAAGGTTAATTGCAAATCATGAGTAGAGTAACTAGCTCATCAAATTTATATTTAGGATAGATCGCAAGGTTTAACTTGTCAGATGTGAGACTACTTACTCTCAAAATTAATTTGTTTATATTTTTCTTTATACAGTGGATCGCTTAAAAAAAATTGACATTACCACACCATTTTTTTTTGTATATTGTTAAAATAATATATACTACTATATATACATACTCGTTTAGCATTTTCTAAAAGTTTTGATAAGATTTCAATCAGCCAATTTTAATGCATGCATGATCTTTTGTGTGTGATGTAGGAAAAGTGCAATAATATATAAAGAAAGGGAGGGGGGTGGGGGGCTTACAGAAAGTTCAACAAAGCCAAAGATGAGGATGGTCCAAAAGCAGCCAAGGTAAGAATCAGAAAGGTAGCCTCCAAGGAGTGCAAGGATGAAAAGAGTTCCTACAAAGTTGGTGACTATATTTGCAGATTTTGACAATGAAAAGTGCATCTCATTTATCACATATGTAATCAAATTGTTCCCAACTGCTGCTATTCCCATTATCTCAAATGTTTGAACCCCTGCATGCCAAAATAAATAAATAAATAAAATCCATTAACCTCAACAGAAACAAATTATTAAAGACAAAAAAAAATAAAAAAAATTAAGAAGAGCTGTATTGTATCATGTACTCCACAAACACGTATATAATATAATATAATATATATACAACCAAGTATCTTTTCCATATATATATATATATATATATATATATATAAATATATATATAATATGTTTTTAAAGAAAGAAAGATCGAGAAGAAAAATACCAAGGACAAAGGCAGCAGCTTTCATTCCACCATGCTTGTTAGGGTGTGAAGGTCTGCCTCTCCAATCAACAGAATTAGTCTCTTCAGAAATACTATCATTATTATAATTATCACCTATGTAGTCATGTCTTCTTGTTGTCTCCATCTCCATTAGTGGTTCTTCTTTCTTTACTTACTTCGCGCTCTCTTGGCCTCAATAATTTTTTTTAAAAAAAAAAAGAAAAAGAAAAGAAAGGTAGAAACTTTAAAAATCTGCAAACTCTTGCGCAAGAGACCAAATTTTATTTTGTAATATTCAGACCTCTCTCTCTCTCCTTCACACAAAAACAAACATTTTAATGTGCAGGCAAGTTGTAGATATCTTCTGTCACTCTCTCGTCTTATTTATATATAGAATTCTAAAAGGCCCTCTTCTCCTCTAGTCCTCTCTTATTGGATATTGTAAATGAATAATGACCATCACTTTCTTTACTAATTACTATTACCTCTTTTTACTTATATTAAAATTAAGATTAAAATCAATTCACAAAATTTTAAAATGTAAGTTGTGGACTTATTTAATTTTAGTCAATAAAATCATGAATATATTAAATTATTTAAAAAATACTATTACTTGCTCAATTTATTGTTTTTAAAATATAAATAAATTCATATCAGTTCTAATTTTAGAATTTTGCCCCTTTTTTTTGTTTGGAAAGGAGGGAATAACACCTTTTTTTAGAAGAGAGCATGTAAAAAACCAAACCACTTATTAATCAATTTTCACATCCATTTCAATCGCCTGAGTATTACAAATCAAAAACTTTATATAGACATGAAAATTGTACATAAAAATTAGACAGGAGTGTATTTGAATTTCACTTATTTGTATTTTGACCTCCAATGGTGGGTAAAAATACAAATAGGTGAAATTCAAATCCACTCATGTCCAGTTTTCATGTCCAATTTTCATGTTCACCCGGAAGAGCTCATTACAAATTGACCTAGCTAATAATAGCCAATAAAATAACACTAAGTTAAGACTGAAGCCCTATAATCTTTAGCTTTCAAGTTCAAGTCTCAAGTTATAATCTTTAGGTCATGTAACACTACAGCTATCAACTCAACAAAATAAGGCCACCAATAATATGATAATATGTTGTTTGATGGTGGTCCACTAACGCTTGACATATGGGGTTTTGTGGTAGTCCAAAATTGTTTTTAACCATATTCATTGGCTATATCCTGTAGATTATAGTGGATAGATGAAGCTTCTTTTCTGTTGTCTATAATTTAATTTGGTGGTCCAGTACTCTCTTTTTCTGACAGTATATAGTATTTTCTTTTATCGAATAATTTTTTTTTGAAATTTAGTCTTCTTTTTTTCCACTTAAAGTAATACATTTGACTTAATATTGCCCTGTAATTAGTGGTTCGTACGTGTTATAATAGATGCATGTGATTGCCTAAGGACTACAAAAGTTTCCCTCCTTGAAATCTACAGTAGTCTTCAAATGTAGCACAGGTTTGTCCACACAATATTGGCGGCAAAACTTTCAGTGCATATGAATAGGTTTACATGGGTGGAAGGTATATATGAAGAAAATAATCAATACGTAGAAGAGAAGAAAAAAAGGTAGAGAGCAGATAGTGAGTGAATAAAGTTATAGATGTGTTTCAGTAATTTTTCATAATATATCGGCAAAAAATATTTTTATAAAAACCTAGATACATTTGTAAATAAAGTAAAATACACTGACACTTCCTGTAGATAATCATAATAACACTCACCACTCTTCTAGTTTTTCAAGTAACAGTCAATACCTATTTAGTCGATCTATAGTATGTAACATTCACTACCCCTAATGTAGTTAACCAATTAATATCCAAAAATATTTTTAATATAATGTCTAATATGCCCTTCAAGTTACAATGATTAATATATTCACTAAATATCTTTTTTTGTAATTAAAAAGTAAAATTTTAATAGCCATAAAAGTACAAATTAATGCAGAAAATTATAATTATTTTTCCCAAATATTAAAATTTATGTAAAAGAAACTTATTATTACAGAAAGAATTTTTTATTCATATAAAAAATATTAAAAATTATATTAATTATTTTTCTCAAATATTAAACTAAACATAAGTCACACTTGGGCATAATTATTTACAGTAAAAATTACAAATGTTGTTACTCAAAAAAAGAAAAAAATCTTTTTACAAGATAAAGATACTAATAAATATTATTATATTTTTTTTTATTCAGCATTGCACAAAAATAACATAAACTGTATACTAAAAAATGTAATCAAAATCATAAACATCATAAATTTTGACATATACTCTAGAAAATTTAACATATAAAAATCATGATATGGAACTAAGAAGTCAAATAATAATTTTTTTTGTTAAATATCAAAAACTAAAATATCAACAAACTCAGTCACTCTAATTAGAACAACTCCATTAATAATTTAATTTAAAATTTTTAATATTTATATCACTTATCCAAAAATATGTATAATTAAACTAAATTATTTGAATGAGATAGTTTTAATTACAAATAAAACTATAATTAAAATGTATTGTATTAAAAAAGGAAAATTAAACATATATATATATATATATATATATATATATATATATATATATATATATATATATATTATTCAAGAATTAAAATTTGATAACATACAAGGGTAAATATGTAACTTTATCTATTTAATCAACTTTAAGAACTTGCAGGGGTACTAATTGTTATTTAAAAAATTAGAGGGAATGTGAGTGTTATTATGGTTATCTAGAGTATGTGTCACTGTATTTAACTCTTGTAAATATTATGAATATATTTTTGTTTCATATTTATCCGTAAAAATAATAAGTTATTAATTTAATAATTGACGGCGTGAGAGAAGTGAGTTCTGAAATTAAGGAAACAAACAAATTAAAAGAAGATGAGTACTGATGTTAAACCTAGAATTCATTTGTGCAATTCACTGTTTTAACTTATTTTTTTTAAATTTCTTTTTGAGAGTGTTTTAGGTTTTTATTGGATAATATTTAGTTTTCAATTTCGAGATTTATTCAAAATATTCAGTAACTTGATTTATAATAATGAAGTAAATTTTTTATTTGTTACTTTGTGTGTCGTTCTATTATTTGTCGGTGTGGTTGCTAAATCTACACAATTTCCTCTCCATATATGGTTACGGGATGCCATGGAGAGGCCTACTCCTATTTCAGCTCAGTTGTCAACTGTCCCTATCAGAAATAAGATTGGTTACAGATTCGAGCCATAGCACATGGTTTCATAAAACCGTATGATTTTTCGAATCTCTGAATATAATTTGAAAGTTATCACTTAGTAAGTTTCTACACCAAGACTCAATTCAATTAAGCCCGTAGCGTCTACCAATTTTACCATATCAAGTGAGTTCTGAAATGAAAATTTGTGATATCCCGAATATTAGTAATATTTTTTTTAAGAGAAATATTAAATAATTAAATAAAGGTTAGATATTTAACCTAATTATTAATAAAGGAAATGTGAAAAGAGTGGATTAATTTTTTTTATTTTATCTATATGTGCTATAAAGAGCACATAAAGTATAAAATGATTAGGAAGAGAGACTTTTAAGATAAAAGACTCTAACTAAGAATGTATGAGATATTATAGATATTACTTACTCATAATGAAAAGAAAGTAATATGTGAAGTTATATAAATTTTATAAGATGTAGTAAGTAAATGTATTATTAAATGTATACCTTTATTATTCAAAATGAAAAGGAAAGCCAACATGGCTTAATTGTGAAATATTCTTGATATAAAGCTACCTATGAGATTATTGAAATAATTATATTATAATATAATTAATTTCATTCAAAAAAAAGTATTATTTAGTGACAAATAAGAAATTTAGTGTGCTACCATGAGTATTTAAATTACATGGAGTCATCAATTTAATGAAGTATGTGCTAATTATTTTACTAGCCTAAAGAAATGTGGTGGATAAAAATTCAAGTATATTAATATGTAATATAAGTTCATATTAAACATTATTGGACCATATCAAATTTGCTAAGTGTGCTTGCAAATAATTTAGTGTTATGGACCATTGCCTTACGTAAAGAGGGGTAATAAGAGTCCAAGTTATATAAATTGGGCCAAATTAATTTTTCTATGTAGGCATTCAAGCTTTCTTTATTTTACTATAATATGACATGAGTACATTGAGCCCAAAATAAAGTTGTGCCCAGCCTTGCATTAGGTCCAATTTGGCAGCCCATATTGGAGAGAAAAGGAACTGTTAGTTCAAATTAACAGAGCAATGAGATGGTTGTTTGTGACGCCCCCAAAATTAGGTGTACATCACCCATCTTGGGTCGCCAGATGCATGGTACAGAATTCAAATACAACTTACTAATACAACTGTCGTGTTCAATACGACAAAACATAAACTGTGAGTTTGAATACAAATATTGTCTACTAGAGAGTATACAAACTCAAAAGGAGTCCTCATTACAATTATTATCATACTATTTCACAGAATAGTGAGGACTACTAATGCTATCCTCTGGACCATCACTCCGTTCCCCGACTCGTCCCAGCTATATTCTCATTTCCTGAAGAGAACAGTGAAAGAAAGGGTGAGCTCAACTAGCCTAGTAAGAAATATTATGACTAAGATAATACAAAATAAATTATCATTAGTCTCCAACAATGTTAAACTGATAAAATATAATAGACATCAAGTTTAACTGCAGCGAAACAAGCAATCCATTAAAAGAGTCAAGTAGAAAATAAAATCTACTATCTTTTATGATTTAAAAGGTTTTTCAACACTGTTATCGCTGAGACTCAGCTTAATAAATATTTCACATCATCGAATCACCCCTGCACTACGGCCAAGGATATTCTTGAGTATCACGACCACAATTATCCATGCACTACGGGTCAAAAATATTTGTGTATTCATTAATGGTCATGATCATGCCAACAACTGTCCATCAATGCACTATGGGCCAATGAGGACTTTTACCACATCATTTGTAACATTACGGTCATGATTATACTGAATAACCCCTGGTCATAATCATACCAAGTCCATCTATGCACTACAGGCCACAGATTGTGACAACCCCAAAATAGGTCCATTCCATCCAACCTATTCTGAGTTGCCAAATACATGGTACAAAAAATAACTACAACTTTATTACAACAATTGTCGTGCAAAATACAACAACACATATGCTGTGAGTTTGGATACAAATATATTTCAAATGTGACTCATGTCCCAACCGTGGACAGCACCTCACAATGACACCTTACATAAAGGTATAGTCAAAAACTGTTTTAGAAATTAGAATATTTGGGAAGTACTCAAGGAAACCTTTGTACATGGGAAGCCATGCTTCTAGGTTGTGATAGATATCATATGGCCACAGAATTATCCTTGGTTGACCCAATATACCCCAAAGAAAAATGAGAAGATTACTATCATATTCTTCCCAATGGTGAGTCTTCTCTTGACTTATCATTATCTCCACTGTATCTAATTGAGAATTATACTTCAAACAAACACCAATATTATATAGGTGGTGCTCGTAAATATACTCAGCAAGTGGATGAGCACAATCCTGTCTTATGATGACACGAGGTTGTATGTCATTAGACATCTTGTATGATAGTGGCAAAACACCCTTCCAACGTTGGGTTCGCTTCACCCTAGATGATTCACCAAATATAACTACTAAATGATGACCACCGTTCTATTCCCCTGTTACCCCCGCTTGACCCAGCTACACTCTTATTACCTGAAAGGAATTGTGAAACAGAAGGGTGAGCACAACTAGCCCAATAAAGAATATCATGACTAAAGATAAATAAGTTATCAATAGCCTTCAACAGAATTAAATCAGAAATTTAGAACTTATGGTAGATGATAAAAATTTCAACCATAGTTGCAGTGGAACGAGCAATCCATTAGAAGAGTCAAATAGACTACAAAGTCTATTATCTTCTCCATGTTAAAAATCCACCAACAATGTTTTATCCCTGTAACATAAATCAACAGTTCCTGTCCACATTCATGTGAATAACTCATAATCATATTTATGGTTCTAAATTCCTCTTCTCATCCAGGACAAAGATAATTTTCATCACTTGTCTTTACCTGAAACATCAAAGATCATGGTTATACCAAATCACAATTCCTGTTCATAATCATACTAATAATTTCATCTTTGCACTACGGGCCAAAGATATTCGTCAACAGTTCATCTTTGCACTACTGGCCAAAGATATTCAACAGCAGTTCATCTTTGCACTACAGGCCAAAGATATTCAACAACATATCATCTTTGCACTATAGGCCAAAGATATTCAATCAACAGATCATCTTTGCACTACAGGCCAAAGATATTCCTCAACAGTTCATATTTGCACTACAAGCCAAATATATTAATATCTCAAAGAAATATATAATCATTTCAGAATTTATATAAACAATTATTATAACTATGTTGATCATTTCACCTTTGCACTTAAGCTAAAGATATTCAATTATAAATTCAATGGTCATGATCATACTAGTCAACAATTCAACTTTGTACTACTGGCCAAAGGGAACCCATAGTCATGATCATATCAGAAATCTACCCATCTTTACACTCAAGTTAAAGAAAAATATCATCATTAGGGTTATAAAAATGTTATATATAATAGTAAAATCAATATAATCAAAACATCTAAATTTAATCTCAAGAGTAATATTCATAAATCAACTATAATTTGGTTAGAAAAAGAAACCAATTTTGTCATGAATAGTAACTCGTAAATAGTAACCTGTGAATAGTAACTTCGTGAATAGTAACTCATGAATAGTAACTCGTGAATAGTAATCCCAACATTAAAAAGGTAAAATTCCACAATAAAATTCATATCAATATTTCGGTATAATGATATTGAAAGAATAACATTTCTTAAACTTATAAACAATTTATTTTAATTGTTTACACTTTATTAAATAATACATTTAATCATCCTAAAATGTCAAACTCATAAGATTTCATCACCAATAACCAAAACCCTCATCAAAAATCTGCATTTACCTCATATAGGATTCTCAAGCCATAAAATCCTATTTTCCACTTTTCTTACTTCACATAACATATTTAATTTATTTACTCATAACTAGTCTATTTTCATGAAAAATACCAAATCAGTCCCAAAAATATTTTTTTCTGAGATTTAGCAGAATATAGTCCCATATTGAACATATATTTTTCTCAGAATTTTTAAAAATTATTTACTATTTTTCATATGGCTAAAACAGCCGAATATTTAGATATTTATCAAAAATTGTACTTTTTTCTAAAATTTCCGAAATTTACAGAGTATACTTCTATCATATACATATACTCCCAATAAAAATTTTACCAATTTTGGAGTTAACCACAAGGAGTTATAAGCGGTTACTTTTAAAATAGTATTTTCTCATAAAATTCACAACTCTTAATCTATACATCCAAAAATTGTCATTTTTGGACACAATCAAGAAAACTCATCAAATGATCATTTTAATTTTTTTTTCAGAATTTTTTGAAGGTCGGAAGAAGTACAAACTGAAAAACATAATAACCCTTAAAATCTCTTACCTCAAAAGAGCAGTACTTCTGACTTGAATATCAGATATAACGCTGAGCAACACTCAATATATCTAAATACTCACAAAAATATGCTTGATAATATAGAGAGAAAGAAAACTTGTTTCTGGTGTGATTTTTAATTCTAACATAAGCACCTATTTATAGGAAAATACTAGAACGCCAAAGGAGACTAAAATAATAAAATATTAATTTTCTTTTCTACACACCAACCATCCAAGACCAGCCATCCAAGCATGCCAATTCTGAAAAAATATAGCAGCCCACATGTTATTAACACCAACCAAAGTGGGTCCTACCCTATAATATAATAAAAATTATTTTATTTTTTGAAACTTCAATAATTCATAGAAAATAGTCCTTTTATCAGAAAATTCGAATCTCGCAATTTTTTATAGGAAATTCAATTCTCTACAACTTTGCAGAAGAAAGTTTTTCCAAATTCCAAACAAAAATTAACCGAAATATATAAACAGGTAATTTTACAGGCTATAATCAAATTTCAGTCAAGAAATGGGGTCCACCGACACACAAAACATGTGTTAATCATTTAATACAACAAAAATACTCTTCCTCCTTATATACTTATATATCCCACATTCATTGTAAAACTATCACCATTATTATATTATTAAATATAATAATAAATTATTTTATCAAAAAAGATAAAATATCATTTTTCAACAATTGTCACTTAAAAAATTTTCTCCATCTATATTCACATAAAATTAATATTTTTCTCATCATATAAATCAATAATTAATTATTCACAAATAATATTACAGAATCACAGTACTGACAACCAGGCCGTTCCCAAGAAAGAGGGGGCATTCCAATAAGAATTTCTCCTTATTGGCGCGCAATTAGATGACCAAACCTCTCCTTAGACAGAACTTTCTAGACATTGTCAATAATGCTATCTAATAATATTATTTCAAATAATTTGAATTATTGATCTGATAATAGAGATGATGTGCAGTGATAATTATTGAGCGACAATAATATAAAAAAATTAACGCAACAATTATTAAATTAATAAAATAAAATATTGAACAGTAATTATTGTAACAATTATTGAGTAGTGCCTTCTTACGTAAGGATCAATAATTCAAAAATACTATGCAATACCGTGTGCTACTGTGCAATAACGCGTATTACTGTATTTTAACCATCGGGTATTCCAACAGTGTTAACGATAACAATACACCGTTAATTATAAAAACTCAATTTTGTCGTTATCTCCATCCGACAGTTATTCTGTTATGGGGCCCACAAATGACTGCGCCGTCGTACGGATATTCCCGATAAAAAGAATATTCCACGACCAAACGAATATTCCCCGACAACAATGAATATTTTATAGCCACTTGCGTATTTTGAAATTTTTTTTCATATATCACCCTTAACTTTAACTTTTATCAATTTAACCATTTACTGAATAGTAATTATAAGAAAAATTGAATACTTTTATTTCATAAAATTCGGGATCTTACACAGATGACTTTAAAAAAATAACCATGAGGATGATGACAATGATATAAGAATTCAATAAAATAAGTTCAAGAATTAATTTGTCCAAGAACCAATAACGTCCAAATTGTCAACATGATACTTCTGTGTAGAGTAAAATTCAAGAATGATCAGAAGAATATTTTCATAAAAAGATACTGGATGAAGCGCAAATATCAAGGATATTCTACTAATTTCATGGAGTATAGAAGTTAAAACTTTAACCAACTGAGTATAATAAAGAATGGAATAATAAAAGAAATCACCATGCATGCGGTACTTTGCATAGACAGGTTATTCCAATAGAATAATAATAACGGAACCATGTCAGGCAAAATTTGCACCGACAGGATGTTCCAACAGAATAATAAAGACGAAACCAGGTCCGATGTAAAACACACAGACAGGATGTTCCAACAGAATAATAATAAAGACGGAACCAGGTCCGGAGTAAAACACACAGACAGGATGTTCCAACAGAATAATAATAAAGACGGAACCAGGTCCGGTGTAAAACACACAGACAGGATGTTCCAATAGAATAATAGAAGAATGTCACCAAGTATAGGGTAGACCACGTATACAGGTTATTCCAATAAAATAATAAGCAATGGAATAACAACAGTTCTCTTCATGAATAAGAAAGAATAACACCCCTTACCGTAAAAGAACTGAATATAAGAGTAGTTAAGTAGTAGAAAATTTTTCTTCTTTCTCTCTATAATTTTCTCTCTCTAGAGTTTCAGTGAATTAGTAAGAAAATAATGAAGGAATGAGCTTCTATTTATAGAAGAATGGACTGCATAGTAACTAATTCCTGAACGGTCCAGATTGATTTACTTTTAATCGGATGGTTCATAAAATATTCTAATAAAACAAAACTTTTAAATAAAATATAAATAATATATATTATATATATACATGTAACCCGTGAATGCACCCCGTGAATCAGGATGATTCACGTGAATTTCAAATAATCTCTCTATATATATATTATATACATATAGCACTTCTTTTCTCCATCCTATATATATATATATATATATATATATATATATATATATATATATATGTAATAATAATAATAATAATAATAATAATAATAATAATAACATAAAGTACTCCATCCTATATTAGCCAAAAACTTTCTCAGCACATTTCATGTTCCCTCCCCCACCCACTTGACTAATACGTATATATATAAAAATATATAATACTTATATATATATATATATATATATATATCAAGATTGACATAACTTTCCACCAACAATTTTGAAAAATGGGTAAGTAGGGGTCCAAATAATACGCCCAAAACTGAGTGATTTCTCACCTAAGCATCAATAATCAATACCGTGTGCTACTATGCAACCACGCATATTACTGTACTTTTACTACCGAGTAGTTCAACAGTATTAACGGTAAAACTTTCACCGTTATTTTTATAAAGTATTTTTGTCGTTTTCTCAATCCGACAATAATTCCGTTGTGGGGTCCATCAATGATTGTGCCATTGTACGAATATTTTCTGTTAAAACGAATATCCCCCGACCAATCGAATATTATATAACAACTTGCGTACTTTGCAAAATTTATAAATATTACCCACAACTATAACATTATATCAAATTTACTTTATAATATTCAAAAATAATATTTATAGAAAATTCATCTTTATTCAAAAAGTTTGGGTTTTACAATCTCCCCTTCTTATGAAATTTCGCCCTCGAAATTAGGGTACGTACCCGGTATATTGAAGAGGTAAGGATACCTTGATTTCATTTCAGATTCTAACTCCCAAGTCATTTCCTCAACATCGTGGTTTCTCTATAAAACTTTGACTTGAGGTATAACCTTGGAGCGTAGAATATGTTCCTTCTTATCCAAGATTTGAACAGGAACCTCTTCATACGTCAAATCTTCCGCTATTTTGTCCGGTTCTAACTCAATAATGTGGTTCGGGTCTTCCACATATTTACGTAGCATGGATATGTGACAAACGTTATGAACACGAGACATACTTGGCGGTAAAGCGAGTCTATAGGCCACAGTTCCTACTCGACCGAGGATTAAAAATGGGCCGATGAATCGAGGATTGGGTTTTTCTCTCTTTTCAAATCTCGTAACTCCTTTCCATGGAGCAACACGTAACAACACATGATCTCCTATATCGAATTCCACATCCTTTCGATGAAGATCAGCATAACTCTTTTGCCGATCTTGTGAGGTTTTTATACGTTACCGGATCGTTTGAATCTTTTCTGTAGTCATACGTACCAACTCCGGTCCCAACAACGTTGCTTCTCCCACCTCATCCCAGCATACTGGAGAACGACAGTTTCTTCCATATAACGCTTCGAATGGAGCCATGTCAATACTTGCTTGATAACTGTTATTGTAGGAAAACTCCACCAATGGTAAGAACTTGTCCCAACTTCCCATGAAATCAAGGACACAGAGTCTTAATAGATCTTCAAGAGTTTGAATAGTCCTCTCCAACTGTCCGTCCGTCTGAGGATGATATGCCGAGCTAAATCGTAAATCTGTGCCCATAGCTTTCTGCAAACTAACCCAAAATCGTGAAGTGAATCTTGGGTCTCGATCAGAAACTATGGATACTGGCATACCATGCAGTCTTACAATCTCGTTTATGTACATACGAGCAAGACGTTCAAGTGAATAAGTTTCTCGTATCGGTAAGAAATGAGCAGACTTGGTCAATCTATCAACAATGACCCAAATCGCATCTATACCTTGAGAAACCTTAGGAAGACCGGTAACGAAATCCATGATAATGTGCTCCCACTTCTATTCTGGAATTTCAAGTGGTTGCAATGGACCTTTTGGCACTTGATGCTCCGCCTTGACTCGTTGACACGTTAGACATCTTGAGATAAATAGCGCTATCTCTCTCTTCATATTGCCCCACCAAAATGTATGTCGAAGATTATGATACATTTTGGTACTCCCAGGATAGATTGCAAACGGTGTGTTGTGCGCCTCCATCATGATTTTATACTTTAAATCAGGGTCGTTAGGAACACAAAGTCTGGAGTTGACTCGAAGTATTCCTTCTTCATCAATTCTTGCTTCTGGCATAGCACCTTCTTGCACTTTCTTCTTCATACGCATCAGCTCCAGGTCTGTAGCTTGAGCAGCTTTAACTTTATCAATTAAAGTCGATTCTACTCGTATATTCGCCATCATCACATGGGTCCCTGGAGTCTTTAACTCTATCTCCATCCTTTGCAAGTCACATAGAATGGGCCTTTGTGTTGACAATATCGCATTCGCACTTGTATATGATCTTCTACTCAATACGTCAGCTACCACGTTTTCTTTTCCAGGATGGTATTGGATGGTATGATCATAATCTTTTAACAGTTCAAGCCAACGTCGTTGTCGCATGTTGAGTTCCTTTTGAGTGAAGAAATATTTGAGGCATTTATGATCCGTAAAGATCTCCACTTTTTTTCCATACAAGTAATGCCTCCAAATATTTAGTGCGAAGACAACAGCTGCCAACTTTAGATCATGAGTAGGATAATTCTTCTCATATTCTTTGAGTTGTCGTGAGGCATAGGCTATGACTTTTCCATGTTGCATGAGAACACATCCTAACCCTTTGTCTGAAGCATCACTATAGATGACAAATCCCTCCGAACCCGATGGTATTGTCAGAACAGGTGCTAAAATGAGTCTCCTCTTGAGTTCTTGAAAACTCTTCTCACATTCCTCGCTCCAACCGAACTTTATATCTTTCTGAGTCAGCTGAGTTAGTGGAGTAGCGATTCGAGAAAACTCTTCTACGAATCTCCGATAATAACCAGCTAAGCCGAGAAAGCTACGTACTTTGGTCACTGATTTAGGTTGCTCCCAGCTTTGAATAACTTCAATCTTTGTTGGGTTAACAAATATTTCATGACTTGATACCACGTGCCCAAGAAATGCTACTTCCTCAAGCCAGAACTCGCATTTCTTCAATTTGGCATAAAGCTTATATTCACGAAGCTTTTGGAGTATCAGCCTTAAGTGTTGCTCATGATCTTCAAAACTTTTGGAATAAATAATGATGTCATCAATAAAAACGACCACAAAGTGATCCAAATATTCCTTGAATACTCGGTTCATCATATCCATGAAAGCAACAAGAGCATTAGTCAATCCAAAGGACATGACTAGGAATTCATAATGCCCGTACCGAGTTCTGAAAGCCGTCTTTGGAATGTCATCGGTTCTAATCTTCTATTGGTGATATCCGGAACGAAGATCAATCTTTGAAAAGAATTTGGTTCCTTGCAACTGGTCAAACAGGTCATCAATACGTGGCAATGGGTACCTATTTTTTATGGTGACATGATTCAACTCCCGATAATCAATACAAAGTCGCATACTCCCATCTTTCTTCTTCACGAATAGAACAGGAGCACCCCAAGGAGAAGTACTAGGACGAATAAAACCAATGTCTAACAATTCCTGTAGTTGAGTCTTTAACTCCTGAAGTTCAATAGGAGCCATTCGATATGGGGCTTTGAAAATGGGTTTTGTACCGGGTTCAAGGTCGATACAAAATTTAATTTCACGCTCTGGGGGTAGGCCAGGAAGTTCTTCAGAAAATACGTCAGCAAATTCATTAACAATAGAAATATCATTCAAAACTGACGTACTTTTGTTTAGATCTGTAACGTGGGCTAAGAAAGCTTGACATCCGTTTTTCAATAAACGAATAGCTTTATGGCTTGAGATGACCGTGATTGATTTTAATAGTTTGCTCGCTTGAATTCGCATAATAGGTTGTTTAGGAATATGAAAGCTAACAACCTTACGAAAATAATCAATTTTAGCATGGTGAGTAGTTAACCAATCAATTCCTAGAATCACGTCAAATGCAAGTATTTTTAATGAAATAAGATCGACAGGTAATGTGAGGGTACCGATTTGAACCAAACAAGACTTATAAACAGTGGATGTAATGAAGGTTTCTCCCAACGGAGTTTCTACAGATAAGTCAAAGTCTAATTTCTCCGGAATCAAATTTAATCGTTGGGCGCAAGTAGGAGAAATAAAAGAATGGGTAGAACCGGTATCAAATAAAGTATATACTTCGCTAGAGTTTATGATAAGCTTACCCGTGATGACCTCATTCGGGTTCCTTACTTTCTGGGAGGTCACAACAAACGCTCTCCCTTGCATTACCGGCTTTGATTTTTTTAGAACGGCCTTTGGTGCCTCCATCCTGGCTGAACTTGTCTTCGGTGAACGACAAAATCGAGCTAAGTGACCTTCTCTTCCATAATTATAGCATGCTTTGGATGGCATCGCGCAGTTTGGACTGATGTGTCCCTCCCCTCCGCATTTGAAGCATATGATAGGTGGTCGTTCTCCTTCCTTAACAACGGGTGCTGGTGCTGACGTCTTTCCATCATTGTTGAATCTCCTCTTCTTGAAATGTCCATTCTTATGGTTTTGGCCTTGATTACCACCGAAGTGGTTACCATTGTTGGCCTATTGATTTCCTCCATGCTTGTTGTCACCGCTTCGATGACTGATCTCGCTGGTATTATTATTTTGCCAACTGCTCTCTTTTGGTTGCGTTGACTCGTTATCGCGCTCCACTAACTAAGCCCTATTTACAACATCTGAATACAAACACAGTTTATGAGAAATAAGATGTTGACGTATCTCCGGCTTTAAACCTCTTAAAAACATTCGCGTCATTCTCTCTTCATTATCCACCAAGTGGGATGCAAACCGAGACAACTCGGCAAACTTCGCTTCGTACTGCGACACGGTCATATTATTCTACTCCAGCTTGATAAACTCCACCTCTTTCATGTGATGAATACTTTCGGGAAAGTACTTGTCGTTGAATAGCTCTTGGAACTTCTCCCAAGACATCTTGAGTGCGTCAGGCTGAGTACGTTTTACAGATTCCCACCAGTAATCTGCCTCTTCACGCAACATGAAGGTGGCGAAGGGAACCTTTTGCTCCTCGGAGCATCCCAAGACATCAAATATTTTGGTGATCTACTTTATCCATGCTTCCGCCTTAAGTGGTTTTGGCTCTCCAATAAACTCCGGTGGCCCCAGCTCCTTGAACTGTTTAGCGGTGACCGTCCTAGAGTTTCCAGTGTTTCCACCTACATTTTGGACAGGAGTCGCTCTCGCCTGCTGTTGCATGAATTGCATAAAGCCTCTGAATATTCCATCGTTCATCATTTGGTCAGTGTTGTTGTTTGCCTGAGGAATGTCGCCTTCCTGATGCACATTATCCTGATTATTGATCTGTGGAGACTTAACGGTCTCCTGTGCTCCATTGCTATTCTCAACATTCTCGGATGTCATTTTCAGATACTGCCACAAAATAAAGATTAATTAACATATAACATATTATCCATATACTTTGACCGACCACTTAAAAACCAAATAAACTTAGGTAGGTCATACTAGCGAAGGAATTCCCCGTCTCTCCCCTCCTAGTTCTAGTCTCACATCTTAGCTAGGGATCATATCCCTAAGCTTTGATACCAACTGTGACGCCCCCAAAATTAGGTGTACATCACCCATCTTGGGTCGCCAGATACATGGTACAGAATTCAAATACAACTTACTAATACAACTGTCGTGTTCAATACGATAAAACATAAACTGTGAGTTTGAATACAAATATTATCTACTAGAGAGTATACAAACTCAAAAGGATTCCTCATTACAATTATTATCACACAATTTTACAGAATAGTGAGGACTACTAATGCTATCCTCTGGACCATCACTCCGTTTCCCGACTCGTCCCAGCTATATTCTCATTTTCTGAAGAGAACAGTGAAAGAAAGGGTGAGCTCAACTAGCCCAGTAAGAAATATTATGACTAAGATAATGCAAAATAAATTATCATTAGTCTCCAACAATGTTAAACTGATAAAATATAATAGACATCAAGTTTAACTACAGCGGAACAAGCAATCCATTAAAAGAGTCAAGTAGAAAATAAAATCTACTATCTTTTATGATTTAAAAGGTTTTTCAACACTGTTATCGCTGAGACTCAGCTTAATAAATATTTCACATCATCGAATCACCCCTGCACTACGACCAAGGATATTCTTTAGTATCACGACCACAATTATCCATACACTACGGGCCAAGAATATTTGTGTATTCATTAATGGTCATGATCATGCCAACAACTGTCCATCAATGCACTATGGGCCAATGAGGACTTTTACCACATCATTTGTAACATTACGGTCATGATTATACCGAATAACCCCTAGTCATAATCATACCAAGTCCATCTATGCACTATAGGCCACAGTTGACTTTAAACAAATAACCATGAGGATGATGACAATGATATAAGAATTCAATAAAACAAGTTCAAGAATTAATTTGTCCAAGAACCAATAACGTCCAAATTGTCAACATGATACTTCTGTGTAGAGTAAAATTCAAGAATGATCAGAAGAATATTTTCATGAAAAGATACTGGATGAAGCGCAAATATCAAGGATATTCTACTAATTTCATGGAGTATAGAAGTCAAAACTTTAACCAACTGAGTATAATAAAGAATGGAATAACAAAAGAAATCACCATGCATGCGGTACTTTGCATAGACATGTTATTCCAACAGAATAATAATAACGGAACCAGGTCAGGCAAAATTTGCACCGACAGGATGTTCCAACAGAATAATAAAGACGGAATCAGGTCCGGTGTAAAACACACAGACATGATGTTCCAACAGAATAATAATAAAGACGAAACCAGGTTCGATGTAAAACACAGACATGATGTTCCAACAGAATAATAGAAGAATGTCACCAAGTATAGGGTAGACCGCGTATACAGGTTATTCCAATAGAATAATAAGCAATGGAATAAGAACAGTTCTCTTCATGAATAAGAAAGAATAACACCCCTTACCGTAAAAGAACTGAATATAAGAGTAGTTAAGTAGCAGAAAACTTTTCTTCTTTCTCTTTATAATTTTCTCTCTCTAGAGTTTCAGTGAATTCGTAAGAAAATAATGAAGGAATGAGCTTCTATTTATAGAAGAATGGACTGCATAGTAACTAATTCCTGAACGGTCCAGATTGATTTACTTTTAATCGGATGGTTCATAAAATATTCTAATAAAACAAAACTTTTAAATAAAATATAAATAATCACTACAAGAAAAAGATTTATCAGCGACCGCCTATCAGCGACCGCATACAGTCACAGATAACCATCAGCGACCGCATGCTATCGCTAAAAGGCGTCGCACAAAATTTGGTCGCTGAGATGCACATCAGCGACCACTATTAGCGACCGATATATCTGCGACCGCTATGCGCGACCGGAATAACAAATCCGGTCACTAAGCTTAGTCAGCATGGTCCAGGGCCAAAGCTGACGTGTTCCACATGTCAGCGACCGATATCAGCGACCGGATGCGGTCGCTGTTGTCCACAAATAGTATCCGTCGCTATTACCCTACCAGCAACCGCATGCGGTCGCTGATATGGAAAAATAAAAAAATAAAATCTTGCTGTTTTGCAGAAATTCCAAAAATCTGTACCTGTTTTATCCCAACACACATACCGAACAACAACATACACAACAATATAAACATCCATCGTCCACCAACACATACACCAAACTAGTATATAAACTATTCAAAACCAATATGATTTTGAATTAATATAATAACATTTCAAAACTTGTTTAAGTAACATACAAACATCCTAAGAATGAATATACAAGTACAAACTTATACTATAACTATAAAACTAATCTAAAGAAGGTACGTCAAGCATCACCGCCTCCTTGATCATCCTGTAATTAACAAAATAATAAAACAGGTTAGAAATATATACTAATTGTGTTAATATTGGTATATTACGACAATATACAATAAATTGATTTTATACCTCGTCGCCATCCCCGTGTTGTGATGTTGCTGCTGCCGCTACTGCTTCAGTTAACTCCTCAGCACTCAGAGCCCCCAGATGTCCGCCCAGTATCTTCAGAAGATCCCGATCTTGACATATAGCTCTCACACAGTCAGCCGGAGTATGAACAGCTGGATGGCTCGATGACTGTGTAGACTGGGTAGAAGAGCAGCTTGAGCCACTGAAGGATGGGCGTCGTCGTTGTCCTTGACCTTTAATGTAGTTCTTCTTCACAACAGACGCCCTCTCCCACAACTCTTGATCGATAGATGGACGTGGAGTGCCTTCAGGATAGCGCTCATTCAATAAACGCTTATAAGTGTCCTGTCATCATGTTAACAATTAAATAGTTAAAAATAAATTAATTCTGTAAGCATTAATTAAAGATCAAGTTGATAAAATTTATTACCGCTATCTGGATAGCCTCAGGCAGACCATCACGGGTGGCCATGTACACATCCAGCCAATGGATAGGCTGACCTTGAGACTGAGACTCCTATACAAAAATAACACAATATTACTAAGTAAAAATGGGATATATTTTCTACAATTCATGATTGAAAACATATTCAAACTTGTAAATACGTACCCTGGCAGTGATATGCTGCAACTGTGAAATACTGTCGCCCTTGTATGTTCCTTTAGCCTTTGTGCCATCAGATACATCCGAGGCTCTGTTGGTGGCGGCAATCTATCGTCTTTTCACCCAGCTCTCAGCTCTCCATTGGGCACACATCTCAGCCCATATGGACTGGGTGCACCACCAGGGGCTATGCTCGTGCATATAATCCTCTCCCTGGCCTGGATGGTCGATCTCGACATTGTGAATGGCTTTTTGTCGTTCTTTATTCAAGTTGTCCTTGGTGCGGACCGCGCACTTCTGCCATAATAATGTCTGAATCACCGAAGCATGCGCGTCCTCCCATCTATACCTTTTCTGCAAATAAAACAACAATAATAACATTACTAAATAATTATCCTTTGAATATTATATTAATATTATATTAATATTATCTATCATAATTAAAAAAAACATACCTGAAATTCTGCCCAAACAGCATCCTTGTGGGCGATAGGTGTGCTCGCCCATGTAATCACAGCTGTAGGCCAATTCTGTAAACACAGCTGTGATATGCACTTGACGATTTTATTATCTGAAAAATCACTATAATATACAACATCAATTAGCATATATTAAAGTAATTTACATCTAAGTTATAATACTTATGAACATTTTTCAAACTTATACTTATATAATACTTAAAAAAAATTTGTCAGAGTCTCCCCTATAATATGGACTAGCCACATGCAAGACGAGATGCATATATGGACATTTCTAGGCACCCAAGACACAAACCAATATAATATCAATCAAAACATTACCAATATACAATAAATGGAATCTTAAATGCTTATATAAAATTGATATATGCGGGACGTACGTGCTATTCGGAGGAGGGCGAATCTGAATAAGAATCCGATCATCCGGATTAGTAGGGGCCTTGGGCACATGATTAGGCCCCCTACCCAAGTCGCGCTTTTTCTGCGCTGCTTCAGAAGTCATCTGTATATTATAAATTTCAAGATGTTTTGCAGAGTCATATTTGATTACATGTATATATGACAATAAACATGACAGTGATATAAACATGTATATATATGAATATAAAATGACAATAAACAAAAATTGCATTTAAATAGTTTAGTACATAAACATGACAGTGATTTAAACATGTATATATATATATATATATGAATATAAAATGACAGTCCATTAAAAAATCTCATATGAAGTGAACTGCACCCAACTCCAAACAAATATACATTCACTTTTTAAACAAAAATAATATAAGAATAACAAGGTAGAACCTCTTCTACAAAATTACATCAGAAGAACAATAACAATGGTAATGTATCATAAATTGATGACGTGCTTTAATTACAACAATATCTGCTTTAATTAATTCCCTCATTTGTTTCAAGTGTCAATGTCTGATTCAGAATCATCTTGTATACGTGTTGCAGATTCATAACCATCATCTGCTTTAGATTCAGTGTCAGATTCAGTCAATAACTCTTCCTCCTCAGTATCAATGTCATCTGACACAAGTATTGACTCAGGATCTAATTCATGTGGTTCATCTCCACCATCTAACTGGATTACTTCATTGTCGTCTTCCACATTTATTATAGTTTGACATTGAAGCATCTGCTCTTGGTAAATCTCCCCATCAACTAATTCTACACGACTACGCGTGGGAGTATGAATTACAACTTGCCAATCTGTAGGCGGTCTATCCCTTTTCTTAACAGGACTAGGAGTGTAGTATACTTGTACTGTTTGAGTTGGTAAAACAAACGGTTCTTTGGAGTACGCAGACCTATGGAGGTCAATATCGACGATTCTATATCTGTCAACACGTATCCCTTTTTCTGAATCAAACCAACGGCACTTGAACAAGTGAATATGACCCCCGTACGTGCCCTTGTACGACAACTCTACGATTTCCTCTAACTCCCCATAAAAGGCACGACCAAGCTCATTGTAACAATCTCCTTGGACACACACTCCAGAGTTCGTTGTTCTTTTACCGCGCCCATATGCCTTTGTGTGAAATTCACAACCATTTATTTTGTAACCATTGCGGCTGACTTGGTCCCTGTCTGGTCCCATAGCTAGGACTTGTACATTAGCCGGAATCGTTGATCCCTCAGTTAAAGCCTACAAAAACTCCATCTTATTAAATGAAGTCATAGTTAACATGGAGTATATATATATATATATATATATATATATATACTACGTGCTTATAAATTGAACTTACTTTTTCCTTTAGCCAAAGTGCAAATTTTTTATCCCGATTGATTTGAATATCTTTATCAGTTATGCCGGGATGTTTCAGTTTTAACTCGTCATCGTACAATCTATACCATGTTATAAACATTAACATATTGGAATAAATTTTTAACTTAAAAGATAAATTATCAAGTTTAGATGTGTACCTCACAAATTCGTCAATCTCCTCGCAATTGAGAAGAATGTAAGTATGTGCAGCATGTAATTCTTGCTCAGAGAGGAATATGTGCTTCCCTTTTCCATAAGCGCGGCTCGATAGACCAAATACAGAGAGACGACCATTTAGTTCAACATTTTCCCCATCATCATGTCTCGATACTCGATTGGCCTTTGTCAAGACTTCGTCCGGAAAATAGTCTGAGACTAATGTAGATATCTCATCGAAACTGTATGCCTCGCATATCGACCCCTCGACATAAGCTCTATTCTTCACCTTCCTCTTAAGGTTTCCCATCACCCTCTCGAAAGGGTACATCCATCTATATTGAACTGGACCCCCAACACGAGCTTCATAGGGATGATGGATTTACAAATGCTCCATGGAGTCAAAAAATCTAGGTGGAAATATTATTTCCAGTTTACACGTGATCTCTATGATGTTCTTCTCAAGTACAAACATGTCCTTCTCATTCAATGATTTTGAACACAAGTCTTTGAAGAAACGACTAAGATCCGTCAAAGCATCCCATATTGGTTTATCAAGCAGTTTCCGAAATGCTATAGGCATGAGTCTCTCCATGAACACATGACTGTCATGACTCTTCATCCTTTGTAATTTCCCACCCGTAACACACCTTGCAATGTTTGACGCATATCCATCTGGTAGTTTCAGAGACTTAACCCATGTGCACACATCTTCAACTTGCTTTTTAGACAATGTGTACCTTGCATGCGGTTTGACAATCTTACCATTAGGAGATTCATAAAGTTCTAATCCAGGACGCTTACAAATATCTTTCATGTCCAAACGTGCCTTATCATTATCTTTTTTCTTCCCCGTAACATTCATCACAGTGTTAAATACATTGTCAAACACATTCTTCTCAATATGCATCATATCTAGATTATGACGAATCAAATTTGTAGACCAATAAGGCAGTTCCCAAAAGATGCTTCTCTGAACCCAGTTATGAGATTCACCAAACCCATTGATTATGTTTGTGGCATCAACCTTACCAAATGGGATAATCGACAATCTCATCACATGATCTCGTATCTCCGTTCCCGACAATCGCGGTGCAGACATATCATTATCTACTTTCCCTTTCCTGAAGTGTTCTATATTTCTTCGAAACGGGTGATCTACAAGTAAGAACCGACGATGACAGTCAAACTAACAAGGCTTTCGACCTTTTGATAGATTAAACGACTTTGTATGCTCCATATAATACGGACAAGCCAACTTCCCGTGTGTACTCCATCCAGCTAACATACCATAAGCTGGGAAGTCACTTATAGTCCACATAACCGCTGCCCTAAGGTTGAAATTTGTTTTCGTTACAACATCCCAAGTCTGTACTCCATCCTCTCACAATACCTTCAACTCGTCTATAAGAGGTCTCAAGTAAACATCTAAGTTCTTTCCAGGACTCTTAGGACCAGGAACCACGAGTGAAAGAAACAAGTATGGCTGTTTCATACACATCCAAGGAGGCAAGTTGTACGGAGTAACAATCATAGGCCAACATGAGTACGGAACAGCTGAGTGGCCAAACGGATTGAAACCATCGGTGGACAATCCAAGCCTCACATTTCTAGGTTCCAATGCAAATCCAGGATGTGCTAAGTTGAAATCTTTCCAAGCCTTCCCATCTGCGGGATGATTTAGTTCTCCATCTTTAGCTGGAGATTTCGCATGCCAACTCATATGTTCAGCTGTTCTTGAAGACATGTATAATCTTTTTAGCCGATGTGTAATTGGAAAATACCTTAGAATCGTAAACGATATACTTGATTTTTTTGTAGTCACACCCTCTTTATTAGGCCTAAACCGATCATGACTACAAAACCTGCACCTTGTCATCTGTTCATTTTCCTTATAAAATAACATGCAATCGTTGGGACATACATCGATCTTTTGGTATCCAAGACCCAACTTCTTCACCATTTTCTTACAAAAGTAATAGTTACCAGGTAATTTCTCACCGTCAGGCAACATACTCTTAATGGCCTTCAAGAGCGACTCAAAACACTCATGGCTCATGTTATGATCAACCTTGATATTAAGTAATGTCGTCACTGCAGACAATATAATGTGTTTGGTGCAACCATGCCACAATGGCTCGCTACCCTCGTCTAACAACTTAAAAAAGTCTTTGGCATCAGAATTCATAGGTTGCTCTCTGCCTTGCTCCCAATCAAAATCTGGCCCTGCAATATCATGAACCATTTCATTCATACGATGAGTACTACTGTCCGAATTGTGTACTTGTGTGATGCCTCCATCTCTTCTCTGCCCATGTGCCCACCAGCATTCTTCGTAATTTCTCATGAACCCAGAAACAAGTAAATGATAGTTTACCATGTCTCTGTCCATATAATTTACATTCTTACACTTCAAATATGGACATCATATCTGCGACTTACCATTCATACATTCCGGGTGACTATACGCATACTCCAAAAACACTTGGCAACCAGCTCTAAATTCAGCTGTAGCACCTATCTGGGCACTTGACTTTCGTCGTGCCATCCAACTACGGTCTGAATAGAGGTCCATGATTCCACGGTACCTACTACAAACAACATTATAAATGTTAATTAACATATGACTTGAGCATACTTGTAACCATATGACTTGAGTATACTTGTAAGCATGCATATAATTAACATTTCAGCATACTTGTAAGCATATGACTTGAGAGCATACTTGTAATCATATGACTTGAGAGCATACTTATAATCATATGACTTGAGACTTGTAACCATATGATTAATATTTAAGCATACTTGATGTTAACGAATGAATGCAAATTAAAGCAGTATGAGAAACTTTAAATATTATACAACTTTTGAGTATCTTGGAGATTCATTCATATCAACTAGTGTGTTAAGGCGCCTAACATGTTTTAAGAATATGCCCGTCACGGTCCCTTTCTATAATTTTCTATGTTTTGGGATAGTCACAACTTGGTTGAGTAATTTATAGCTTCTATAACATTTTGTAACTTTATTCTTATATACATAAGTGTTAAATACCCTTGTTAAAAAGATAAACAGTCTCTTTATTGACCATGTGTGTCTAGTTACCTTCTCTGTTGCACTAACAGTTCCCTAGCACTGCCTATTTTGGCTTAACAGCCCCCCAATAGCTTACCATGCTAACAACCAAGCTTGGCTTGGCCCCGTGAGGCTTGGCTAAGCTTGGCGTGGACTCGTGGCCCCAAGCCCAGCCCATCAACTCCAATAGCCCCTTAATAGGCTCTAGTGGATCAACAATAGGCTTGTTAATAGTATAAATATTCGCAACTACCCGACCAATAAAAAAAATTCGCCAGAGTCTCCCCTATAATATGGACTAGCCACATGCACGACAACGTGTATATAAAGTCATTTCTAGGCTCCCAAGACACAAACCAAGAGAAATATACAAATTCCCAATATAATAAGACCAAAACAATAACGATAAATCATTATCAAGACTAGATAAACCAAACTACAGCTCTAGAAAACACACTAATAAACCAAATTACAGCTCTAGATCCAATCTAGGTTTGTGTCTATCAATGGGTAAAACAGTATCAAGACTAGATAAACCAAAGCAATCTACGGGGTTTTAGGAATGGAATTTATAGGAAGATTAGCGGGGAAACCGCCAGGAATCAATACACTGAAATAAAATCAAAAAATAATCCTACAAAATTTGCTATTGCAAAACAGAATAGGAAAACTAAAAGTTTAGGGATATACGTGTCAGGGCATGAAACTTAATTTGTACGAAATAGTCGTCAGAGATAAATGTTACTATTCCGTATATATATCAAATATACACACTATGTGACATCCCCAAAATAGGTCCATTCCACCCAACCCATTCTGAGTCGTCAAATACATGGTACAGAAAACAACTACAACTTTATTACAACAATTATCGTGTAAAATACAATAACACATATGCTGTGAGTTTGGATACAATATATACCAAATGTGACATTGGACACCATCATGTATCAGCACCTCACAAAGGTAACTTACATAAAGGTACAGTCAAAAACTATTTTAGAAACTAGAATATTTGGGAAGTGCTCAAGGAAACCTTCGTACATGGGAGGCCATGCTTCTAGGTTATGATAGATATCATATGGCCACAGAGTTATCCTTGGTTGACCCAATAGACCCCAAAGAAAAATGAGAAGATTACTATCATATTCTTCCCAATGGCGAGTCTTCTCTTAACTTATCATTATCTCCACTGTCTCTAATTGAGAATTATACTTCAAACAAACACCAAGATTATATAGGTAGTGCTCGTAGATATACTCAGCAAGTGGATGAGCACAACCCTGTCTTATGATGACACGAGGTTGTATGTAATTAGACATCTTGTATGATAGTGACAAAACACCCTTCCAACGTTGGGTTCGCCTCACCCTATTTTCTTCACCAAATATAACTACTAAATGATGACCACCGTTCTATTCCCTTGTTAGCCCCGCTCGACCCAACTACACTCTTATTACCTGAAAGGAATTGTGAAACAAAAGGGTGAGCACAACTAGCCCAGTAAAAAATATCATGACTAAAGATAAATTATCAATAGTCTTCATCAGTAATAAATCAGAGATTTAGAATATATGGTAGATGATAAAAATTTCAACCATAGTTGCAGCGGAACGAGCAATCCATTAGAAGAGTCAAATAGACTATAAAGTCAATTATCTTCTCCATGTTAAAAATCTACCAACAATGTTTTATCCCGGTAACATCAATCAACAATTCTGGTCCACAATCATATGAATAACTCATAATTATAACTGTAGTTCTAAATTCCTCTTCTCATCCAGGACGAAGATAATTTTCATCACCTATCTTTACCTGAAACATCAAAGATCATGGTTACACCAAATCACATTTCCTGTTCATAATCATACTAATAACTTCATCTTTGTACTACGGCCAAAGATATTCATTTGTATCACCAGTTGGTCATGTTCATCTCAACATTTGTTCATCTTTGCATTACTGGCCAAAGATATTCAACAACATGTCATCTTTGCACTACGGGCCAAAGATATTCATCAACAATTCATCTTTGCACTACAGGCCAAAGATATTCCTCAACAGTTCATATTTGCACTACGGCCAAATATATTCATCAACAGTTCATATATGCACTACAGGCCAAATATATTAATATCTTAAAGAAATATATAATCATTTCAGAATTTATATAAACAATAATTATAACCATGTTGATCAATTCACCTTTGCACTTAAGCTAAAGATATTCACTTATAAATTCAATGGTCATGATCATACCAGTCAACAATTCAACTTTGCACTACTGGCCAAAGAGAACCCATAGTTATGATCATACCAATAATCTACCCATCTTTACACTCAAGTCAAAGAGAAATATCATCATTAGGGTTATAAAAATGTTATATATGATAATAAAAATAATATGACCAACATATAAATTTTTAATCTTAAGAGTAATATTCATAAATCAACTATAATTTGGTCAGAAAAAGAAACTAATTTTATCGTGAATAGTAACTCGTGAATAGTAACTCATGAATAGTAAACTCGACACAAAAAGGTAGAAATTCTACAATAAAATACATACTAATATTTCGGTATAATGATATTGAAAGAATAATATTTCTTAAGCTTATAAACAATTTATTTTAATTGTTTACACTTTACTAAATAATGCATTTAATCATCCCAAAATATCAAACTCATAAGATTTCATCACCAATAACCAAAAACCCTCATCAAAAATCTGCATATACCTCATCTGGGATTTTCAAGCCATAAAATCCTATTTTCTAATTTTCTTACTTCACAAAACATATTTAATTCATTTACTCATAACTAGACCATTTTCATGAAAAATATAAAATCAGTTCCAAAAATATTTCTTTTCTGGGATTTAGCATAATATAGTCCCATAGTGAACATATATTTTTTTCAGAATTTTTAAAACTCATTTACTATTTTTCATATGGCCAAAACCGCCGAATATTTAGACATTTATCATAAATTGTACTTTTATCCAAAAATTTTGAAATTCACAGAGTACACTGATATTATATAGATATACTTCTAATAAAAATTTTATCAATTTTGGAGTTAACCACAATGAGTTATAAGCGATTACTTTTAAAATAGTCTTTTTCCGTAAAATTCATAACTCTTAATCTACACATCCAAAAATCACCATTTTTGGACACAATCAATAAAATTCATCAAAATATCATTTTAAATTTTTTCAGAATTTTTGAAGTTCAGAAAAATTACGAAACTAAAAATCATAACAACCCTTAAAATCTCTTACTATCCCTTACCTCAAAAGAGCAGTACTTCTGATCGGTATAAGGCTGAAGAAAACTTGCACTGATGAATAGAAACTCAAAAAGTATCTAAATACTCACAAAATACACTCAATAATATAGAGAGAGAAAGAGAGAAAATTTATGAATTCTGGTGTGATTTTCAATTCTAACTTAGCTCTCTATTTATAGGAATTTATTAGCACGCCGAAGCAGACTTAACCTGCAACCTGATGGCTTTACCTATTACTATTCCCACCCACCACAAAAATCTCAGTACATTTTTTCACCAACCAAGAGTTGGGCCCACCAATTCTAGAATTTTCTACCAAAATGATTAACTCCGAAAATTCAACAATTTCTGAACCAGTCATCTCGTAAAATTCATAAAAAATTATACGTTCATTTTTAACGGTTCAAAATTTGTAGATATATACTCAACTTATATATGTATAACATATCCAAATATTTCCACGATCCAACGGTCGGATTAAAAATTATAACCCTCGCAAAATATCTCAAAAACTCTAATTTGATTTTCAATACCTTCGTTCCGACAAAAATACAGATAAAACACCTCAACATTAACACCTTCATTTTTAACCATAAATGTGACAACCCCAAAATAGGTTCATTCCATCCAACCTATTCCGAGTCGCCAAATACATGGTACAGAAAACAACTACAACTTTATTACAACAATTGTCGTGCAAAATACAACAACACATATGCTGTGAGTTTGGATACAAATATATACCAAATGTGACTCATGTTCCAACCGTGGACATCACCTCACAATAACACCTTACATAAAGGTATAGTCAAAAACTG
Source organism: Panax notoginseng (assembly GCA_016801055.1). NCBI lineage: Eukaryota > Viridiplantae > Streptophyta > Magnoliopsida > Apiales > Araliaceae > Panax > Panax notoginseng. Next base: position 15,548,955 of record CM029019.1, on the reverse strand, counting down.
TTTTAGAAATTAGAATCTTTGGGAAGTGCTCAAGGAAACCTTTGTACATGGGAGGCCACACATCTAGGTTATGATAGATATCATAAGGCCACAGAATTATCCTTGGTTGACCCAATAGACCCCAAAGAAAAACGAGAAGATTACTATCATATTCTTCCCAATGGTGAGTCTTCTCTTGACTTATCATTATCTCCACTGTCTCTAATTGAGAATTATACTTCAAACAAACACCAAGATTATATAGGTAGTACCCATAGATATACTCAGCAAGTGGATGAGCACAACCCTGTCTTATGATGACACAAGGTTGTATGTCATTAGACATCTTGTATGATAGTGACAAAACACCCTTCCAACGTTGGGTTCGCCTCACCCTATTTTCTTCACCAAATATAACTACTAAATGATGACCACCGTTCTATTCTCTTGTTACCCCCGCTCGACCCAGCTACACTCTTATTACCTGAAAGGAATTGTGAAGCAAAAGGGTGAGCACAACTAGCTCAGTAAAGAATATCATGACTAAAGATAATTCAATTATCAATAGCCTTCATCAACAATAAATCAGAGATTTAGAACATATGGTAAATGATAAAAATTTTAACCATAGTTGCAGCGGAACGAGCAATCCATTAGAAGAGTCAAATAGACTATAAAGTCTATTATCTTCTCCATGTTAAAAATCCACCAACAATGTTTTATCCCTGTAACATCAATCAACAATTCTGGTCCACAATCATATGAATAACTCATAATCATAACTGTAGTTCTAAATTCCTCTTCTCATCCAGGACGATGATAATTTTCATCACCTATCTTTACCTGAAACATCAAAGATCATGGTTACACCAAATCACATTTCCTGTTCATAATCATACTAATAACTTCATCTTTGCACTACGTCCAAAGACATTCATTTGTATCACCAGTTGGTCATGTTTATCTCAACATCTGTTCATCTTTGCACTACTGGCCAAAGATATTCAACAACATGTCATCTTTGCACTACGGGCCAAAGATATTCATCAACAATTCATCTTTGCACTACAGGCCAAAGATATTCATCAATATTTCATCTTTGCACTACAGGCCAAAGATATTAATATCTCAAAGAAATATATAATCATTTCAGAATTTATATAAACAATAATTATAACCATGTTGATCAATTCACCTTTGCACTTAAGCTAAAGATATTCACTTATAAATTCAATGGTCATGATCATACCAGTCACAATTTAACTTTGCACTACAGGCCAAAGAGAACCCTAGTCATGATCATACCAATAATCTACCCATCTTTACACTCTAGTGAAAGAGAATTTCAACATCAGGGTTATAAAAATGTTATATATGATAATAAAATCAATATAATCAATACATAGTTTTAATCTCAAGAGTAATATTCATAACTCAACTATAATTTGGTTAGAAAAAGAAACCAATTTTTATCGTGAATAGTAACTCGTGAATAGTAACTCATGAATAGTAACTCGACATAAAAAGGTAGAAATTCCAGAATAAAATCCATACCAGTATTTCGGTATAATGATATTGAAAGAATAATATTTCTTAAGCTTATAAACAATTTATTTAAATTGTTTACACTTTACTAAATAATACATTTAATCATTCTAAAATACCAAACTCATAAGATTTTATCACCAATAATCAAAACCCTCATCAAAAATCTGCATATACCTCATATAGGATTCTCAAGCCATAAAATCCTATTTTCCAATTTTCTTACTTCACATAACATATTTAATTCATTTACTCATAACTAGTCCATTTTCATGAAAAATACCAAATCAGTTCCAAAAATATTTCTTTTCTGGGATTTAGCATAATATAGTCCCATATTGAACATATATTTTTCTCAAAATTTTTAAAACTCATTTACTATTTTTCATATGGCCAAAACCACCGAATATTTAGACATTTATCAAAAATTATACTTTTGTCCAAAAATTCTGAAATTTACAGAGTATACTTCTATCATACACATGTACTCCCAATAAAAATTTCATCAATTTTGGAGTTAACCACAAGAAATTATAAGCGGTTACTTTTAAAATAGTCTTTTCTCATAAAATTCATAACTCTCAATCTATACATCCAAAAATCACCATTTTTGGACACAATCAAGAAAACTCATCAAAATATCATTTTGAATTTTTCCAGAATTTTTGAAGATCAGAAAAATTACGAAACTGAAAATCATAACAACCCTTAAAATCCATTACTATCCCTTACAATCCCTTACCTCAAAAGAGCAGTACTTCTGACTGGATATCGGATATGATGCTGAAGAAAACTTGCACTGATGAATAACAACTCACCAAGTATCTAAAAACTCACAAAATATGCTTCATAATATAGAGAGAAAAAGAGAAAAAGCTTATGTTTTTGGTGTGATTTTCAATTCTAACTTAGCCCTCTATTTATAGGAAAATTTTAGTAGGCTTGACTTGCAACCTGATGGCTTTACCTGCTACTATTTCCACCCACCACATTTGAAATATAATTCAGCACATTTCTTCACCAACCACAAGTGGGGCCCACCAATTCTAGAATTTTTCATCAAAAATGATTTATAACCTGATTTTCGAATCAGCCACCTCTTAAAATTCATAACAAATCATACGTTCATTTTTAACGGTTCAAAATTTATGGACATATACTCAACTTATATATGTATAACATATCCAAAAATTACCACGATCCAACGGTCGGATTAAAAATTATAACTCCCGCAAAATATCTTAAAAACCCTGATTTTTAATACCTCCATTCCAACAAAAATACTGATAAAAACCTCAACATTAACTCCTTCATTTTTAACCACAAAAATATATCCCTCATTTATATCCACATAAAATAAATATTTCCTTATCATATGAATCAATAATTAATTATTCACAAATAATATTATAGAATCACATTTATGACAACCAGGCCGTTCCCAGGAAAGAGGGGGCTTTCCAATAAGAATTTCTCCTTACTGGAGCGCAATTAGGTGACCAAACGTCTCCTTAGACAGAACTTTCTAGTCATTGCCAATAATGTTATCTAATAATATTATTCAAATAATATGAATTATTGATCTGATAATGGAAAATACTGTGCAGTGACAATTATTGAACAACAATAATATAAAATTTCAACGTAGCAATTATTGAATCAATAAAATAAAATATTGAACAGTAATTACTGTAACAATTATTGAGTAGTGCCTTCTTACGTAAGAATCAATAATTTCAAAAATACTATGCAATACCGTGTGCTACTGTGCAATAACGCGTATTGCTGTATTTTAACCACCGGGTATTCCAACAGTGTTAACGGTAACAACTACGCCGTTATTTGTAAAAACTCAAATTTGTCATTTTCTTCACCCGACAGTTATTCGTTATGGGGCCCACAAATAGCTGTGCCGTCGTACGAATATTCCCCGAAAGAAAGAATATTCCACGACTAAACGAATATTCCCCGACAACAATGATTATTTTATAACCACTTGCTTATTTTGAAAAAAAAAAATCATATTTCACTCATAACTTTAAACTTTTATCAATTTAACCATTTATTGAATAGTAATTATAAGAAAAATTGAATACTTTTATTTCATAAAATTCGGGGTCTTACAATCTCTCCTCCTTATGAAATTTCGTCCCCGAAATTTACGTACCTGGTATTTCAAAGAGTTGAGAATACCTTGCTTTCATTTCAGATTCCATCTTTCCTATCATCATGATTTCTCCATTGCTCATCTCCTGTATTTCAGATATCATTCTAGAATACAGCTTCAAAATAAGGGTTAATTGAACAAATTAACATATCACATAATATCCCAATATTATGACTGACCAACAAATAAGCTTAGGTAGGACACACTAGCGAAGGATTTACTCATCTCTCCCCTCCTAGTTATATTTCTCGATCTCCGCCAGAGATCATATCCCTAAGCTCTGATACCACCTGTGACAACCCCAAAATAGGTTCATTCCATCCAACCTATTCTGAGTTGCCAAATACATGGTACAGAAAACAACTACAACTTTATTACAACAATTGTCGTGCAAAATACAACAACACATATGCTGTGAGTTTGGATACAAATATATACCAAATGTGACTCATGTTCCAACCGTGGACATCACCTCACAATAACACCTTACATAAAGGTATAGTCAAAAACTGTTTTAGAAATTAGAATCTTTGGGAAGTGCTCAAGGAAACCTTTGTACATGGGAGGCCACACATCTAGGTTATGATAGATATCATAAGGCCACAGAATTATCCTTGGTTGACCCAATAGACCCCAAAGAAAAACGAGAAGATTACTATCATATTCTTCCCAATGGTGAGTCTTCTCTTGACTTATCATTATCTCCACTGTCTCTAATTGAGAATTATACTTCAAACAAACACCAAGATTATATAGGTAGTACCCATAGATATACTCAGCAAGTGGATGAGCACAACCCTGTCTTATGATGACACGAGGTTGTATGTCATTAGACATCTTGTATGATAGTGACAAAACACCCTTCCAACGTTGGGTTCGCCTCACCCTATTTTCTTCACCAAATATAACTACTAAATGATGACCACCGTTCTATTCTCTTGTTACCCCCGCTCGACCCAGCTACACTCTTATTACCTGAAAGGAATTGTGAAGCAAAAGGGTGAGCACAACTAGCTCAGTAAAGAATATCATGACTAAAGATAATTCAATTATCAATAGCCTTCATCAACAATAAATCAGAGATTTAGAACATATGGTAAATGATAAAAATTTTAACCATAGTTGCAGCGAAACGAGCAATCCATTAGAAGAGTCAAATAGACTATAAAGTCTATTATCTTCTCCATGTTAAAAATCCACCAACAATGTTTTATCCCTGTAACATCAATCAACAATTCTGGTCCACAATCATATGAATAACTCATAATCATAACTGTAGTTCTAAATTCCTCTTCTCATCCAGGACGATGATAATTTTTATCACCCATCTTTACCTGAAACATCAAAGATCATGGTTACACCAAATCACATTTCCTGTTCATAATCATACTAATAACTTCATCTTTGCACTACGTCCAAAGACATTCATTTGTATCACCAGTTGGTCATGTTTATCTCAACATCTGTTCATCTTTGCACTACTGGCCAAAGATATTCAACAACATGTCATCTTTGCACTACGGGCCAAAGATATTCATCAACAATTCATCTTTGCACTACAGGCCAAAGATATTCATCAATATTTCATCTTTGCACTACAGGCCAAAGATATTAATATCTCAAAGAAATATATAATCATTTCAGAATTTATATAAACAATAATTATAACCATGTTGATCAATTCACCTTTGCACTTAAGCTAAAGATATTCACTTATAAATTCAATGGTCATGATCATACCAGTCACAATTCAACTTTGCACTACAGGCCAAAGAGAACCCTAGTCATGATCATACCAATAATCTACCCATCTTTACACTCTAGTGAAAGAGAATTTCAACATCAGGGTTATAAAAATGTTATATATGATAATAAAATCAATATAATCAATACATAGTTTTAATCTCAAGAGTAATATTCATAACTCAACTATAATTTGGTTAGAAAAAGAAACCAATTTTTATCGTGAATAGTAACTCGTGAATAGTAACTCATGAATAGTAACTCGACACAAAAAGGTAGAAATTCCAGAATAAAATCCATACCAGTATTTCGGTATAATGATATTGAAAGAATAATATTTCTTAAGCTTATAAACAATTTATTTAAATTGTTTACACTTTACTAAATAATGCATTTAATCATTCTAAAATACCAAACTCATAAGATTTTATCACCAATAATCAAAACCCTCATAAAAAATCTGCATATACCTCATATAGGATTCTCAAGCCATAAAATCCTATTTTCCAATTTTCTTACTTCACATAACATATTTAATTCATTTACTCATAACTAGTCCATTTTCATGAAAAATACCAAATCAGTTCCAAAAATATTTCTTTTCTGGGATTTAGCATAATATAGTCCCATATTGAACATATATTTTTCTCAAAATTTTTAAAACTCATTTACTATTTTTCATATGGCCAAAACCACCGAATATTTAGACATTTATCAAAAATTATACTTTTGTCCAAAAATTCTGAAATTTACAGAGTATACTTCTATCATACACATGTACTCCCAATAAAAATTTCATCAATTTTGGAGTTAACCACAAGGAATTATAAGCAGTTACTTTTAAAATAGTCTTTTCTCATAAAATTCATAACTCTCAATCTATACATCCAAAAATCACCATTTTTGGACACAATCAAGAAAACTCATCAAAATATCATTTTGAATTTTTCCAGAATTTTTGAAGATCAGAAAAATTACGAAACTGAAAATCATAACAACCCTTAAAATCCATTACTATCCCTTACAATCCCTTACCTCAAAAGAGCAGTACTTCTGACTGGATATCGGATATGATGCTGAAGAAAACTTGCACTGATGAATAACAACTCACCAAGTATCTAAAAACTCACAAAATATGCTTCATAATATAGAGAGAGAAAGAGATAAAGCTTATGTTTTTGGTGTGATTTTCAATTCTAACTTAGCCCTCTATTTATAGGAAAATTTTAGTAGGTTTGACTTGCAACCTGATGGCTTTACCTGCTACTATTTTCACCCACCACATTTGAAATATAATTCAGCACATTTCTTCACCAACCACAAGTGGGGCCCACCAATTCTAGAATTTTCCACCAAAAATGATTTATAACCTGATTTCCGAATCAGCCACCTCTTAAAATTCATAACAAATCATACGTTCATTTTTAACGGTTCAAAATTTATGGACATATACTCAACTTATATATGTATAACATATCCAAAAATTACCACGATCCAACGGTCGGATTAAAAATTATAACCCCCGCAAAATATCTCAAAAACCCTGATTTTTAATACCTCCATTCCGACAAAAATACTGATAAAAACCTCAACATTAACTCCTTCATTTTTAACCACAAAAATATATCCCTCATTTATATCCACATAAAATAAATATTTCCTTATCATATGAATCAATAATTAATTATTCACAAATAATATTACAGAATCACATTTATGACAACCAGGCCGTTCCCAGGAAAGAGGGGGCTTTCCAATAAGAATTTCTCCTTACTGGCGCGCAATTAGATGACCAAACCTCTCCTTAGACAGAACTTTCTAGACATTGCCAATAATGTTATCTAATAATATTATTCAAATAATATGAATTATTGATCTGATAATGGGAAATACTGTGCAGTGACAATTATTGAACAACAATAATATAAAATTTCAACGTAGCAATTATTGAATCAATAAAATAAAATATTGAACAGTAATTACTGTAACAATTATTGAGTAGTGCCTTCTTACGTAAGAATCAATAATTTCAAAAATACTATGCAATACCGTGTGCTACTGTGCAATAACGCGTATTACTGTATTTTAACCACCGGGTATTCCAACAGTGTTAACGGTAACAACTACGCCGTTATTTGTAAAAACTCAAATTTGTCATTTTCTTCACCCGACAGTTATTCGTTATGGGGCCCACAAATAGCTGCGCCGTCGTACGAATATTCCCCGAAGAAAGAATATTCCACGACCAAACGAATATTCCCCGACAACAATGATTATTTTATAACCACTTGCTTATTTTGAAAAAAAAATCATATTTCACTCATAACTTTAAACTTTTATCAATTTAACCATTTACTGAATAGTAATTATAAGAAAAATTGAATACTTTTATTTCATAAAATTCGGGGTCTTACAATCTCTCCTCCTTATGAAATTTCGTCCCCGAAATTTACGTACCTGGTATTTCAAAGAGTTGAGAATACCTTGCTTTCATTTCAGATTCCATCTTTCCTATCATCATGATTTCTCCATTGCTCATCTCCTGTATTTCAGATATCATTCTAGAATACAGCTTCAAAATAAGGGTTAATTGAACAAATTAACATATCACATAATATCCCAATATTATGACTGACCAACAAATAAGCTTAGGTAGGACACACTAGCGAAGGATTTACTCATCTCTCCCCTCCTAGTTATATTTCCCGATCTCCGCCAGAGATCATATCCCTAAGCTCTGATACCACCTGTGACAACCCCAAAATAGGTTCATTCCATCCAACCTATTCTGAGTCGCCAAATACATGGTACAGAAAACAACTACAACTTTATTACAACAATTGTCGTGCAAAATACAACAACACATATGCTGTGAGTTTGGATACAAATATATACAAAATGTGACTCATGTTCCAACCGTGGACATCACCTCACAATAACACCTTACATAAAGGTATAGTCAAAAACTGTTTTAGAAATTAGAATCTTTGGGAAGTGCTCAAGGAAACCTTCGTACATGGGAGGCCACACATCTAGGTTATGATAGATATCATATGGCCACAGAATTATCCTTGGTTGACCCAATAGACCCCAAAGAAAAACGAGAAGATTACTATCATATTCTTCCCAATGGTGAGTCTTCTCTTGACTTATCATTATCTCCACTGTCTCTAATTGAGAATTATACTTCAAACAAACACCAAGATTATATAGGTAGTGCCCATAGATATACTCAGCAAGTGGATGAGCACAACCCTGTCTTATGATGACACGAGGTTGTATGTCATTAGACATCTTGTATGATAGTGACAAAACACCCTTCCAACGTTGGGTTCGCCTCACCCTATTTTCTTCACCAAATATAACTACTAAATGATGACCACCGTTCTATTCTCTTGTTACCCCCGCTCGACCCAGCTACACTCTTATTACCTGAAAGGAATTGTGAAGCAAAAGGGTGAGCACAACTAGCTCAGTAAAGAATATCATGACTAAAGATAATTCAATTATCAATAGCCTTCATCAACAATAAATCAGAGATTTAGAACATATGGTAAATGATAAAAATTTCAACCATAGTTGCAGCGGAACGAGCAATCCATTAGAAGAGTCAAATAGACTATAAAGTCTATTATCTTCTCCATGTTAAAAATCCACCAACAATGTTTTATCCCTGTAACATCAATCAACAATTCTGGTCCACAATCATATGAATAACTCATAATCATAACTGTAGTTCTAAATTCCTCTTCTCATCCAGGACGATGATAATTTTCATCACCTATCTTTACCTGAAACATCAAAGATCATGGTTACACCAAATCACATTTCCTGTTCATAATCATACTAATAACTTCATCTTTGCACTACGTCCAAAGACATTCATTTGTATCACCAGTTGGTCATGTTTATCTCAACATCTGTTCATCTTTGCACTACTGGCCAAAGATATTCAACAACATGTCATCTTTGCACTACGGGCCAAAGATATTCATCAACAATTCATCTTTGCACTACAGGCCAAAGATATTCATCAACATTTCATCTTTGCACTACAGGCCAAAGATATTAATATCTCAAAGAAATATATAATCATTTCAGAATTTATATAAACAATAATTATAACCATGTTGATCAATTCACCTTTGCACTTAAGCTAAAGATATTCACTTATAAATTCAATGGTCATGATCATACCAGTCACAATTCAACTTTGCACTACAGGCCAAAGAGAACCCTAGTCATGATCATACCAATAATCTACCCATCTTTACACTCTAGTGAAAGAGAATTTCAACATCAGGGTTATAAAAATGTTATATATGATAATAAAATCAATATAATCAATACATAGTTTTAATCTCAAGAGTAATATTCATAACTCAACTATAATTTGGTTAGAAAAAGAAACCAATTTTTATCGTGAATAGTAACTCGTGAATAGTAACTCATGAATAGTAACTCGACACAAAAAGGTAGAAATTCCAAAATAAAATCCATACCAATATTTCGGTATAATGATATTGAAAGAATAATATTTCTTAAGCTTATAAACAATTTATTTAAATTGTTTACACTTTACTAAATAATGCATTTAATCATTCTAAAATACCAAACTCATAAGATTTTATCACCAATAATCAAAACCCTCATAAAAAATCTGCATATACCTCATATAGGATTCTCAAGCCATAAAATCCTATTTTCCAATTTTCTTACTTCACATAACATATTTAATTCATTTACTCATAACTAGTCCATTTTCATGAAAAATACCAAATCAGTTCCAAAAATATTTCTTTTCTGGGATTTAGCATAATATAGTCCCATAGTGAACATATATTTTTCTCAGAATTTTTAAAACTCATTTACTATTTTTCATATGGCCAAAACCACCGAATATTTAGACATTTATCAAAAATTATACTTTTGTCCAAAAATTCTAAAATTTACAGAGTATACTTCTATCATACACATGTACTCCCAATAAAAATTTCATCAATTTTGGAGTTAACCACAAGGAATTATAAGCGGTTACTTTTAAAATAGTCTTTTCTCATAAAATTCATAACTCTCAATCTATACATTCAAAAATCACCATTTTTGGACACAATCAAGAAAACTCATCAAAATATCATTTTGAATTTTTCCAGAATTTTTGAAGATCAGAAAAATTACGAAACTAAAAATCATAACAACCCTTAAAATCCATTACTATCCCTTACAATCCCTTACCTCAAAAGAGCAGTACTTCTGACTGGATATCGGATATGATGCTGAAGAAAACTTGCACTGATGAATAGCAACTCACCAAGTATCTAAAAACTCACAAAATATGCTTCATAATATAGAGAGAGAAAGAGAGAAAGCTTATGTTTTTGGTGTGATTTTCAATTCTAACTTAGCCCTCTATTTATAGGAAAATTTTAGTAGGCTTGACTTGCAACCTGATTGCTTTACCTGCTACTATTTCCACCCACCACATTTGAAATATAATTCAGCACATTTCTTCACCAACCACAAGTGGGGCCCACCAATTCTAGAATTTTTCATCAAAAATGATTTATAACCTGATTTTCGAATCAGCCACCTCTTAAAATTCATAACAAATCATACGTTCATTTTTAACGGTTCAAAATTTATGGACATATACTCAACTTATATATGTATAACATATCCAAAAATTACCACGATCCAACGGTCGGATTAAAAATTATAACTCCCGCAAAATATCTTAAAAACCCTGATTTTTAATACCTCCATTCCAACAAAAATACTGATAAAAACCTCAACATTAACTCCTTCATTTTTAACCACAAAAATATATCCCTCATTTATATCCACATAAAATAAATATTTCCTTATCATATGAATCAATAATTAATTATTCACAAATAATATTATAGAATCACATTTATGACAACCAGGCCGTTCCCAGGAAAGAGGGGGCTTTCCAATAAGAATTTTTCCTTACTGGCGCGCAATTAGGTGACCAAACCTCTCCTTAGACAGAACTTTCTAGTCATTGCCAATAATGTTATCTAATAATATTATTCAAATAATATGAATTATTGATCTGATAATGGGAAATACTGTGCAGTGACAATTATTGAACAAAAATAATATAAAATTTTAACGTAGCAATTATTGAATCAATAAAATAAAATATTGAACAGTAATTACTGTAACAATTATTGAGTAGTGCCTTCTTACGTAAGAATCAATAATTTCAAAAATACTATGCAATACCGTGTGCTACTGTGCAATAACGCGTATTACTGTATTTTAACCACCGGGTATTCCAACAGTGTTAACGGTAACAACTACGCCGTTATTTGTAAAAACTCAAATTTGTCATTTTCTTCACCCGACAGTTATTCGTTATGGGGCCCACAAATAGCTGTGCCGTCGTACGAATATTCCCCGAAAGAAAGAATATTCCACGACTAAACGAATATTCCCCGACAACAATGATTATTTTATAACCACTTGCTTATTTTGAAAAAAAAATCATATTTCACTCATAACTTTAAACTTTTATCAATTTAACCATTTACTGAATAGTAATTATAAGAAAAATTGAATACTTTTATTTCATAAAATTCGGGGTCTTACAATAAAAATATATCTCTCATTTATATCCACATAAAATAAATATTTCCTTATCATATGAATCAATAATTAATTATTCACAGATAATATTACAGAATCACATTTATGACAACCAGGCCGTTCCCAGGAAAGAGGGGGTTTCCAATAAGGATTTATCCTTATTGGCGTGCAATTAGGTGACCAAACCTCTCCTTAGACAGAACTTTCTAGACATTGCCAATAATGTTATCTAATAATATTATTCAAATAATATGAATTATTGATCTGATAATGGGAAATACTATGCAGTGACAATTATTGAACAACAATAATATAAAATTTCAACGTAGCAATTATTGAATCAATAAAATAAAATATTGAACAGTAATTACTGTAACAATTATTGAGTAGTGCCTTCTTACGTAAGAATCAATAATTTCAAAAATACTGTGCAATACCGTGTGCTACAATGCAATAACGCGTATTACTGTATTTTAACCACCGGGTATTTTAACAGTATTAACGGTAATAACTACGCCGTTATTTGTAAAAACTCAAATTTGTCGTTTTCTTCATTCGACAGTTATTCATTATGGGGCCCACAAATAGCTGCGCCGGTGTACGAATATTCCCCGACAGAAAGAATATTCCACGACCAAACGAATAATCCCCGACAAAAATGATTATTTTATAACCACTTGCTTATTTTGAAAAAAATTTCACATTTCACCCATAACTTTAAACTTTTATCAATTTAACCATTTACTGAATAGTAATTATAAGAAAAATTGAATACTTTTATTTCATAAAATTCGGGGTCTTACATACTATACCTAAACATGCATAAACAAACCAAAAATTGATACATTCTTTTCTGTTCATACATTACATATCAAACTCAAATTTATACAAATTAAAACTTAATTGTAGAATATGTATTTGCACAAATCAAATACTAATTGCAGTATACAATACAGTAAATATCAAATCCAAATTTCCAACATATCAAACCCAAGTTGAATTCAGCCTCGATTAATATATAACAAATTAAACCCTAGATTAAATTTCAAAACTCAAATTGAACACTAATTCATTCGAGGATTCATCATTTTTATAACAAAATATATTAAAACCCTAAATTAAAAACAAATTCTAGCATATTAAACAAACAAATTAAACCCAAAATTAGTTTACCGGTGTGGTGAAGTGGTGGTGCGGCGGTGGTGAAGCGGGTAGTGCAGCGGTGGTGTGGCAGTGCAGGTCCTCTCTTCCCCCTACTCCCTCTTCTCCCTCGTGTATCTCCCACTTTTTTTTTCTTCTACTGATATCGCGAACCTGAGTCTGAATAAGTTTTAGTTGATCAGCGACCGCGTCCGGCGACCGCTTCTGGTCGCTGATTTTTTATGACGTGGCCCCTTTAGCGACTGCAATGCGGTCGCTGATATATATTGGTTGCAACAAATTAACGCGCCACCTTTTCGCACCAATTTTTGGGAGGGAAACTAATGTCAGCGACCAATCAGCGACCGCATGCGGTCACTGATTAGTAAATAGCGACCAGATTCAATTACGGTCGCTGATGTTGGTCGCTATAAGTATTATCTGCGACCGGATATGCGGTCGCTAATATCCTTGGTCGTTGATAGGCCTTTTTTTTGTAGTGAATATATATTATATATATACATGCAACCCGGGAATACACCCCGTGAATCAGGATGATTCACGTGAATTTCAAATAATCACTCTATATATATATTATATACATATAGCACTTCTTTTCTCCATATATATATATATATATATATATATATATATATATATATATATATATACATGTTCCCTCCGCCACCCACTTGACTAACACGTATATATATAAATATATAATACTTATATATATATATATATATATATATATATATATATATATATATATATATATATATATATAGCAAGATTGATATAACTTTCCACCAACAATTTTGAAAAATGGGTAAGTAGGGGTCCAAATAATACGCCAAAAACTGAGTGATTTCTCACGTAAGCATCAATAATCAATACCGTGTGCTACTATTCAACCACGCATATTACTGTACTTTTACTACCGAGTAGTTCAACAGTATTAACGGTAAAACTTCCGCCATTATTTTCATAAAGTATTTTTGTCGTTTTCTCAATCCGACAATAATTCCGTTGTGGGGTTCACCAATGATTGTGCCATTGTACGAATATTTTCTGTTAAAATGAATATCCCCCGACCAATCGAATATTATATAACAACTTGCGTACTTTGCAAAATTTATAAATATTACCCACAACTATAACATTATATCAAATTTACTTTATAATATTCAAAAATAATATTTATAGAAAATTCATCTTTATTCAAAAAGTTGAGGTTTTACATTGTTGGTCAGTCAATAACAGTTAGTTAGCAATTTAGTTAGTAGCTATAAGGTGTAAAGTGGCTGGAGAAGCCAAGTTCATTACATAAGCCAAGTAGCTACTAGAGGACTGAATAGGGGCCAAAATAGGGGCCAAGTAGAATGCAGAGTAGTAGGAGGCTGCTAAGTCTTGTAGGGGCTGTGTAGTGGTAATGATAAAGGCTAATGTAGAGGCCGGGTAGAGATAATAATGGAGAGCAACAATAGGTCAAGTAGGCTAATTGAGAGAAAGAAAGCTCACCATATATGGCCATACAATGCACCTGAAATCAGATAACTTCTATTCTTATCCGAGTTCTAAAAGAAATATCAATAGCAGTCCATTAGATTGAGAGAGTAACAAAGCTATGACTAGAAGGGAAGGAAGGATTGAGCAGTAAAACTATTTCAATCTCTAGAAGTTAGCAAGGTAAACAAGCTTAGACTCTTTTCATTCCTTTTTCATTTCATATTTGATAGTAGAATGAGCTGTTAGTGGCTATAATATTAAATAAGACTATAGTGGCTGTTAGGATAATATTAAAGCTTTGTGTGGTTGAGGCATTATATGAAGACATTTAATAAATCAAAAGCCAAAAGGCTGGGAAAAATGGACAGGAAATTTGTGGTTACATGTAAATAAAATCATGCTCACCAACTATTTGATTAAATGTCCAAGTAGGGGCTGCAATAGTATAAAAGCATGCTAGCCATGAATCAGAGTCAAAATCATGTGTACGGGCTCATATATTGAGATTAATGCCTCAAACATTCTTCTATGCTTAAAAATATCATGTTGTAGTATAACTTACATGCCATGATAAATTTATTTTAGATAGTAGAGTGCCTTACTCCACAACCGTAGAGTGTAACTCCACAATCGTAGAATACAACTCCACGATCGTAGATCTTAACTTAAGAGTGATCTGCAGACCTCCACTTTGAGTCTCAAATTGGAATACTGTAAATTGTTGTTCCTAGACCAATGAAAGAAGAATTAAAAACATATTAGGGACTGTTTTGAACAAAATATAGAATCCACACATTTAGATGTATTAAACCATGAACATATAGTATACAAAAAGTACTTGTGATAAAATTTGTACTTGAAAGCTTGAAGGCCGTTATGGTGGTTTAGTACTAACTCATGCTAATAATGCCTAGAAATGAGTTGTTTTGGTATTGATACATGAGCAAAGTTTCAAGCTTATTAAAGTATGTGATGATGAGTTTTAAGGATAATTTGAAGTTTATATGAATGCTTAGATAACCCTTGAATCATAGCTTGGGCACTGTTTGTGAGTAATAGCCAAAACTGTGCTTAAACTTTAGGTTAGAGGACTGTTTTGCTCAAGGTCAATACCTGAACTTTTGAGTAAGTAAGGAGACCATAATATGTACATAATTAACATTTAAAAGTTGTTCCTTAACTTAGTTGAGGTCCATATTGAGTACTACTTAGTTTTCATGTTTAAGGGTCATGAAAAGTAAGCTTTAAAGTGTCATCTAACACTTAAATGAAGAGAGGCCACACCTGAACCTTGTAGGTAAGTTTCAATAGCTATAATATGGCATAGGTAAGCTACACAAGTTAAAGAACTAAGTCTAAACCGTTTTGAATATTGGACTTGTTAAAAATCATGTTTTAAGTTAAAAGTGGTCTGTTTTGGGTAAATTTTAGTACCTGAATTTGTAAGACTGTAATGAACTCATATAAAGTTGCTAATGCATGCTTGTGATAATTCCTAATCATTGCCATGACCAAAGCTAGTAAGAAAACCAAGTTTTGATCTAATTGTCAAGCCTAAAGTGAGCTTTTATAGGTCAAAATTGGCTAGATGACAAAACAAAGTGAGATAATGATAAAAGTAACCTTAGGCAATGAAAATACACATTCCTAGACTGTCTAAGTAACCAACTGGAAGAAATTTAAGAAGTGTCAAAATCAGTTTTGGGAAAAAAGTGCTAAATTGTCCAGTTTGAGCCTCAGTTAAAATAGGCTTAACTGATATGAATAAGGAACCTAAACCCTTATTAAAATACCTTGGTATATGGTCTAGAAGTAGGGCCAAATGGTAGAGCCAAAAGCTTAACCAAGAAATTCCAATAAATCATCAAAGTAGGCAGTAAACTCAATTCTGCAACAGTTGGGTAGTAGAGTGGTGCAACAGATAGTAGAGTGGCTCAGTAAATGGTAAAGTGGCTCAGCAGATAGTAGAGTGGCTCAGCAGATGGTAGAGTACAAAACTCAGCAGATAGTAGAGTGGAGAACTCATCAGATATTAGAGTGAGAACTCTGAAAATCGTAGAATGATCTCTAAAAATCGTATAGTGAACTCTAAAAATCGTAGAATGACTCTCGAAATCGTAGAGTGAACTCTAAAAATCGTAGAGTGAAAATAGTAGAATGAAAATGGGTAACCACCCTAGTTTGTGCCCAGTTTTGGTTAACTTCCATAACTGAATTTAAGAAACTAAACTCATGAAAATAAATACTATGATATATGATCTAAATGCTTTCACAAACAAAAGATCAAATGAGCTAACCCATAAAGTCCAAAAACATCATCAAAGTGGCCTAAAAATTCACTTTTGCTGCAGCTGGTAGTAAACTAGGTAGTAGAGTGAAAATGTAAAACACCCATTTCGAGGCACTATCTTGAGAAATCTTAAGAGGTTGTTTCAGTTGACTAACTATGGAATAAAATACTCTAATGTATGGTTTAAAAGCTTGTCAAAACTTGAAAGTCAAAAGCTCATTATAAAGATTCATAAAAATCCCCAAAGTACCCTAGAAAATCATATTTTCTATTTTTGAATTATGATGAAATAATGGGATTTGATTCTTGAAAATGTCACAACATAACGTAAGATGATATTTGAAGTGTATAATGATCAATGATTTGTATCATGTTATGATTGCACCAAAATGAGTACATTTGAGAATATATAAGAACTAAGTGTGTAATGTATACTACGTGCATATGATCACAAAGTGATGAATGAAGGCTATATGCCTAATCTAAGTCTAAAGAACTTAGATGAGTAATGTTTAACTAAGTATGGTGTGTTGTAATGGTGTGATACACACACAGTAAACTACAAGTACGATAAGCTAGCACATGTGGTGATGAAAGGAAAATAAAACTGATTTATATAAATAACGAAGTTGATTATAAAAACGGTATAAGGACAATATAAGTTAAAGTAGGTTATTAAAGTAAGGTTAACCATAAAATCAAGTATTGACAATATTTATTATCAATCTCACATATCGTGTAGGTCATGCAAAGGAATACGACAGGTTAATGATAAAACGCCGGTACATGCAAGTTTTTTAGAACTTGTTAATTGTTATGTGCATATATTTCCTATATTATATGTACTTCTTGTGAATAATTTGAGATGTACACTGTGCTATACTGTAAGACCCCAACTTTTATGAATAAAGATAAATTTTTCTTGAAATATATTTTTGAATATTATGGTGTGAATTTGTTATATTATTATAGTTGTGGGTAATATTTATAAATGTTGCAAAGTAAGCAAGTTGTTATAAAATATTTGATTGGTCGGGGAATATTCGTTTTAACAAAAAATATTCGTACGACGGCACAATCATTGGTGGACCCCACAATGGAAGTATTGTCGTAGTTAAAAAATGACAGAAATATTTTTTTATAAAAATAACGGCGAGAGTTTTACCGTTAGACTGTTGAAATACCCTGTGGTAAAAGTACAGTAATACACATGGTTGAATAGTAGCACACGATATTGTACAATATCTTTGATTATTGATGCTTACATGAGAAGTCACTCAGTTATACTCAATTATTGCTACAGTAATTGCTGCATAATATCTCTCATATTATTGATTCAATTATTGTCACAGTATCATCTGCATAATATTTTATATTATTAAATCAATAATTGAAACGACAAAGTTATTCATATTATTATTTACAATATTGACGATGTCTAGAAAGTTCTATCGAGGAGAGGTTTGGTCACCTAATTACGCGTCAATAGGGAGAAATCCTTATCGAAAAGTCCCCTCTTTCCTGAGAATGATCTGGTTGTTAAATATTATGAGTTATAATATTAATGATGAATAAATTCGTATTGATTAAAGATGAAATTGATATTTCTATTGTGTTGGGATTATTAGTGTTAGTAGAAATCGACATCTATTTCTATAATAATTGATGTCTGGAGGTTATATTGACCAATCGAGTAATTAATCGGATAAATGAGAAATTAATTGCTATTAATTCACATGCTTATAACTATTTGTTCACATGCGTGTACTATTGATTCATATGCATGTACTATTAGGGGAGGTGGTGCAAGATTGATAATATTTGCATGACTAAATTAAAAATAGAGGTATAGATGAAGGTACTATACTGTAATTATTTTTTTCACATGTATAGAACTATTGATTCACATGATTGTACTATTGATTCACATGATGTACTATTAGTGTAACGACCCCAAAATAGGTCCATTCCACCCAACCCATTCTGAGTCGTCAAATACATGGTACAGAAAACAACTACAACTTTATTACAACAATTGTCGTGCAAAATACAACAACACATATGCTGTGAGTTTGGATACAAATATATACCAAATGTGACTCATGTTCCAACCGTGGACATCACCTCACAATAACACCTTACATAAAGGTATAGTCAAAAACTGTTTTAGAAATTAGAATCTTTGGGAAGTGCTCAAGGAAACCTTCGTACATGGGAGGCCACGCGTCTAGGTTATGATAGATATCATATGGCCACAGAATTATCCTTGGTTGACCCAATAGACCCCAAAGAAAAACGAGAAGATTACTATCATATTCTTCCCAATGGTGAGTCTTTTCTTGACTTATCATTATCTCCACTGTCTCTAATTGAGAATTATACTTCAAACAAACACCAAGATTATATAGGTAGTGCCCATAGATATACTCAGTAAGTGGATGAGCACAACCCTGTCCTATGATGACACGAGATTGTATGTCATTAGACATCTTGTATGATAGTGACAAAACACCCTTCCAACGTTGGGTTCGCCTCACCCTATTTTCTTCACCAAATATAACTACTAAATGATGACCACCGTTCTATTCCCTTGTTACCCCCGCTCGACCCAGCTACACTCTTATTACCTGAAAGGAATTGTGAAGCAAAAGGGTGAGCACAACTAGCTCAGTAAAGAATATCATGACTAAAGATAATTAAATTATCAATAGCCTTCATCAACAATAAATCAGAGATTTAGAACATATGGTAAATGATAAAAATTTCAACCATAGTTACAGCGGAACGAGCAATCCATTAGAAGAGTCAAATAGACTATAAAGTCTATTATCTTCTCCATGTTAAAAATCCACCAACAATGTTTTATCCATGTAACATCACTCAACAGTTCCTTTTCACAATCATATGAATAACTCATAATCATAATTGTGACTATAAATTTTTCTTCGCACCCAGGACGAAGAATATTTTCATCACCTGTCTTTACCTGAAACATCAAAGATCATGGTTATACCAAATCACAATTCCTGTTTATAATCATACTAACAAATCCATCTTTGCACTACGGGCCAAAGATATTCATCAACAAACCATCTTTGCACTACGGGCCAAAGATATTCATCAACAAACCATCTTTGCACTACGGGCCAAAGATATTCAACAACAGTTCATCTTTGCACTACAGGCCAAAGATACTCATCCACAATTCATATTTGCACTACAGGCCAAATATATTCATATCTCAAAGAAATATATAATCATTTCAGAATTTATATAAACAATAATTATAACCATGTTGATCAATTCACCTTTGCACTTAAGCTAAAGATATTCACTTATAAATTCAATGGTCATGATCATACCAGTCACAATCCAACTTTGCACTACAGGCCAAAGAGAACCCTAGTCATGATCATACCAATAATCTACCCATCTTTACACTCTAGTGAAAGAGAATTTCAACATCAGGGTTATAAAAATGTTATATATGATGATAAAAATAATATGATCAACATATAGTTTTAATCTCAAGAGTAATATTCGTAACTCATGAATAGTAAATCGTGAATAGTAACTCATGAATAGTAACCTCGACACAAAAGATAGAAATTCTACAATAAAATCTATACCAATATTTCGGTATAATGATATTAAAAGAATAACATTACTTAAATTTATAAACAATTTATTTTAATTGTTTACACTTTACTAATTAATGCATTTAATCATCATAAAATGCCAACTCTTACAATTTTATCATCAATAACCAAAACCCTCATCAAAAATCTGCATATACCTCATATAGGATTCTCAAGCCATAAAATCCTATTTTCCAATTTTCTTACTTCACATAACATATTTAATTCATTTACTCATAACTAGTCCATTTTCATGAAAAATACCAAATTAGTTCCAAAAATATTTCTTTTCTGGGATTTAGCATAATATAGTCCCATATTGAACATATATTTTTCTCAGAATTTTTAAAACTCATTTACTATTTTTCATATGGCCAAAACCACCGAATATTTAGACATTTATCAAAAATTGTACTTTTGTCTAAAAATTCTGAAATTTACAGAGTATACTTCTATCATATACATGTACTCCCAATAAAAATTTCATCAATTTTGGAGCTAACCACAAGGAATTATAAGCTGTTACTTTTAAAATAGTATTTTCTCATAAAATTCATAACTCTCAATCTATACATCTAAAAATCACCATTTTTGGACACAATCAAGAAAACTCATCAAAATATCATTTCAAATTTTTCCAGAATTTTTGAAGGTCAGAAAAATTACGAAATTAAAAATCATAACAACCCTTAAAATCCCTTAAAATCCCTTACTATCCCTTACCTCAAAAGAGCAGTACTTCTGATCGGTATAAGGCTGAAGGAAACTTGCACTGATGAATAGCAACTCACCAAGTATCTAAATACTCACAAAATATGCTTCATAATATAGAGAGAGAAAGAGAGAAAGCTTATGTTTTTGGTGTGATTTTCAATTCTAACTTAGCCCTCTATTTATAGGAAAATTTTGGTAGGTTTGACCTGCAACTTGATGGCTTTACCTGCTACTATTCTCACCCACCACATTTGAAATATAATTCAGCACATTTCTTCACCAACCACAAGTGGGGCCCACCAATTCTAGAATTTTCTACCAAAATGATAAACTCCAAAAATTCAACAATTTCTGAACCAGTCATCTTGTAAAATTCATAATAAATCATACGTTCATTTTTAACTGTTCAAAATTTGTGGGCATATACTCAACTTATATATGTATAACATATCCAAAAATTACCACGATCCAACGGTCGGATTAAAAATTATAACCCCCGCAAAATATCTCAAAAACCCTGATTTTTAATACCTCCATTCCGACAAAAATACTGATAAAAATCTCAACATTAACTCCTACATTTTTAACCACAAAAATATATCCCTCATTTATATCCACATAAAATAAATATTTCCTTATCATATGAATCAATAATTAATTATTCATAAATAATATTACAGAATCACATTTATGACAACCAGGCCGTTCCCAGGAAAGAGGGGGCTTTCCAATAAGGATTTCTCCTTACTAGCGCGCAATTAGATGACCAAACCTCTCCTTAGACAGAACTTTCTAGACATTGCCAATAATGTTATCTAATAATATTATTCAAATAATATGAATTATTGATCTGATAATAGAAAATACTGTGCAGCAACAATTATTGAAACAACAATAATATAAAATATCAACGCAGTAATTATTGAATCAATAAAATAAAATATTGAACAGTAATTACTGTAACAATTATTGAGTAGTGCCTTCTTACGTAAGAATCAATAATTTTAAAAATACTATGCAATACCGTGTGCTACTGTGCAATAACGCGTATTACTGTATTTTAACCACCGAGTATTCCAACAGTGTTAACGGTAACAACTACGCCGTTATTTGTAAAAACTCAAATTTGTCGTTTTCCTTCACCCGACAGTTATTCGTTATGGGGCCCACAAATAGCTGCGCCGTCGTACGAATATTCTCCGACAGAAAGAATATTCCACGACCAAACGAATATTCCCCGACAACAATGATTATTTTATAACCACTTGTGTATTTTGAAAAATTTTCACATTTCACCCATAACTTTAACTTTTTATCAATTTAACCATTTACTGAATTATAATTATAAGAAAAATTGAATACTTTTATTTCATAAAATTCGGGGTCTTACAATTAGGGGAGGTGGTGCAAGTTTGATAATACTTGTAGGACTAAATTAAAAATGAAGAAAAAGATGAAGGTATTATACTGTAATATTTCGAGCCCCAAAAAGTGCAATTATCAAAACTATATTTTTCTATAAATAGAAGCTCATTCTTCTTTCATTCTCACCAATTCACTAAGACTTACAAGAGCAATTATAGAGAGAGAAGCTATAGAGAGAAAGAAGAAGAGAAGTCTACTACTTCACTATTCTAGTATCCAGTCTTCTTTTGAGGTAATGTGTATTATTTATTTCATATTCAGAAGAGATATTATTTTTCGTATTCGTGTGAATATTATTTTCGTTCAATATTCATAGAAATATTATTTTCGTTCAATATTCGTAAGGAATATTATTTTCGTTCAACAATTGTAAGGGGTATTATTATTTATTTCATATTCAGAAGAGATATTATTTTTCGTATTCATATGAATATTATTTCCGTTCAATATTCGTAAGGAATATTATCTTCGTTCAATATTCGTAAGGAATATTATCTTCGTTCAATATTCTTTGGAATATTATTTTCGTTTAACAGTAGTAAGGGATGTAATTTATTTCTTATTCGTAAGGGGTATTGTTTATTTCATATTCAGAAGAGATATTATTTTTCGTATTCATATGAATATTATTTTCGTTCAATATTCGTAAGGAATATTATCTTCGTTTAATATTCGTTGGAATATTATTTTCGTTCAACAGTAGTAAGGGATATTATTTTTGTTCAGTATTCATAAGAAATAATATTTCCTTCCATACTCTGTAGTATGTGAGTAATATTATTTCGTTTCGTATTCCTAATTCTACACTCATTCTGTTAAAGTATTGCTTCTATACTCCGTGAAATTAATTAGTAGAATATTCTTGATATTTGCACTTTATCCAGTATCTTTTCATGAAAATATTATTCTGAGCATTTTTGATAATTATTGATCTTTTCATTTCGGAATACTATTCACGGGGTACTATCCATAAAATACTATTCACAAAGTACTATTCACATAGTACTATTCATAAAGTACTATTCACGAGTTCTATTCACAAAGTACTATTCTCAAAATACTATTCACGGAGTACTATTCACCCGGAGTACTATTCATGACAAAAATTGATTTCTTTTCGGTCCAAATCATTTTTGATACAATATCATTCTTGAATTTTACTCCACAAAGCAGTATCATGTTGACAATTTGAACATTATTGAATTCTGGATAAATTAAATTATAAATCTTTAAAAATCTATCCTTTGTTTCTTTTAATTGAATTCTTATATCATTGTCATCATCATCATGCTTATATTGTGATGAAAGTCATCTTTGGCTTACGTGCATAGATGGACTGTTTATTGGTATGATTATGACCAGGGATCATTCGGTATAATCATGACCCATAATGTTACAAATGTTGTGGTAAAAGTCCTCATTGGCCTGTAGTGCATTGATGGACAATTGTTGGTATGATTATGACCAGGAATTATTCGGTATAATCATGACCATTGATGATTACATGAATATCCTTGACCGTGGTGTAGGGATGATTCGATGATGTGGTTTATTTATTAAGTTGAGTCTCAGCGATAAAGTTGATGAAAAACCTTTTTAAATCATAGAAGATAGTAGATATCATGCTCTACTTGACTCTTCTAATGGATTGCTTGTTCCGCTGCAGTTAAACTTGTTGTCTATTATATTCTATCAGTTTAACATTGTTGAAGACTAACGATAACTTATTCTGCATTATCTTAGTCATAATATTTCTTACTGGGCTAGTTGAGCTCACCCTTTACTTTCATTGTTCTCTTCAGAAAATGAGAACTTAGCTGGGACGAGTCGGGGAATGAAGTGATGGACCAGGATAAGTGGCTATAATAGTCCTCATTATTCTATGAAATAGTGTGATAATAATTGTAATGAGGACTCCATTGAGTGTGGATATTGTCTAGAAGACAATATTCATGTTAAAACTCTCAGCTATATTTTGTCGTATTTTACACGATAGTTGTATAAAAAAAGTTTGTAGTTGTATTATGTACCATGTATTTGGCGACCCAAGATGTGTGATGTATACCTATTTTGAGGGCGTCACATATACTGTGATATAAATCAATTGAATCAAGTTAATGATTGATGTGGATTGAGTTTTGGAAACTCACTATATTCGTGATATGAGATATATGATAAGCATGAAGCAAGTATAACTGTTGAGTATGAACATTATGATGCCTGAATAAATGCAAAGTATGAGAAACACGAATTATGTATAAACTGCGGAGCATGAACAATTTAAAGTGTGTTTAAAATGCGAACTATATGTTATGTGATAACTGTTAAACTTGCTGGGTAATGTAGTAGCTCACCCTTGCTATAAATAATTATTTTCAGCTAAACCAAAGCGGATCGAAGGATTTAGGATAGACAAAGAAAAAAAGGGAAGAGTACTGATTGAAGTTGTTTGTTTAGTTCTAGCTATGCTAGATAACATTCATATGACATACTGTAATTGTATAGTCAAAGAACATTGTATAGAAGAATAGTTAAGTTTAGTTGTGAGTTTATGGATACCTAAAACCTAATATATTCAAGTGAAACACATTATTCATAATTTGAAACTGTATAATTTAAATCAATATGATTTAAAAGTGTAATACCAGGTTGTAAAGGTTATAGATTCTGGAAATGAAAAGAATTAATGTATTAATTGGTATCAAAGCGAGGTTGTATTCATTATTTTATGAATAAAGGTTATAAATATTTATATGAAAGTTGTATAGTAATGCACCAGGTCTGTGGTAACAGGTACCAGGATTTGGGGGTGTAAAAATATTGAGTGGTCGACTTGGTATTAAGAAAGGAGATCGAACAAGTGTTAACCTGAACACGTGTTCCTTTTAATTGCTTAACAACTATCAAATGAGCAAAGTCCGAAGCCACTTGTGAGACATTGCGCGAAATATATTTAACCATAAGGTTTTTGATGGAATTCTGTCGGGATTAAACTATTTTTGACGAAGTTATGGTCGACCGAATATTTCGTCAGAAATATAGCTATTTCCGAGGGAATTAGTTTTGTCAGAAATAATTCTGTCAAAATAGCTATATTTCGTGTAGTGTCCTTACAAAATGAATTGGGGTTAAGTAATAATTTGTTTGTGTGGGTTATCAACAACTAAAGCGGATAAAAAAACAAAAGTTTGTTATCGAGTGATATGTTTATTTTGATTTGCCTTTGGCGCATATATATATATATATATATATATATATATATATATATATATATGGGTCTTCATTCATGGCGATCGGTTATTACAGACACTATTCCAGCAACCATGATCCTAGTCCTTGATTTTGATATTGAATGGCCCAGATTAAATGTAATTTTTCCCTACTGCTACAACTTCTAGTGACATTAACATGCTAGAACACACGATAACAAAAACCAAAAAGCCCCTCGCTCCCACGTGCAACGTCACTCGGCATAAATAAACCAAGGCATGGAAGGGAGTATGCCGCTACAAATTGTAGCGGTAGGGAATCAAAATGAAAAAACCAAAGCATGAATGAATAGAGAACATACTACTATCTATTTATGCAAAACATACTACTATAATAATAATACTATAATAATATAATTACTATAATAATAATAATAATATTTATAATTTGTGCTGATGATTGCAGTCACAACTGTTGCAAAAGATTAAATGTAATTACCAAAGAAGATGAAGAAAGTTCTTTGTTAATTGACTTAATTAGCAAAATTACTGATCCAGATTTAAAAATTCAGTACACAAAACAGTTAAAAGATTTATTAACGAAAGATAAGAAAATTAATGATAGGGTTCTTAAAGCCAAAGAAAAACCTATTTTTAGTCTTAATAAAACACTTGAAAGATTTAAATCTCCTATTAGAGAAGTCACACTCCCAGAATTAAATCAAGAAGTTAATAAACTTAAGAAAGAAATTTCTAGTCTAAAATTAGATGTTGCTAATTTGAGAAAAGAAATTGAAGATAAAAAAATCTGATCTTCAGATTCATGATTCCTCCTCTAGTGATGAAGATCATGACATACCTGAATCCTCGGGTACAAAAAATGAAGAAGATCTTTTTGTTCAAGGTCTTTCTCTTAAGAGAATTAAAGATATTACCATTCAAAAGTGGTATATCTCTATTAATTTAGTTATTGATAAAACTTTCTCTATACAGCTCCCCGCCTTAGTTGATACTGGTGCGGATTTGAATTGTATTCAAGAAGATCTTATCCTTACTAGGTATTATAAAAAGACTAGTGAAAAGCTTAATTCAGCTAATGGTAGTCAAATGGAAAAAAAATATAAGTTGCCTAAGGTTCATATCTGTCAAGATAATATGTGTTTTAAAACTTCATTCGTTTTAATTCGCAATCTTACAGATAAGATCATCCTTGGTCTTCCTTTTATTTATCTTTTATATCCATTTACTACTAGTAATAAAGGATTATCCTGTAATCATCTAGGAAAAGAAATAACATTTAAATTTCTTATTAAACCCAAAGAAAGAGATTTAAAATTTATTCAAGAAGAGTCAATCTCTAAGTCTTTAAACCTATTAAATTGTAAAGTTACCCATTTAGGATTTCTTAAAGAAGAAATTAAATATAAACAAGTTGAAGAACAACTTAAAACTAAAAGAGTTCAAGAACAGATTGACAATTTAAAAAGGTATTTACAAGATAATCAATGTTCTGAGTCTCCCAATGCCTTTTGGCATAGAAAGAAACATGTAGTTAGATTACCTTATGCTAAGGAGTTCAAAGAACACTTAATTCCTACTAAAGCTAAATCTATTCAAATGAGTTATGAACAAATGGAGTTATGCAAAAAAGAAATAAATGATCTCCTCAGTAAGGGTTTAATTAGACATAGTAAATCACCATGGTCTTGTCTTGCTTTCTATGTTAATAATGAAGCAGAAAAAGAGAGAGGTGTTCCCCGTCTAGTTATCAACTATAAACCATTAAACAAAGTCTTAGAGTGGATTAGGTACCCTTTACCCAATAAGGAAGATCTCCTTAGTAGGTTAAGCTCCTCCACTATTTTCAGTAAATTTGATTTAAAATCCGGGTTTTGGCAAATTGCTTAGGTTTCTTATAATAAGACTCTTGATTACTATTTTTATTATTCTTATTTTGATTATGTTTCTTTTTACGATGTTTATGACTCTTATTCTGAGACTCAATATGCTTGTGCCTGTGCTTTCTTCTAGAGGGAGCAACAGGGGGAAGACCATATTGTTCACAGAAAGTGCCTAACTCGTATTTAGCTTTATTTTTATCCTTATTAGCTTGCTTAGCTAATTTAAAGTCAATACACATTTTTAATCCAATTTTTTGAATATAGCTTATAATATCGCCATAAGTTAAATTATCATAATCTATATATCCTAAATCTTTGCTTAATTCTTCTCTGACTTTATGTGCAAACAAAGAAGGTAAACCATTAACGAATTTTTCTTTCCAAAATGGTTTATTACTATCAGTACGCATCATAACTCGTAAAGTAAATACATCTTTGTACCACCTAAAATCACTTAGAGTGGGACAAGTGAGGTTACTAAGTTAATCATGAATTCTTTCAGTGATATTACTGGGAGTGCCAATAAAATATTTAATTATAGTGAATTATTATTATTATTATATTAATAATATTACTACAACAATAATACTTTAATAATAGTGCTATAATAATAATAATAATACTATAATAATATTAATATTAATATTAACATAAAAAGATAGTAGTATGTTATGTATTCTTCCATGCCTTGGTATTTTATTTTGGTTCCCTACCGGTACAACTTGTAGTGACAATACTCTCTTCCATGCCATGGTTTATATATTTATGCAACGGGCTTTTTGGTAATTATCCGTGCTGCTAAAAGACATGTTATTGTCGCTACAAGCTGTAGTGGCAGGGGAAAAATTGTATTTAATATGGACCATTTAATATCGAGAGCAAGGGCTAGGATCATGGTTGCTGGAATAGCGGTTGCCACGTATGGGAACCATATATATATATATATATATATATATATATATATATATATATATATATATGGTCCCCTTCTCCGGCGAACCTTAAACAGCGAACAAAAAGTGAACTGGCTATAGCGACGGTTTTTTTCGTCGCTATAGCATAAAAAGCCGACGACGTAGTTATGACGACGGTTCGAACCATCGCTATAACTCAAAAAACTGTCGCTATAACCGGTTCACTTTTGGTTCGTTGTTTAAGGTTCGCTGGAGAAGGGACCGTGTGTGTGTGTATATATATATATGAGAGCACGTAGGTGAGACTTACATGTATGAAATACTTTTTAAATTATAATAATTTTTTGAAAAATTATAAAAATACTTTTTTATACATAATATGAGAATGAGTGTATTTAAGTATGCAAAACGATATCATTTTGAGCGTCAGGTAGCCCTCACATTTCTTTTTGCTATTTTGCATATATATATATATATATATATATATATATATATATATATATATATATATATATATATATATGAGAACTGATTCATAGGCAAGTTGTAAGAATAAGGTAATCTTTACAACATATCTTAGTTATCCATCGAAATGTAAAATATTGGGGAATACGCAGTTTAATTCTGTGGACGTAAAAATTGTTCAAAATACCCTTCCAGATTCAATTTTTTATTAAGTTTTTCGGGTTCCACAGTATAAAACTGCGGATGCCAAATTTATTTTTTTAATTTTTTTTTCGTGCTCTACAATATTAAACTGTGAATGCCACATTGATAATTATATTGGTTTCTCTGGAAGTGTGATTTTTTTTGGAGACATGAAAGTGTTTTTGTTGATTATCCCCATAAATGGACATCCCACAAATCTTTCAAAAGAAATCGTAAGGTTTTTCTCTGAAGATTACAAGAGTGAATTTTTTGACTTGAACAAATAACCGAAGACAAAATAGTTTTAACTTTTATATATTTTCTTGAAATATACATGCATGCAAGACCTATTTATCCGACCGAATGGTTTTCAATGCTGGTTGATCGGACTGATCTTCAGTGGGATGCATGTCGGCACAAGTAATGACTAAGCGGCTCTTAGCGTTAGTGTAATACCCAGTAAAATAAAATAAAAATAAAATGTGTAAGTAAACTTTAAAATATTTAATTGAGTTTTTTTTATGTTGGGGTCTGTGACGCCCCCAAAATTAGGTATACATCACCCATCTTGGGTCGTCAGATACATAGTACAGAATACAAATACAACTTAATAATACAACTGTCGTGTACAATACGACAAAACATAAACTGTGAGTTTGAATACAAATATTATCTTCTAGAGAGTATTCATACTCAAAAGGAGTCCACATTACATTTATTAACACACCATTACATAGAATAGTGAGGACTACTAATTAATACTATCATTCGGACCATCACTCCGTACCCCGACTTGTCCCAGCTACGTTCTCATTTCCTGAAGAGAACAGTGAAAGAAAGGGTGAGCTCAACTAGCCCAGTAAGAAATATTATGACTAAGATAATGCAGAATAAATTATCATTAGCCTTCAACAATGTTAAACTGATAAAATATAATAGACATCAAGTTTAACTGTAGCGGAACAAGCAATCCATTAAAAGAGTCAAGTAGAAAATAAACTCTACTATCTTTTATGATTTAAAAGGTTTTTCAACACTGCGATCGCTGAGACTCAGCTTAATAAAATAATCCACATCATCGAATCACCCCTGCACTACGGCCAAGGATATTCGTATATTCATTAATGGTCATGATCATGCCAACAACTGTCCATCAATGCACTACGGGCCAATGAGGACTTTTACCACATCATTTGTAACATTACGGTCATGATTATACCGAATAATCCCTGGTCATAATCATACCAAGTCCATCTATGCACTACATGCCACAGATGACTTTCAACATTTTATAAACATGAGGATGATGACAATGATATAAGAATTCAATAAAACAAGTTCAAGAATTAATTTATCCAGGAATTAACAACGTCCAAATTGTCAACATGATACTGCATTGTGGAGTAAAATTCAAGAATGCTTAGAAGAATATTTTCTTGAAAAAATACTGGATGAAACGCAACTATCAAGGATATTCCACAAATTTCATGGAGTATAGAAGTCAAAACTTAACCAACTGAGTACAATAAAGAATGGAATAACAAAAGAAATCACCATGCATGCGATAGACCGCACAGACAGGTTATTCCAATAGAATAATAAATAATGGAACCAGGTCCGGCGTAAACGCACAGACAGGATATTCCGACAGAATAATAAATAATGGAACCAGGTCCGGTGTAAAACACACAGACAGGATATTCCAACAGAATAATAATAAAACGGAACCAGGTCCGGTGTAAAACACACAGACAGGATGTTCCAACAGAATAATAAACGGAACCAGGTCCGGTGTAAAACACACAGACAGGATGTTCCAACAGAATAATAGAAGAATGTCACCAAGTATAGGGTAGACCGCGTATACTGGTTATTCCAACAGAATAATAACAAATGGAATAACAGAAGTTCTCTTCATGAATATAAAAGAAATAATATTCCCTACCTTAAAAGAACTGGATATTGGAAAAGTGATGTAGCAGAATACTTTTATTCTCTCTCTCTTATTCTCTCTATACTTTCTCTCTCTATAGCTTGAATGAATTCGTGAAAAATAATGAAGCCCTAGGCCTCTATTTATAGAAAAACTGAGTGTGGCTCTTGGTCTTAACGAAGGGTCAAATGACTCTTGGTCTTAACGAAGGGTCAAATGACTCTTGGTAATATTGAAGGGACAACTACTATTGACGAAAGTAATTACTATTGACCAAGGTAAATACTATTGACGAAGGTAATTACTATTGACCAAGGTAAATACTATTGACCAAGGTAAATACTATTGACGAAGGTAATTACTATTGACCAAGGTAAATACTATTGACGACGGTAATTACTATTGACGAAGAGACTCTTAGATGATGACATATGGCCCCCCATAAAATAACCAAACTTACCACAACGTCTCAATTATTGATTTAATAATATAACATATTATACAGACGATACTATGACAATAATTTAAGAGATATGATGCAGCAATTACTATAGCAATAATTGAGTATAGCTGAGTGACTTCTCACGTAAGCATCAATAATCAATACCGTGTGCTACTATGCAACCACGCGTATTACTGTACTTTTACTACCGAGTAGTTCAACAGTTTTAACGGTTTTAACGGTAACACTTCAGCCGTTATTTTTAATAAAATATTTTTGTCGTTTTCTCAATCCGACAATAATTCCGTTGTGGGGTCCACCAATGATTGTGCCGTCGTACGAATATTCCCCGACAAAAAGAATATTCTCCGACCAAACGAATATTTTATAACAACTTGCTTACTTTGCAAAATTTATAAATATTACCCACAACTATAACATTATATCAAATTAACTCCATAATATTCAAAAATGATATTTATAGAAAATTCATCTTTATTTATAAAAGTTGGGGTCTTACAACCTCCCCTTCTTATGAAATTTCGCCCTCGAAATTAGGGTACGTACCTGGTATGTCGAAGAGGTAAGGATACCTTGATTTCATTTCTGATTCTAACTCCCAAGTCATTTCCTCAACATCGTGGTTTCTCCACAAAACTTTAACTTGAGGTATAACCTTGGAGCGTAGAATATGTTCCTTCTTATCCAAGATTTGAACAGGAACTTCTTCATACGTCAAATCCTCCGCTATTTCGTCCGGTTCTAACTCAATAATGTGGTTCGGGTCTTCCACATATTTGCGTAACATGGATATGTGGAAAACGTTATGAACACGAGACATACTTGGCGGTAAAGCGAGTCTATAAGCCACAGTTCCTACTCGATCGAGGATTAAAAATGGACCGATGAATCGAGGATTTAGCTTTCCTCTCTTTCCAAATCTCGTAACTCCTTTCCATGGAGCAACACGTAAGAACACATGATCTCCTACATCAAATTCCACGTCCTTTCGATGAAGATCAGCATAACTCTTTTGTCGATCTTGTGAGGTTTTTATACGTTGTCGGATCGTTTGAATCTTTTCTGTAGTCATACGTACCAACTCCGGTCCCAACAACGTTGCTTCGCCCACCTCATCCCAGCATACTGGAGAACGACATTTTCTTCCATACAATGCTTCGAATGGAGCCATGCCAATACTTGCTTGATAACTGTTGTTGTAGGAAAACTCCACCAATGGTAAGAACTTGTCCCAACTTCCCTTGAAGTCAAAGACACAGAGTCTTAATAGATCTTCAAGAGTTTGAATAGTCCTCTCTGATTGTCCGTCCGTCTGAGGATGATATGCTGAACTAAATCGTAACTCCGTGCCCATAGCTTTTTGTAAACTAACCCAAAATCGTGAAGTGAATCTTGGGTCTCGGTCAGAAACTATGGATACTGGCATACCATGCAGTCTTACAATCTCGTTTATGTACATACGAGCAAGACGTTCAAGTGTATAAGTTTCTCGTATCGGTAAGAAATGAGCAGACTTGGTCAATCTATCAACAATGACCCAAATCGCATCAATACCTTGAGAAACCCTAGGAAGACCGGTAACGAAATCCATGGTAATGTGCTCCCACTTCCATTCTGGAATTTCAAGTGGTTGCAATGGACCTTTTGGTACTTGATGCTCCGCTTTGACTCGTTGACAAGTTAGACACCTTGAGATAAACAACGCTATCTCTCTCTTCATATTGCTCCACCAAAATGTATGACGAAGATCATGATACATTTTGGTACTTCCAGGATGGATTGCAAACGGTGTGTTGTGCGCCTCCATCATGATTTCATACTTTAAATCAGGGTTGTTAGGAACACAAAGTCTGGAGTTGACTCGAAGTATTCCTTCTTCATCGATTCTTGCTTCCGGCATAGCACCTTCTTGCACTTTCTTCTTCATACGCATCAGCTCCAGGTCTGTAGCTTGAGCAGCTTTAACTTTATCGATTAAAGTCGGTTCTACTCGTATATTCGCCATCATCACATGGGTCCCTGGAGTCTTTAACTCTATCTCCATCCTTTGCAAGTCACACAAAATGGGTCTTTGTGTTGACAATATCGCACTCGTACTTGCATATGATCTTCTACTCAATGCGTCAGCTACCACGTTCGCTTTTCCAGGATGGTATTGAATGGTATGATCATAATCTTTCAACAGTTCAAGCCAACGTCGTTGTCGCATGTTGAGTTCCTTTTGAGTGAAGAAATATTTGAGGCTTTTATGATCCGTAAAGATCTCCACTTTCTCCCCATACAAGTAATGCCTCCAAATTTTAAGTGCAAAGACAACAGCTGCCAACTCTAGATCATGAGTAGGATAATTCCTCTCATATTCCTTGAGTTGTCTTGATGCATAGGCTATGACTTTTCCATGTTGCATGAGAACGCATCCCAACCCTTTGCTCGAAGCATCACTGTAGATGACAAATCCCTCCGAGCCAGATGGTATTGTTAGAACAGGTGCTGAAATGAGTCTCCTCTTGAGTTCTTGAAAACTCTGCTCACATTCTTCGCTCCAACCAAACTTTGTATCTTTCCGAGTCAGCTGAGTTAATGGAGTAGCGATTCGAGAAAATCCTTCCACGAATCTCCGATAATAACCAGCTAAACCAAGAAAGCTACGTACCTCGGTCACTGATTTAGGTTGCTCCCAGCTTTGAATAGCTTCAATCTTTGCCGGGTCAACCGATATTCCACGACTTGATACTACGTGCCCAAGGAATGCTACCTCTTCCAGCCAGAACTCGCATTTCTTCAACTTGGCATAAAGCTTGTATTCACGAAGCTTTTGGAGTACCAGCCTCAAGTGTTGCTCATGATCTTCACGGCTTTTGGAATAAATAAGGATGTCATCAATAAAGACGACCACAAAGTGATCCAAATATTCCTTGAATACCCGGTTCATCATATCCATGAAGGCAGCAGGAGCATTAGTCAATCCAAAGGACATGACTAGGAATTCATAATGCCCGTACCGAGTTCTAAAAGCCGTCTTTGGAATATCCTCAGTTCTAACCTTCAGCTGATGATATCCAGAACGAAGATCGATCTTTGAAAAGAATTGTGCTCCTTGCAACTGGTCAAACAGGTCATCAATACGTGGCAATGGGTACCTGTTTTTGATGGTGACATGATTCAACTCCCGATAATCAATACAAAGTCGCATACTTCCATCTTTCTTCTTCACGAATAGAACAGGAGCTCCCCAAGGAGAAGTACTAGGACGAATAAAGCCAATGTCTAACAATTCCTGCAGTTGGATCTTTAACTCCTGAAGTTCAATAGGAGCCATTCGATATGGGGCTTTGGAAATGGGTTTTGTACCGGGTTCAAGATCGATACAAAATTCAATTTCACGCTCTGGGGGTAGGCCAGGAAGTTCTTCAGGGAATACGTCAGGGAATTTATTAACAATAGAAATATCATTCAAAACTGACGTATTTTTGTTTAGATCTGTGACATGAGCTAAGAAAGCTTGACATCCGTTTTTCAATAAACGAATAGCTTTATGGCTTGAGATGACAGCGATTGATTTTAATGGTTTGGTTGCTTGAATTCGCATAATAGGTCGATTAGGAATATGAAAGCTAACAACCTTACGAAAACAATCAATTTTTGCATAATGAGTAGTTAACCAATCAATCCCTAGAATCACGTCAAATGCAAGTATTTTTAATGAAATCAGATCGATAGGTAATGTGTGGGTACCAACTTGAACCAAACAAGACTTATAAACAGTGGAGGTAATGAAGGTTTCTCCCAACGGAGTTTCCACAGATAAGTCAAAGTCTAATTTCTCCGGAATCAAATTTAATCGATGAGCGCAAGTAGGAGAAATAAAAGAATGGGTTGAACCGGTATCAAATAAAGTATAAACTTCTTTAGAGTTTATGATAAGCTTACCCGTGATGACCTCATTCGGGTTCCTTGCTCTCTGGGAGTTCACAACAAACGCTCTCCCTTGCACAACCGGTTTTGACTTTTCTGGGACGGCTTTTGGTGCCTCCATCCTAGCTGAATTTGTCTTCGGTAAACGACAAAATCGGGCTAAATGACCTTCTCTTCCACAATTATAACATGCTTTGGACGGCATCGCGCAGTTTGGACTGATGTGCCCCTCCCCTCCGCATTTGAAACATATGATAGGTGGTCGTTCTCCTTCCTTAACGACAGGTGCTGGTGCTGACGTCTTTCCATCATTGTTGAATCTCCTCTTCTTGAAATGTCCATTCTTATTGTTTTGGCCCTGATTACCACCGAAGTGGTTACCATTTCTGGCCTGTTGATTCCCTCCACGCTTGTTGTCACCGCTTCGATGACTGCTCTCACTGGTATTATCATTTTGCCGGCTGCTCTCTTTTGGTTGCGTTATCTCGTTATCGCGCTCCACCAACTGAGCCCTATTTACAACATCTGAATACAAACACAGTTTATGAGAAACAAGATGTTGACGTATCTCCGGCTTCAAACCTCTTAAAAACATCCGCGTCATTCTTTCTTCATTATCCACCAGGTGGGACGCAAACCGGGATAACTCCGCAAATTTTGCCTCGTACTGCGACACGGTCATATTATTCTGCTCCAATTTGATGAACTCCACCTCCTTCATGTGACGAATACTCTCGGGAAAGTATTTGTCGTTAAACAGATCTTGAAACTTCTCCCAAGACATCTTCAGTGCGGCAGGTTGAGTACGCTTTATCGATTCCCACCAGTAATCTGCCTCTCCTCGCAACATAAAGGCGGCAAAGGGAACCTTTTGCTCCTCGGAGCAACCCAAGACATCAAATATCTTGGTGATCTGCTTTATCCATGTTTCAGCTACAAGTGGTTTGGGTTCTCCCTTAAACTCCGGTGGTCCCAGCTCCTTAAACTGTTTAGCGGTGACCGCCAGAGAGTTTCCAGTATTTCCACCTACGTTGTGGACAGGAGCCGCTTTCACCTGTTGTTGCATGAATTGCATAAAGCCTCTGAACATTTGATCATTCATCATTTGGTCAGTGTTGTTGTTTGCATGAGGATTGACACCTTCCTGATGCACATTATCCTGATTATTGATATGTGGTGAATCAACAGTCGTCTGTGCTCCATTGCTATTCTCAACATTCTCAGATGCCATTTTCAGATACTGCCACAAAATAAAAATTAATTGATATGTCATATATTATCCTTATATTATGACCGACCAATTAAATACCATGCAAATAAACTTAGGTATGTCATACTAGCGAAGGAATTTCCCGTCTCTCCCCTCCTAGTTCTATTCTCACATCTTAGCCAGGGATCATATCCCTAAGCTCTGATACCAACTGTGACGCCCCCAAAATTAGGTATACATCACCCATCTTGGGTCGTCAGATACATAGTACAGAATACAAATACAACTTAATAATACAACTGTCGTGTACAATACGACAAAACATAAACTGTGAGTTTGAATACAAATATTATCTTCTAGAGAGTATTCATACTCAAAAGGAGTCCTCATTACATTTATTAACACACCATTACATAGAATAGTGAGGACTACTAACTAATACTATCATTCGGACCATCACTCCGTACCCCGACTTGTCCCAGCTACGTTCTCATTTCCTGAAGAGAACAGTGAAAGAAAGGGTGAGCTCAACTAGCCCAGTAAGAAATATTATGACTAAGATAATGCAGAATAAATTATCATTAGCCTTCAACAATGTTAAACTGATAAAATATAATAGACATCAAGTTTAACTGTAGCGGAACAAGCAATCCATTAAAAGAGTCAAGTAGAAAATAAACTCTACTATCTTTTATGATTTAAAAGGTTTTTCAACACTGCGATCGCTGAGACTCAGCTTAATAAAATAATCCACATCATCGAATCACCCCTGCACTACGGCCAAGGATATTCGTATATTCATTAATGGTCATGATCATGCCAACAACTGTCCATCAATGCACTACGGGCCAATGAGGACTTTTACCACATCATTTGTAACATTACGGTCATGATTATACCGAATAATCCCTGGTCATAATCATACCAAGTCCATCTATGCACTACATGCCACAGATGACTTTCAACATTTTATAAACATGAGGATGATGACAATGATATAAGAATTCAATAAAACAAGTTCAAGAATTAATTTATCCAGGAATTAACAACGTCCAAATTGTCAACATGATACTGCATTGTGGAGTAAAATTCAAGAATGCTTAGAAGAATATTTTCTTGAAAAAATACTGGATGAAACGCAACTATCAAGGATATTCCACAAATTTCATGGAGTATAGAAGTCAAAACTTAACCAACTGAGTACAATAAAGAATGGAATAACAAAAGAAATCACCATGCATGCGATAGACCGCACAGACAGGTTATTCCAATAGAATAATAAATAATGGAACCAGGTCCGGCGTAAACGCACAGACAGGATATTCCGACAGAATAATAAATAATGGAACCAGGTCCGGTGTAAAACACACAGACAGGATATTCCAACAGAATAATAATAAAACGGAACCAGGTCCGGTGTAAAACACACAGACAGGATGTTCCAACAGAATAATAAACGGAACCAGGTCCGGTGTAAAACACACAGACAGGATGTTCCAACAGAATAATAGAAGAATGTCACCAAGTATAGGGTAGACCGCGTATACTGGTTATTCCAACAGAATAATAACAAATGGAATAACAGAAGTTCTCTTCATGAATATAAAAGAAATAATATTCCCTACCTTAAAAGAACTGGATATTGGAAAAGTGATGTAGCAGAATACTTTTATTCTCTCTCTCTTATTCTCTCTATACTTTCTCTCTCTATAGCTTGAATGAATTCGTGAAAAATAATGAAGCCCTAGGCCTCTATTTATAGAAAAACTGAGGGTGGCTCTTGGTCTTAACGAAGGGTCAAATGACTCTTGGTCTTAACGAAGGGTCAAATGACTCTTGGTAATATTGAAGGGACAACTACTATTGACGAAAGTAATTACTATTGACCAAGGTAAATACTATTGACGAAGGTAATTACTATTGACCAAGGTAAATACTATTGACCAAGGTAAATACTATTGACGAAGGTAATTACTATTGACCAAGGTAAATACTATTGACGACGGTAATTACTATTGACGACGGTAATTACTATTGACGAAGAGACTCTTAGATGATGACATATGGCCCCCCATAAAATAACCAAACTTACCACAACGTCTCAATTATTGATTTAATAATATAACATATTATACAGACGATACTATGACAATAATTTAAGAGATATGATGCAGCAATTACTATAGCAATAATTGAGTATAGCTGAGTGACTTCTCACGTAAGCATCAATAATCAATACCGTGTGCTACTATGCAACCACGCGTATTACTGTACTTTTACTACCGAGTAGTTCAACAGTTTTAACGGTTTTAACGGTAACACTTCAGCCGTTATTTTTAATAAAATATTTTTGTCGTTTTCTCAATCCGACAATAATTCCGTTGTGGGGTCCACCAATGATTGTGCCGTCGTACGAATATTTCTCGATAAAAAGAATATTCTCCGACCAAACGAATATTTTATAACAACTTGCTTACTTTGCAAAATTTATAAATATTACCCACAACTATAACATTATATCAAATTAACTCCATAATATTCAAAAATGATATTTATAGAAAATTCATCTTTATTTATAAAAGTTGGGGTCTTACAGGGTCAAACTAGTCATTTAATTTATATAGACTATAATAAATAAGGAATTACATTAATTGGGACTTTTAAATTAATTAGGTCTAATTTATATTTATATAATATTAAAATGCTATTTAAAATTAAAAGAAATAATAAAATATATAAATAATAATCAAAACCTAACTACTTCATTATATCTGATACGAACTAATTGAGGGGAAGAAGGGAGGCGGTAGTGTGGGAACCGAAAAAGAGAAACAGAAGAGTTTATACTTTCAACCAAGGTAAATCATTTGTTTTGTTCGTGATTATATTATCATATTATGTATATATATCAATAGCTTTCTCATAATTGAATTGATTACAATCAGAAGGCTTTTCAAATCAAAGCAAGACTAGTATTAATAACTATTCTATAAATTTTATATTAATTCTGTAGTAGTAGTTATTTTGAATCATGCATCTATATTATATTAGCTTTGTAAATAGATATGTATTATCTTGTACATGAAGTTTGGATGACCAGAGGTGAACATAGATGCATGTATTCCGTATGTATTAATTAATTAGAAATTCCCAAGTAAAGGAATTCAATTTAAAAAATTATATGATTTTAAATTGAGATAATTTATAGTTAAGATTTAAACATAGATGTATAACCATTAGCAAAATTTTATTTGGAACGGAGCGTGAAATATTGCAATGTGAGATTATAATTATAGTACTTCATCAGATTATGAACTTTACTTATATTGGTTAGGACGAAGGTGCCGGCAATGAATGTGTAAAATCTGAAAATTTAAAAGTTTTAAAGGTTTACTTATATTATGGTAATAATGTAACACTAATAAAAAGAGTTCTATAAAAAAAATAATTAAGAATTAATGATTTAACCTTCAATTAATACATTCTTTATTGATGTTTTTTTGGTGATTAGTTTGAAGGAAAGGAGTTCACGAACTATATATATTGGGATATAAATTTTTGGGTATTACATTATTTAATCCAGGTACGGATTCTGTATTCCTTAAGCGATATTCTTAAATTTTTAGTTGTTCGTTTTGCTTCTCATTTAGAATTCGGATATTGTCTCGATACTTTGATCATAGTTGAATTCATATGATTGTTTATTTAGATATTCAGAGTTTCATAACTTGTACTCTTTGAACTAGATGTTTAGTATTTAGTTCGATCTTTGTAGAAAAGTACATGTAATATATTTTGGAGACTTGTGTTGATAATTCGTTTCGATTTAACATGTACATATTAGAACCCTTTGTGTTGATATTATGTCGCATGCATTGTGACATTGTATCCTTGTTAGAATATATCGTATGGTATATCTGAGCTATAACCACCTGTGGGGGTACCACATGCATGTCCTCTTGCCACCGAGGCATGACACCTTCCATGACGGTGTGATCAGTCCGCAACATCTCCATTTTGTGCTTCGGTGGGAGTTGGCCATTTGGTGTTTTGTTGTGGGAGGTGTATGGGTCGACCCTAATTTAATTTTCTGTTCTGTTTTGTTTTGCGGATTGGTGATGTTGTACCAAACACACCTTCTAATTTTTGCATACATCTGGATTGCGCAGTCCAATGTGTGATTGTCTGTGTGGCATTATTTTGATTGTCTGTGTGGCATTGTTTGACTTGCCTGTGTGGCGATGTATATTTCTAATCTCGGTATGAAATAACACCAATCCATTTGATTCAGCCTATTATTTCGTTGTATTAGTTTTGTTCATTGCAGTTCAGTTCATTTAATTGAGTTAGTTATTTCGTTTCATTATTCTTGTATTTTATATCCGAACATTTGGCTCATACTGTATTTTTCTTCCGACAGGTAATCAAGGAGATCAAGGGCAAGTGTGACGAGAGCTCCCTTTTATATATCCAAATGATTTAGATATATTATGTTTAGGTTGTGATACATTAGTTTGTTCAGAATTGTAATAATTATATATCTTAGATTGTGGTTTGAGTCAGTGTGACATTTATTATGGTTTGTCTTGTGATATTTAATCATTATGAGATTATTCTTTTGTAATTTAGAACCTTGCTATAAATTCATCAGTTTTGTTGTGTTTTGGATAACTTTTCTTTCTATTTCGAAAACGGGATGTTACAGTTAGTTAGCCCCCTCTATTTATTATCTACAATTTTCTTATATAATTGACTTGTTTTCGGGTTTAGAATGAAGTATATCCTACTATCTATCTATGATCTAATATCCATTTTCTACCTTGGAGGAATCAATTTGTGTGTCAAATTAAGTTGATGATGAACTGATTTTTAGTAATGACACACCTCCCAAAAAAAATGAAAGAGAGAACTGATTTTAGTGGTAATTAATCTCAATTTTAAGTACCATTTGTACAGATTGCTCTTACCTAAACAAAGGTTTCAAAATAAAGAAAACAATAAAATTAAGGAAGTGCAGAAGCAAAATGTTATTGTTA
This sequence comes from Panax notoginseng, assembly GCA_016801055.1. Lineage (NCBI taxonomy): Eukaryota > Viridiplantae > Streptophyta > Magnoliopsida > Apiales > Araliaceae > Panax > Panax notoginseng. The sequence goes on along the minus strand of CM029019.1, from coordinate 15,506,964 downwards.
AAGTATCATGTTCACAATGTCCCATATGGGTCTTCTTCGAGTGTGAAGTTAAAGGTTTGTTAAATCGTTTTAACTTTTAGTTTCATTCATTTTTTTAGTTGACAAATGAAGTGTCCCATATGCGTCCTCTTTTGAGTGTGAAGTTAAACTTAAGAAAATAGGCCTATACAATTTAATATTGCGAAACTCGGAAAACTTAAAAAAATTAAATTTGAAAGGGTATTTTGGATAATTTTTTTGTCCATAGAATTAAATTGCGAATTCTCCCATATTAAACTGCAGATGGGAGATCAATTTTAATTACCGTTTGATGGACGAATGGATGGCTAAGAGTTGTTGTAAGGATAATCTTATTCTTAGAACATTAACTATGAATTAGTCACTTACACACACACACACACACACACACACACACACACACACACACACACACACACACACACACATATATATATATATATATATATATATATATATATATATATATATATATATCAATGAACCATAGGGAGCAAACCAAAGACGAACCGACTATAACGACGAATTTTTCTGTTGCTATAGCATACAAAGTCGACGACATAGCTATGGCGACGGCTCGAACCGTCGCTATATCTCAAAAAACCGTCTCTATAACTCGTTGGAGAAGGGGACCCCGCGCGTGTCTATATATATATGGCTTAAATATGATTTACTATCCTAAACTATATGCCATATTCCACTTCGGTGATCCACCTTTTAATTTTGTCAATTAGGTGATCGAACTATCAATTTTTTTCGGTTTCATTCAATTGGGTTTGCCACGTCAGAAATTGCTGACGTGACATCGTAATAGGCAGCAGGAGTGCTTATGGGTAAAAATATTATATATTTTTAATGAGATCAAAGGACAAAAAGGTAAAATAAGAAATTAAACAACTAAAAATTACACAAATAATATAAATTAGTTGTATAATTATTTATTTATAGTTATATAAATAATATAAATTATTATATAAATAATATAATAATTATTTTTATTAAAAATAATTATTTTTATTAAAAAAATTGTGTTTTTTTTAATTTTTTTATTAAAAAAATTGTGTTTAATATTAATGATAATAAAAATAAAAATATTAATGATAATAAAAATAAAAATACAAGTGCAGTTTTTTTTAATAAAAAAAATAATTATTTTATTAAAAAAAAAACCAACCAACTGCGTTTTTTTTTAAAAATAAAGCAACTGCGTTTTTATTTTTATTATTTTTAATAATTATTTTTATTAAGAATAATAATTATTTTATTAAAAAAAACCCAACCAACTGCTTTTTTTTTTAAAATAAAGCAACAACGTTTTTTTTAGTTGCTTAATTATTATTTTTTTATTAAAAAAAACTGTACTTTTATTTTTATTTTTATTATCATTAATATTTTTATTTTTATTATCATTAATATTAAACACAATTTTTTTTAATAAAAAAATTAAAAAAATGCAGTTTTTTTAATAAAAATAATTAATTTTAATAAAAATAATTATTATATTATTTATATAATAATTTATATTATTATATAACTATAAATAAATAATTATACAACTAATTTATATTATTTGTGTAATTTTTAGTTGTTTTATTTCTTATTTTACCTTTTTGTCCTTTGATCTCATTAAAAATATATAATATTTTTACACATAAGCACTCCTGCTGCCTATTAGGATGCCACGTCAGCAATTTCTGACGTGGCAGACCCAATTGAATAAAATCGAAAAAAATTGATAGTTCAATCACCTAATTGACAAAATTGAAAGGTGGATCACCGAAGTGGAATATGGCCATAGTTTAGGGTAGTAAATTATATTTAAGGGTAATAAATTATATTTAAGTATATATATATATATATATATATATATATATATATATATATATATATATATATATATATATATATATATATACACAATAGAACCTCTATAAATTAATACTATTGGGACTGAAATTTTTTATTGATTTAGAGAGTTATTATTTAATCGATAAATTTATAATTTATTAATTTAAAGAGTGTTTTACTATTCAGTGAGCATAAATTTAAGTACATTAAAATTATTGCATTTTTTATGTTTATATCATACTTTTTTTGATGCAATGTATCATACTTATTAAATTAATGTATCATACTTGTGAGTAAGATACAATAACTTTAGAGCCAATAACGCGAAAGGAAGCACTCATAGCGTCAACAACTCTTCACAAGTTTTTATTACAATTCGAGAATGCAACACTTGAACTTTTGGACGCAATGAGAAAAATTAAAGATGAAATTCAATTAGATTTGAATTTCAAGACAAAAAAACCAGAATAGAATCATATTTTATAAGATTACCTTAGATATATTTGTAATTTAAAATAATTATTAATTTATGATATTGATGAGACCGTGTATAATATTTTTAAAAATTATTATTTTATCGAAATTATTAATTTATCCCATTAGCCCAAGTCAGGACTGGGAAAAAAAATATTATTTTAGAAAAATTATTAATTTATCGAGTATTAATTTATAGAAGTTCTACTGTATGTCCGGAGTCGGTGTTTGTATAATTGTATGATCCAAGTCCAATCCTTTTGGACATATTGTTGGTTTGCGTTTTTACCCTCTTTTTATTTTGGGATTGGTATATATGTTTCCTGCATTAAGATTTTGAGTGCCTCAAGGGACTTCATGAGTCCACTCTAGTACGAATGTAGCGGGGTGGTCTATATGAAATTATTTAAAAAAAAAAAAAATTGGCCTTAGGGTTTAATGAAATTCTATTTTGTTAATAAAAAAAGATTTTTATTTTTTTTATATTCAACAAAGCAATAAAAAGTTAGCAGAATATCACCACGAACAAAAATAAAATAAATAAACTCGCAAAATTTGTTTAAAGGTTGTGTGTCATGTGTGAAATTTAATATTTTTTTATAACCTTTCTTCTTACTATTAGGTTTACAATGAGTTGCCAATTAAATGTATGCGAATTTATACCTTGTAAATAAAATGGAGTGCCTCAAGCTGCTGGCTCTTAGTTTTATGCTTTTAAAGTTTTTATATTTGATTAATTTCAAAACTAAAGATACCTTTTTGTTTTAGAGTATAAAGTGCACGAAATTAATTTCTAACATACCATGCATGCATTACTTATTTTCTAATTAGATTAATTATTATCATACTATTACTATTACATTTTAATTAACTAATATATATTAGAGATATATTTATAAATAAATAAAAATTCCTTTAAAATCGTCACTTTAGAAATTTCTCTCTAGATTCGGAATGAAGGGTAATTGATCATGTCATCCTCTAGCTTTAATAGACTTTTTTTTATATAATTAATTATTCAAATTGACTTTTTTAAGTCAACCTAGCTACTCAGTTTCATTTCCTCCACTTTGTAATCTCAATCATACTCCTATATTTAAGGTATATTTGCTGACAAATGGCACTGATCGAATGGGTTGTCTGTAGATATGAAGTCATGGTTCAAGTGCATGCCCACCTAATTAAACAATAACCCTTAATCTTAAGTTCTTAATTATGCTTAATTTTCTCTCTATATTAGTACTGTATGTTGGAGAGAGGTTTTGATGACAATGTGGGAGACAAAGTGGAAACATGGCTTTTGAATTAAGTGTACATGCATGGGGGATCATCAACATTTTAGGCAGCACCCTCAATTGACTTGTACACATTAATAGATTAAAATATTATTGTAGTTATTACAATTAGTTGACCTCATGTATCAATAATCATATCCAATATCCTGATAGAAACCTATCTCACTGATCAACTGGATTATATTTATACAAATTTACTTTTAAGTTTTTTGGAACCAATAATACACCAATCACTATGTACGTACCTTCTTACTTCTAATTTCTACACCAATCTCTTTGAAACACATAAATGCATGACGCGATTAATATAAAAAGAATAAAACGATAATATAATTAAAATTGTAGGGATAAAAATGAAAAACAAAAAGCGTAACACAATTGCACCAAACCTCTGCTTTATAATATAGATGTTTTGAATATTTATTCTGATCATATGCATGGAAATTAAAATGAATAAAACGAGTATATATGTAATTTTAATATTAATATTAATATATCAAATTAACCCAATTTTCTGCATAAAAATATAATTATTAATTTATTGATACATGAATTTTAATCAACGTACTGAACCTTTTTACAATATTACACCATGTAAGTATATAATGTTTATACTACAGAAATTGTCAAAAAGAGGATTAATTAGATTGGTAGTTGGCCACCCAAAATGTGTATCACCCCTTACCGTTTATTTTAATTTCCTTCCTTGTTGGTTTCGTTACTCATTTCCATTTCCACTCCACTTTAGTAATCCAATTCAACCCTTTAATTTCATTGTAAATCTAGGCCATACGTACATTTACCTTTTCTTATTCAGTAATAGTCAAATGTCTGCTCATCTAATTAGTGATGTCGTGTAAGATAAGTGGAAAACACTTTTGCTAATATTAACCATGTGTGTTCACTTCTAAATTTAAACTTATTTTTTCAAATGTAGTGGGTAAAACGTACTTGCTTTCTTGTTTGAATTAATAATCCACAATTGTAATGATTAAGTTTGAATAATCTTAATTTGCCTTAATTAAATAGGTTAATTCTTTTGATAATCATACATCACGAAATTTCATTTAAGATAATATATATAAGGGAATGATCGATAGCATTTATTTGTTATGGATACTTATATGTCATACACCATTTAAACAATTGAAAATAAGAAAGATCAATCATATTAGAAACTGAAATTCAACGTTCGCTATTATTAATAATGGACGATAAAAAAAATACTTAGCGTCTGCTACTAATTATCAAAATGGATTTTGCTTTACCAATAAATGTTTAGAGTTTATTAACTAGGGTTTAGGATTTATTAAACAGGGTTTAGAGTTTACAATTATGTTTAGGGTTTATTAACAAGTGTATAGAGTTTACAACTATGTATACTTTCTCAACTTTAATAAATCCTAAGCCTTGATTAATAAACTCTAAATCTTGGTTTATAAACCAGAGTTAATAAACCCTAAACTAGGATTTAGTGTTTATAAATTAGGGTTTATGGTTTACAATTATGTATCTGCAACTTATACTTTCTCAACTCTAATAAACCTTATACACTGATTAATAAACCTTAGTTTATAAACCATGCACATTGCTACATAAATCCTAAACTCTTGTTAATAAGAGTTGAGTAGTCATGTACAAATTGTTTTGAAGACCTAATTTTGATGAGTAGAATAAGTTTAGTAAATCATGATGTTAAACTACTACGACGATTGTGGTATATGATGATCCTTAGAAAAGAAAATTTATGGGATAATACCCAGAATATAATTGAGTTTAATAAATGTTATGAAATAAAACCTATAAGAATTTGTTGAGGAAAATGGATTAAATAGGCAATATAACACCTAATTAAGAGGAAATAATATATTGAAATTATTCAGTGATAGAATCTCGGAAGAAGATAGATGTAGACCGACTAAGGATGTTTCGGTGATTATGATTCCAGAGACAGAATGTTTATAAGAGTGGAAGAATGTGATGAGCAGAGAATTCAGATAGCCTTTGTAAGACCCCGAATTTTATGAAATAAAAGTATTCAATTTTTCTATTTAGTAAATGGTTAAATTGATAAAAGTTAAAGTTATGGGTGATATATGAATTTTTTTTCAAAATACGCAAGTGGTTATAAAATATTCATTGTTGTCGGGGAATATTCGTTTGGTCGTGGAATATTCTTTCTGTCGGAAAATATTAGTACGACGGCGCAGACATTTATGGGCCCCATACCAGAATAACGGTCGGATGAAGAAAACGACAAAATTGAGTTTTTATAAATAAACGACGTAGTTATTATCGTTAACACTATTGGAATACCCGGTGATTAAAATACAGTAATACGCGTCGTCACACAGTAGCACACGGTATTGCACAGTATTTTTGAATTATTGATTCTTACGAAAGAAGGCACTACTCAATAATTGTTACAGTAATTACTGTTCAATATTTTATTTTATTGATTCAATAATTACTGCGTTGATATTTTATATTATTGTTGCTCAATAATTGTCACTGCACAGTATTTCTCATTATCAGATCAATAATTCATATTATTTGAATAATATTATTAGATAACATTATTGGCAATGTCTAGAAAGTTCTATCTAAGGAGAGGTTTTGTGAGACCCCAGATTTTATGAATAAATATTTAATTTTCTCGAAATATTTTTTTTAATATTATGGTGTAGATTTGAGATAATGTTATAGTTGTGGGTAGTATTTATAAATTTTGTAAAGTATGCAAGTTGTCATATTATATTCGATTGGTCAGTGAATATTCTTTGTGTCGGAGAATATTCGTAAGATGACACAATCATTGGTGGACCCCACAACGAAATTATTGTCGGATTGAGAAAACGACAAAAATATTTTTATGAAAATACCGACGGAAGTTTTACCGTTAATACTGTTGAACTACTCGGTAGTAAAAGTACAGTAATACGTGTGGTTGCATAGTAGCACACGGTATTGATTATTGATGCTTATGTGAGAAGTTACTCAGTTTTGCTTATTTTATAGACTCCCATTTACCTATTTTTCAAAATAATCGGTAGAATTTATTTAAAGGTGGGGCCCACATGTGGGGGCCATATGTGGGGCCCATATGTGTTGAAAAACTGATTTTGGAAATGGGGGTGGGAGAGAGTTACGTATGGGAAAGGAGTTTATATATATAAGATTGTGATGTGTGTGTATATATATAATATTATATTTGTTAGTGGAGAGTGGTGGGAGAAAAGGAAGAGTGAAAGTGATGTATGTGAGTGGAAAATGGTGAAAAAGTGGTAGTGTGATAGTGATCTGTAAGATTGTAGTGAATTTAATTATTAGTGGGTGGGGGATTGATGTTGGTTATGGGGGAGAAAAATTAAGTGGTGTATATATAATATTGATTTATATAATATGAAAACATGTGTTTATATATATGTATTATATTTTAATTTTTGTTGTGATTTTATTGGTTAGATGATTGACTTAATTGTTAGTTGATTGAAAAATAATTTTGTAAAATTATTTCATCCATGAATAGTGCCTTTCTATTCTCCTATAAATAGAAGCTCATTCCTTCATTATTTCTTACAAATTCACTGAAACTCCAGAGAGAGAAAATTATAGAGAGAAGCTATAGAGAGAAAATCTATAGAAGAAGAGAAGTCTGCTCCTTCACTACTCCTATATCCAGTTTCTTTCAAAGGTAGGGAATATTATTTCTTTCTTTCATCTTCATGAAGAGAACTTCTGTTGTTCCATTCTTTGTTATTATGTTGGAATAACCTGTTTATGCGAAGTACCGCATACTTGGTGAAATTCTTCTATTATTCCATTCCTTATTATTCTGCTGGAACATCCTGTCTGTGCGTTCTACGCCGGACCTGGTTCCATTATTTATTATTATGTTGGAACATCCTGTCTGTGCGTTATACGCCGGACCTGGTTCCGTCTTTACTATTCTGTTGGAATATCCTGTCTGTGCTTTACGCCGGACCTGGTTCCATCTTTATTATTCTGTCTTTATTATTCCGTTGGAACATCCTGTCTGTGCTTTACGTCGGACCTGGTTCCGTCTTTATTATTCTGTTTTTATTATTCTGTTGGAATAACCTGTCTATGCGAAGTACCGCATGCATGGTGATTTCTATTGTTATTCCATTCTTTATTATTCTGTTGGAACATCCTGTTGGTGTGATTTTCACCTGACCTGGTTCTGTTATTATTATTCTGTTGGAATAACCTGTCTATGCGAAGTACCGCATGCATGGTGATTTCTGTTGTTATTCCATTCCTTATTATTCTCAGTTGGTTAAAACTTTGACTTCTATACTCCATGATATTAGTGGAATATCTTTGATATTTGCGCTTCATCTAGTATCTTTACATGGAAATATTCTTCTAAGAATTCTTGAATTTTACGCCACAAAGCGGTATCATATTGACAATTTGGACGTTGTTAATTCTTAGATAAATTAATTCTTGAACTTGTTTTATTGAATTCTTATATCATTGTCATCATCCTCATGTTTATAAAATGTTGAAAGTTATCTGTGGCCTGTAGTGCATAGATGGACTTGGTGTGATTATGACCAGGGATTATTCGGTATAATCATGACCGTAATGTTACAAATGATGTGGAAAAAGTCCCCATTGGCCCGTTGTGCATTGATGGACAGTTTTTGGTATGATTATGGCTATGGATTCTCTTTGGCCGTAGTGCAGAGATGAATTGTTTTATGGCATGATCAGGACCGTTGATGAAAACATGATTATCTTTAGCCGTAGTGCATGGATAATTCATGGTCGTGATACTAAAGAATATCCTTGGCCGTAGTGCAGGGGTGATTCGATGATGTGGATTATTTATTAAGCTGAGTCCCAGCGATTACAGTGTTGAAAAACCTTTTAAATCATAAAAGATAGTAGAGTTTATTTTCTACTTGACTCTTTTAATGGATTGCTTGTTCCGCTGCAGTTAAACTTGATGTCTATTATATTTTATCAGTTTAACATTGTTGAAGGCTAATGATAATTTATTCTGTATTATCTTAGTCATAATATTTCTTACTGGGCTAGTTGAGCTCACCCTTTCTTTCACTGTTCTCTTCAGGAAATGAGAACGTAGCTGGGGCAAGTCGGGGAACGGAGTGATGGTCCGAATGATAGTATTAGTTATTAGTCCTCACTATTCTATGTAATAGTGTGTTAATAAATGTAATGAGGACTCCTTTTGAGTATGAATACTCTCTAGAAGATAATATTTGTATTCAAAATCACAGTTTATGTTTTGTCGTATTGTACACGACAGTTGTATTAGTAAGTTATATTTGTATTCTGTACGTTGTATCTGACGACCCAAGATGGGTGATGTATACCTAATTTTGGGGGCGTCACAGGTTTGGTCACCTAATTGCGCGCCAGTAAGGAGAAATTCTTATTGGAAAGCCCCCTCTTTCCTGGGAACGGCCTGGTTGTCATAAATATGATTTTGTAATATTATTTGTGAATAATTAATTATTGATTCATATGATAAGAAAATATTTATTTTATGTGGATATAAATGAGGGATATATTTTTGTGGTTTAAAATGAAGGAGTTAATGTTGAGCTGTTTTATCTGTATTTTTGTTGAAACGGAGGTATTGAAAATCAAATTAGAATTTTTGAGATATTTTGCGAGGGTTATAATTTTTAATCCGACCGTTGGATCGTGGTAATATTTGGATATGTTATACATATATAAGTTGAGTATATGTCCACAAATTTTGAACCGTTAAAAATGAACGTATGATTTGTTATGAATTTTACGAGATGACTGGTTCAGAAATTGTTGAATTTTTGGAGTTAATCATTTTTGTAAGACCCCAAATTATTAATAAATGAAATTTAATTCCTCTATTTATTATTTTGAAATAGTAAGTGTGACAACCCCAAAATAGGTTCATTCCATCCAACCTATTCTGAGTCGCCAAATACATGGTACAGAAAACAACTATAACTTTATTACAACAATTGTCGTGCAAAATACAACAACACATATGCTGTGAGTTTGGATACAAATATATACCAAATGTGACTCATGTTCCAACCGTGGACATCACCTCACAATAACACCTTACATAAAGGTATAGTCAAAAACTGTTTTAGAAATTAAAATCTTTGGGAAGTGCTCAAGGAAACCTTCGTACATGGGAGGCCACGCGTCTAGGTTATGATAGATATCATATGGCCACAGAATTATCCTTGGTTGACCCAATAGACCCCAAAGAAAAACGAGAAGATTACTATCATATTCTTCCCAATGGTGAGTCTTCTCTTGACATATCATTATCTCCACTGTCTCTAATTGAGAATTATACTTCAAACAAATACCAAGATTATATAGGTAGTGCCCATAGATATACTCAGCAAGTGGATGAGCACAACCCTGTCTTATGATGACACGAGGTTGTATGTCATTAGACATCTTGTATGATAGTGACAAAACACCCTTCCAACGTTGGGTTCGCCTCACCCTATTTTTTTCACCAAATATAACTACTAAATGATGACCACCGTTCTATTCCCTTGTTACCCCCGCTCGACCCAGCTACACTCTTATTACCTGAAAGGAATTGTGAAGCAAAAGGGTGAGCACAACTAGCTCAGTAAAGAATATCATGACTAAAGATAATTCAATTATAAATAGCCTTCATCAACAATAAATCAGAGATTTAGAACATATGGTAAATGATAAAAATTTCAACCATAGTTACAGCGGAACGAGCAATCCATTAGAAGAGTCAAATAGACTATAAAGTCTATTATCTTCTCCATGTTAAAAATCCACCAACAATATTTTATCCATGTAACATCACTCAACAGTTCCTTTCCACAATCATATGAATAACTCATAATCATAATTGTGACTATAAATTTTTCTTCGCACCCAGGACGAAGAATATTTTCATCACCTGTCTTTACCTGAAACATCAAAGATCATGGTTATACCAAATCACAGTTCCTGTTTATAATCATACTAACAAATCTATCTTTGCACTACGGGCCAAAGATATTCATCAACAAACCATCTTTGCACTACGGGCCAAAGATATTCAACAACAGTTCATCTTTGCACTACAGGCCAAAGATATTCATCAACAGGCCATCTTTGCACTACATGCCAAAGATATTCATCAACAATTCATATTTGCACTACAGGCCAAATATATTCATATCTCAAAGAAATATATAATCATTTCAGAATTTATATAAACAATAATTATAACCATGTTGATCAATTCACCTTTGCACTTAAGCTTAAGATATTCAATTATAAATTCAATGGTCATGATCATACCAGTCACAATTCAACTTTGCACTACAGGCCAAAGAGAACCCTAGTCATGATCATACCAATAATCTACCCATCTTTACACTCCAGTGAAAGAGAATTTCAACATCAGGGTTATAAAAATGTTATATATGATGATAAAAATAATATGATCAACATATAGTTTTAATCTCAAGAGTAATATTCGTAACTCATGAATAGTAAATCGTGAATAGTAACTCATGAATAGTAACCCCGACACAAAAGATAGAAATTCCACAATAAAATCCATACCAATATTTCGGTATAATGATATTGAAAGAATAACATTACTTAAATTTATAAACAATTTATTTTAATTGTTTACACTTTACTAATTAATGCATTTAATCATCATAAAATGCCAACTCTTACAATTTCATCATCAATAACCAAAATCCTCATCAAAAATCTGCATATACCTCATATAGGATTCTCAAGCCATAAAATCCTATTTTCCAATTTTTTTTATTCACAAAACATATTTAATTCATTTACTCATAACTAAACCATTTTCATGAAAAATACCAAATCAGTTCCAAAAATATTTCTTTTCTGGGATTTAGCATAATATAGTCCCATAGTGAACATATATTTTTCTCAGAATTTTTAAAAGTCATTTACTATTTTTCATATGGCCAAAATAGCCGAATATTTAGACATTTATCAAAAATTGTACTTTTGTCTAAAAATTCTGAAATTTACAGAGTATACTTCTATCATATACATGTACTCCCAATAAAAATTTCATCAATTTTGGAGTTAACCACAAGAAATTATAAGCAGTTACTTTTAAAATAGTCTTTTCTCATAAAATTCATAACTCTCAATCTATACATCCAAAAATCACCATTTTTGGACACAATCAAGAAAACTCATCAAAATATCATTTCAAATTTTTCCAGAATTTTTGAAGTTCAGAAAAATTACGAAACTGAAAATCATAACAACCCTTACTATCCCTTACTATCCCTTACTATCCCTTACCTCAAAAGAGCAGTACTTCTGACTGGATATCGGATATGATGCTGAAGGAAACTTGCACTGATGAATAGCAACTCACCAAGTATCTAAAAACTCACAAAATATGCTTCATAATATAGAGAGAGAAAGAGAGAAAGCTTATGTTTCTGGTGTGATTTTCAATTCTAACTTAGCCCTCTATTTATAGGAAAATTTTGGTAGGTTTGACCTGCAACCTGATGGCTTTACCTGCTACTATTCCCACCCACCACATTTGAAATATAATTCAGCACATTTCTTCACCAACCACAAGTGGGGCCCACCAATTCTAGAATTTTCCACCAAAATGATAAACTCCGAAAATTCAACAATTTCTGAACCAGTCATCTCGTAAAATTCATAATAAATCATACGTTCATTTTTAACGGTTCAAAATTTGTGGGCATATACTCAACTTATATATGTATAACATATCCAAAAATTACCACGATCCAACGGTCGGATTAAAAATTATAACCCCCGCAAAATATCTCAAAAACCCTAATTTTTAATACCTCCATTCCGACAAAAATACTGATAAAAACCTCAACATTAACTCCTTCATTTTTAACCACAAAAATATATTCCTCATTTATATCCACATAAAATAAATATTTTCTTATCATATGAATCAATAATTAATTATTCACAAATAATATTACAGAATCACATTTATGACAACCAGGCCGTTCCCAGGAAAGAGGGGGCTTTCCAATAAGAATTTCTCCTTACTGGCGCGCAATTAGATGACCAAACCTCTCCTTAGACAGAACTTTCTAGACATTGCCAATAATGTTATCTAATAATATTATTCAAATAATATGAATTATTGATCTGATAATGGGAAATACTGTGCAGTGACAATTATTGAACAACAATAATATAAAATTTCAACGTAGAAATTATTGAATCAATAAAATAAAATATTGAACAGTAATTACTGTAACAATTATTGAGTAGTGCCTTCTTACGTAAGAATCAAAAATTTCAAAAATACTATGCAATACCGTGTGCTACTGTGCAGTAACGCGTATTACTGTATTTTAACCACCGGGTATTCCAACAGTGTTAACGGTAACAACTACGCCGTTATTTGTAAAAACTCAAATTTGTCATTTTCTTCATCCGACAGTTATTCTGTTATGGGGCCCACAAATGGCTGCGCCGTCGTACGAATATTCCCCGACAGAAAGAATATTCCACGACCAAACGAATATTCCCCGACAACAATGATTATTTTATAACCACTTGCTTATTTTGAAAAAAATCATATTTCACTCATAACTTTAAACTTTTATCAATTTAACCATTTACTGAATAGTAATTATAAGAAAAATTGAATACTTTTATTTCATAAAATTCGGGGTCTTACAATCTCCTCTCCTTATGAAATTTCGTCCCCAAAATTTACGTACCTGGTATTTCAAAGAGTTGAGAATACCTTGCTTTCATTTCAGATTCCATCTTCCCTATCATCATGATTTCTCCATTGCTCATCTCCTGTATTTCAGATATCATTCTAGAATACAGCTTCAAAATAAGGGTTAATTGAACAAATTATCCCAATATTATGACTGACCAACAAAAAAGCTTAGGTAGGACACACTAGCGAAGGATTTACTCATCTCTCCCCTCCTAGTTATATTTCCCGATCTCTGCCAGAGATCATATCCCTAAGCTCTGATACCACCTGTGACAACCCCAAAATAGGTTCATTCCATCCAACCTATTCTGAGTCGCCAAATACATGGTACAGAAAACAACTATAACTTTATTACAACAATTGTCGTGCAAAATACAACAACACATATGCTGTGAGTTTGGATACAAATATATACCAAATGTGACTCATGTTCCAACCGTGGACATCACCTCACAATAACACCTTACATAAAGGTATAGTCAAAAACTGTTTTAGAAATTAAAATCTTTGGGAAGTGCTCAAGGAAACCTTCGTACATGGGAGGCCACGCGTCTAGGTTATGATAGATATCATATGGCCACAGAATTATCCTTGGTTGACCCAATAGACCCCAAAGAAAAACGAGAAGATTACTATCATATTCTTCCCAACGGTGAGTCTTCTCTTGACTTATCATTATTTCCACTGTCTCTAATTGAGAATTATACTTCAAACAAATACCAAGATTATATAGGTAGTGCCCATAGATATACTCAGCAAGTGGATGAGCACAACCCTGTCTTATGATGACACGAGGTTGTATGTCATTAAACATCTTGTATGATAGTGACAAAACACCCTTCCAACGTTGGGTTCGCCTCACCCTATTTTCTTCACCAAATATAACTACTAAATGATGACCACCGTTCTATTCCCTTGTTACCCCCGCTCGACCCAGCTACACTCTTATTACCTGAAAGGAATTGTGAAGCAAAAGGGTGAGCACAACTAGCTCAGTAAAGAATATCATGACTAAAGATAATTCAATTATCAATAGCCTTCATCAACAATAAATCAGAGATTTAGAACATATGGTAAATGATAAAAATTTCAACCATAGTTACAGCGGAACGAGCAATCCATTAGAAGAGTCAAATAGACTATAAAGTCTATTATCTTCTCCATGTTAAAAATCCACTAACAATATTTTATCCATGTAACATCACTCAACAGTTCCTTTCCACAATCATATGAATAACTCATAATCATAATTGTGACTATAAATTTTTCTTCGCACCCAGGACGAAGAATATTTTCATCACTTGTCTTTACCTGAAACATCAAAGATCATGGTTATACCAAATCACAGTTCCTGTTTATAATCATACTAACAAATCCATCTTTGCACTACGGGCCAAAGATATTCATCAACAAACCATCTTTGCACTACGGGCCAAAGATATTCAACAACAGTTCATCTTTGCACTACAGGCCAAAGATATTCATCAACAGGCCATCTTTGCACTACATGCCAAAGATATTCATCAACAATTCATATTTGCACTACAGGCCAAATATATTTATATCTCAAAGAAATATATAATCATTTCAGAATTTATATAAACAATAATTATAACCATGTTGATCAATTCACCTTTGCACTTAAGCTTAAGATATTCAATTATAAATTCAATGGTCATGATCATACCAGTCACAATTCAACTTTGCACTACAGGCCAAAGAGAACCCTAGTCATGATCATACCAATAATCTACCCATCTTTACACTCCAATGAAAGAGAATTTCAACATTAGGGTTATAAAAATGTTATATATGATGATAAAAATAATATGATCAACATATAGTTTTAATCTCAAGAGTAATATTCGTAACTCATGAATAGTAAATCGTGAATAGTAACTCATGAATAGTAACCCCGACATAAAAGATAGAAATTCCACAATAAAATTCATACCAATATTTCGGTATAATGATATTGAAAGAATAACATTACTTAAATTTATAAACAATTTATTTTAATTGTTTACACTTTACTAATTAATGCATTTAATCATCATAAAATGCCAACTCTTACAATTTCATCATCAATAACCAAAATCCTCATCAAAAATCTGCATATACCTCATATAGGATTCTCAAGCCATAAAATCCTATTTTCCAATTTTTTTATTCACAAAACATATTTAATTCATTTACTCATAACTAAACCATTTTCATGAAAAATACCAAATCAGTTCCAAAAATATTTCTTTTCTGGGATTTAGCATAATATAGTCCCATAGTGAACATATATTTTTCTCAGAATTTTTGAAAGTCATTTAGTATTTTTCAAATGGCCAAAATAGCCGAATATTTAGACATTTATCAAAAATTGTACTTTTGTCTAAAACTTCTGAAATTTACAGAGTATACTTCTATCATATACATGTACTCCCAATAAAAATTTCATCAATTTTGGAGTTAACCACAAGAAATTATAAGCAGTTACTTTTAAAATAGTCTTTTCTCATAAAATTCATAACTCTCAATCTATACATCCAAAAATCACCATTTTTGGACACAATCAAGAAAACTCATCAAAATATCATTTCAAATTTTTCCAGAATTTTTGAAGTTCAGAAAAATTACGAAACTGAAAATCATAACAACCCTTACTATCCCTTACTATCCCTTACCTCAAAAGAGCAGTACTTCTGACTGGATATCGGATATGATGCTGAAGGAAACTTGCACTGATGAATAGCAACTCACCAAGTATCTAAAAACTCACAAAATATGCTTCATAATATAGAGAGAGAAAGAGAGAAAGCTTATGTTTCTGGTGTGATTTTCAATTCTAACTTAGCCCTCTATTTATAGGAAAATTTTGGTAGGTTTGACCTGCAACCTGATGGCTTTACCTGCTACTATTCCCACCCACCACATTTGAAATATAATTCAGCACATTTCTTCACCAACCACAAGTGGGGCCCACCAATTCTAGAATTTTCCACCAAAATGATAAACTCCGAAAATTCAACAATTTCTGAACCAGTCATCTCGTAAAATTCATAATAAATCATACGTTCATTTTTAACGGTTCAAAATTTGTGGGCATATACTCAACTTATATATGTATAACATATCCAAAAATTACCACGATCCAACGATCAGATTAAAAATTATAACCCCCGTAAAATATCTCAAAAACCCTAATTTTTAATACCTCCATTCCGACAAAAATACTGATAAAAACCTCAACATTAACTCCTTTATTTTTAACCACAAAAATATATTCCTCATTTATATCCACATAAAATAAATATTTTCTTATCATATGAATCAATAATTAATTATTCACAAATAATATGACAGAATCACATTTATGACAACCAGGCCGTTCCCAGGAAAGAGGGGGCTTTCCAATAAGAATTTCTCCTTACTGGCGCGCAATTAGGTGACCAAACCTCTCCTTAGACAGAACTTTCTAGTCATTGCCAATAATGTTATCTAATAATATTATTCAAATAATATGAATTATTGATCTGATAATGGGAAATACTGTGCAGTGACAATTATTGAACAACAATAATATAAAATTTCAACGTAGCAATTATTGAATCAATAAAATAAAATATTGAACAGTAATTACTGTAACAATTATTGAGTAGTGCCTTCTTACGTAAGAATCAAAAATTTCAAAAATAATATGCAATACCGTGTGCTACTGTGCAGTAACGCGTATTGCTGTATTTTAACCACCGGGTATTCCAACAGTGTTAACGGTAACAACTACGCCGTTATTTGTAAAAACTCAAATTTGTCATTTTCTTCATCCGACAGTTATTCTGTTATGGGGCCCACAAATGGCTGCGCCGTCGTACGAATATTCCCCGACAGAAAGAATATTCCACGACCAAACGAATATTCCCCGACAACAATGATTATTTTATAACCACTTGCTTATTTTGAAAAAAATCATATTTCACTCATAACTTTAAACTTTTATCAATTTAACCATTTACTGAACAGTAATTATAAGAAAAATTGAATACTTTTATTTCATAAAATTCGGGGTCTTACAGTAAGGGTTGATTTGATTAATGTGGTTAGTTATGGGTAAAATGCGCAAATATTTCAAATAAGCAAGTGGTCCTAAAATATTCATTGTTGTCGGGGAATATTTGTTTGGTCGTGAAATATTCTTGTTGTCGGAGAATATTCGTACGACGGCACAGCCTTGTGTAAGCCCCATAACGGAAAGCGATTGGATGAAGAAAACGACAAAATAAGTTGTTTATAAATAACGGCGTAGTTGTTACCGTTAATACTGTTGGAATACCCGGTGGTTAAAACACAGTAATACGCGTTGTTGCACAGTAGCACACGGTATTGCACCAATTATTGATTCTTACGTAAGAAGGCACTACTCAATAATTGTTACATTAATTACTGTTCAATATTGTATTTTATTGATTCAATAATTGCTGCGTTGATATTTTATATTACTGTTGTTTTAATAATTGTCACTACACAGTATTTTCTATTATCGGAACAATAATTCATATTATCTGAATAATATTATTAGATAACATTATTGGCAATGTCTAGAAAGTTCTGTCTAAGGAGAGGTTTGGTCATCTAATTGCGCGCCAGTAAGGAGAGATCCTTATTGAAAAGCCCCCTCTTTCCTGGGAACAGCCTGGTTGCCAGTACTGTGATTCTGTAATATTATTTGTGTATAATTAATTATTGATTTATATGATGAGGAAAATATTGATTTTGTGTGGATATAGATGGAGAAAATTTTTAATGTGACAATTGTTGAAAATTAATATTTTATTTTTTTCTGATAAAATAATTCATTTAAATATATTATTTTAATAATATATTGATGATGATATTTTTACAATGAATGTGGGATATATGAGTATATGAGGAGGAAGAGTATTTTTGTGGCATTAAATGATTAACACATGTTTTGTGTGTTGGTGGACACAATTCTTGACCGAAAATTTATTATTGACTGTAAAATCGCCCGTTTGTGGATTTCGGTCAATTTATGTTTGGAATTTGGAAAAACTTTCTTCTGCAAAGTTGTAGAGAATTGAATTTCCTATAAAAACTCGCGAGATTTGAATTTTCTGAATAAAGGGCTATTTTTTATGAATTATTGAAGTTCTGAAGTTCCGAAATAATTGATTTTTGGAAGTTTTAATTATTTTTATTAAGAAAAACGTTTTTGACATTTGAGTGGCACATGTTAATGGTGGAAATCAGCTGATGTGGTGTGCTAAGGAAATTAAGAAAATTATATTATTAATTTATTCAATTTTCTGCTTTGGTGTTCTAAGCATTTTCCTATAAATAGGGTACTTAGGTTAGAATTGAAAATCACACCAGAAACACAAGTTTCTCTCTATTTCTCTCTCTATATCGAGCGTATTCTTGTGAGTATTTGATACTTTGAGTGTTGCTATACGGTGCAAGTTTCCTTCAGCACTATATCTAGTATTCTAGTCAGAAGTACCGTCTTTCCGAGGTAAGGGATGTTATTTCTTCTTAAATGATATTATTTTCTTCAATATCATTATGCCGAAGTATTGATCTGAACTTTTTATCAAATTTAAAACTTTTCATGTCGGGGTTACTATTCATGAGTTACTATTCACGAGTTACTATTCACCGAAAAATGAAATTTTCTTCTTTTCGTCCAAAATATCTATTCTGGATACTAGCTTTGATTGTATCCATGTTTTGATCATTCTTAAATTTTACTTCACTATGATTGTTTATGAGGTATTTTTGGACATGGAATAGCTGATATACGAATCCTTAATATTTACTCTTTTGTTTCACTGGATTCGTTTTCTCTAAAATATTTTTCATCATCCTCAGTCCTAAATGATGATGTTACTGAATATCTTTGGCCTGTAGTGCAAAGATTGATGATTTTATGATGAATATCTTTGGCCTGTAGTGCAAAGATTGATGATTTCTGATGAATATCTTTGGCCCGTAGTGCAAAGATGAACAGGTGTTGAGATGAACATGATCTACTGGTGATACAAATGAATATCTTTGGCCTGTAGTGCAAAGATGAATATTTGATTAAAGATGGTTATTGATTGTTGTTACAGGGATAAAATATTGATGATGGACTTTTAAATCTTAGAAGATAGTAGAACTCATTCTCTACTTGACTCTTCTAATGGTTTGCTGTTTCCGCTGCAGTTATTGATTTAAAACTTGTTGTCTATTGTATTCTATTAGATTTTTCCCTGTTGAAGACTAACGATAATTTGTTCTATGTTATCTTAGTCATAATATTCTTTACTGGGCTAGTTGAGCTCACCATTTTCCTTGTTGTTCCATCTTCTTCTCAGGAGGCGAGAATGTAGCGAGTACTAGTCGGGGTGTGGAATGATGGTTCAAGACAGTTGTTTTAGTAGTCCTCACTATTTTGTAAAATAGTGTATCAATAAGTATAATGAGGACTTAATTGAGTATGAATACTGTCTAGATGACAATATTTGTATTTAAACTCACAGTATATGTGTTGTCGTATTTTGCACGACAATTGTAATAATAAAGTTGTAGTTATTTTCTGTACCATATATTTGGCGACTCAGAATGGGTTGGATGGATTGGACCTGTTTTGGGGGCGTCACAATTTTGGTGAAAAATTCTAGAATTGGTGGGCCCCACTCTTGGTTGGTGAAGAAATGTACTGAGATTTTTATTCAAATGTGGTGGGTGAGAATAGTAGCAGGTAAAGCCATCAGGTTACAGGTTAAGTCTGCTTTGGCCTGCTAACATTTTCCTATAAATAGAGGGCTAAGTTAGAATTAAAAATCACACCAGAAATAAGTTTTCTCTCTCTAGATTATTGAGTGTAATTTGTGAGTATTTAGATACTTGGTGAGTTGCTATTCACTGCAAGTTTCATTCGGCTTTGCATTCCAGTCAGAAATACTGCACTTTTGAGGTAAGGGATAGTAAGGGATTTTAAGGGTTATTATGTTTTTCAGTTCGTATTTCTTCCGACCTTCAGAAAATTTTGGAAAAATTTGAAATGATAGTTTGATGAGTTTTATTGATTGTGTCCAAAAATGGTGATTTTTGGATGTATAGATTAAGAGTTATGAATTTTACGGAAAAAGACTATTTTAAAAGTAACCGCTTATAACTCCTTGTGGTTAACTCCAAAATTGATGAAATTTTTATTGGAAGTATATCTATATAATATCAGTGTACTTTATGAATTTCGAAATTTTTGGATAAAAGTAAAATTTATGATAAATGTCTAAATATTCGGCTGTTTTGGCCATATGAAAAATAGTAAATGAGTTTTAAAAATTCTGAGAAAAATATATGTTTAATATGGGACTATATTCTGTTAAATCCCAGAAAAGAAATATTTTTGGAACTGATTTGGTATTTTTTATTAAAATAGACTAGTTATGAATAAATGAATTAAATATGTTATGTGAAGTAAGAAAATTGGAAAATATGATTTTATGGCTTGAGAATCCTATATGAGGTATATGCATATTTTTGATGAGGGTTTTGGTTATTGGTAATAAAATCTTATGAGTTTGGCATTTTAGAATGATTAAATGCATTATTTAGTAAAGTGTAAACAATTAAAATAAATTGTTTATAAGCTTAAGAAATATTATTCTTTCAATATCATTATACCGAAATATTGGTATGGATTTTATTGTGGAATTTCTACCTTTTTCATGTCAAGTTACTATTCACGATAAAATTGGTTTCTTTTTCTTACCAAATTATAGTTGATTTATGAATATTACTCTTGAGATTAAATCTATATGTTGATCATATTGTTTTCATATATAACATCTTTATAACCCTGATGTTAAAATTCTCTTTCACTAGAGTGTAAAGATGGGTAAATTATTGGTATGATCATGACTAGGGTTCTCTTTGGCCAGTAGTGAAAAATTGAATTGTGACTGGTATGATCATGACCATTGAATTTATAATTGAATATCTTTAGCTTAAGTGCAAAGGTGAATTGATCAACATGGTTATAATTATTGTTTATATAAATTCTGAAATGATTATATATTTCTTTGAGATATAAATATATTTGGCCTGTGGTGCAAATATGAACTGTTGATGAATATATTTGGCCTGTAGTGCAAAGATGAATTGTTGATGAATATCTTTGGCCTGTAGTGCAAGGATGAACTTTTAATGAATATCTTTGGCCCGTAGTGCAAAGATGAATTTATTAGTATGATTATGAACAGGAACTGTGATTTGGTATAACCATGATCTTTGATGTTTCAGGTGATGAAAATTATTTTTGTCCTGGATGAGAAAATGAATTTAGAACTACAATTACGATTATGAGTTTTACACGTGATTGTGGACAGGAATTGTTAATTGATGTTACAGGGATAAAACATTATTGGTGGACTTTTAACATGGAGAAGATAATAGACTTTATGGTCTATTTGACTTTTCTAATGGATTGCTCGTTCCGCTGCAACTATGGTTGAAAATTTTATCATCTACCATATGTTCTAAATCTCTTATTTAATTCTGTTGAAGGCTATTGATAACGTATTTATCTTTAGTCATGATATTCTTTACTGGGCTAGTTGTGCTCACCCTTCTGTTTCACAATTCTTTTCAGATAATAAGAGTGTAGCTGGGTCGAGCGGGGGTAACAGGAGAATAGAACGGTGGTCATCATTTAGTAGTTATATTTGGTGAATAATCTAGGGTGAAACGAACCCAACGTTGGAAGGGTATTTTGTCACTATCATACAAGATGTCTAATGACATACAACCTCGTGTCATCATAAGACAGGGTTGTGCTCATCCACTTGCTGAGTATCTTTACGAGCACTACCTATATAATCTTGGTGTTTGTTTGAAGTATAATTTTCAATTAGAGACAGTGGAGATAATGATATGTCAAGAGAAGACTCACCATTGGGAAGAATATGATAGTAAACTTCTCGTTTTTCTTTGGGGTCTATTGGGTCAACCAAGGATAATTCTGTGGCCATATGATATCTATCATAACCTAGATGCATGGCCTCCCATGTACGAAGGTTTCCTTGAGCACTTTCCAAAGATTCTAATTTCTAAAACAGTTTTTGACTATACCTTTATGTAAGGTGTCATTGTGACGTGTTATCCAAGGTTGGGATGAGAGTCACAGTTGGTATATATTTATATCCAAACTCACAACATATGTGTTGTTGTATTTTGCACGATAATTGTGGTAATAAAGTTGTAGTTATTTTCTGTACCATGTATTTGGCGACTCAGAATGAGTTGGATGGAATGGACCTATTTTGGGGTTGTCACAGCCTTGAAGTTAGGTTTTTCAATGAGAATATCTAATAAATAAAATTTTATTGATATTATTACGTGTTATGTGATTTAGGCCAATTAATGACCTAATAATTTACATGTTATGTGATTATGTATGAGTGCTAGGAGTTTTTGAGAGAAAAAGGCTAAAACACTTTTCATAAAACCCTAATAAATGTACTTTTTCGAAAATTTCGAATTACGTCATAGCATTTATTTGAGAAGGAGAGATGAAATTTCTAATAATTTTTTTTTTGAGAAAAATCCGAAAAAATACTATTCACGCTAAGAACACACCTTCGTTTTTTCGATTTTTCGAAGAACGACATATCGTTTATTTGGGAAAGGGAGATTTGTGATAACCCAATTTTTTGAGAAATATTAAAATAAGAATTAAATAAAGAAATTTTTATTAGATGATATGTTGTGTGTTATTGTATTGCATAAATGAGTCAGTGCTATGCAATATGTGATTTTGTGTATAATAAATGTATTAGTATTATATATTTATTATATGTAAATAAATTGTGGAGGAGCAATTTATTGAAGGGAAAGATGTAGTTAAATTTAATGATACAAAATTATTGTATGCATTAAATATGGTAAATAAATAGGCATAGAGCAATTTATGGAAAGAGGGAATAAAATATATTTATTATTCAATTAAATTGTTGGAAAACAATTTATAGAATGAAGGATGTAATTAAATTTAGTTGTACAAAATAAAATGTACAAATTAGATGATGGAATTACGAATAATTAATGAACCAAATATTTGATGTAAAGGTTCGTTATATAAAAAGTGTTAACTTAATTATGGATTAATTCTATAATGTGTGGGATTATTTTATACATATTTGTAAATGTATAAGTTAGTTAATAATAATATGAGTACTTAAGTAATTATTTTATATAATATATATATGTATATGAAGAGTACAGATTTTAGGGGTTAGCATATATACATGGGTGGTGTATTAAGCAATAAACATAGCTGAGTTATAAGTGATCCAAGTATGAGGTGGTATCATTTGTTCATAACAAGCAGGAGCTGTCAATACTAGCAGTGCACTTAATCTCATAAGTCTGATGACTGAAGTGTATACTCCCATCCGTATCATGTTTCCTTGTTGGTCTCCAATTTCCGTTCCATCCCATCCCTTTTAAAATCAAATTATATTTCCATAGGCAAATTCTCTTGAGCTTCGACTGAAAATAAGGAAGGAAGATAAGAGATGAATTTGTAATTTGGGTTGGGGAGCGAAATCTAACGAGCAGCAGCAGAAAAGAGGTTATAGAATTTGATTGTTAAAGCTTCAACTTCATCAAATTCAGTTGCTACAAAGTAAGTTTATAGTCTTTTATGTTTTTTTAAAAAGAACTTTATAGTAGGTGTTGTAAGCCTTTTATTTCAATTTACTTGAATATGGTAAGTCTAATTGGGTTATGTAAATTAATTAACATTATTGATTGATGAGAATGTGTAAATATCAATAATAATGAGTAATAGATCAGGTGATAAAAGATTTAATGGATTAAAGAGGGTAAGTAATTTAAACAAGCACAAAAGTTTATTTAAGCATTTGACTAGTAGATAATTTGATTTAAGAGCAACTAAATTGTTAAACTATCCCAATATTAGATTTAATGAGCAAGTATGCTAGTAGCACAATTAGCTAGTTATGGAGGCCCAAGTTCATTTTAATTAGTAGCCAAACTAATTAATTTCAAGCTCAAAATAATTAAAGGAATGACCCAATCCTAGCCCAATTAAAGAGGGTCATTATGGTCATTTAATTTAGCAAATATTGTATTTAAAAATAAAGCAAAAATGAGGAAAATATGGGTGGGTGGGTGGGTGGGGGGTGGGGGGGGAGTATCCGGCCATTGTATAGAGAAATGGGCATGTGATTTATTTCATTTTTCTTCATTTGGTTACCAACTCACTTAGGTCACTACAAAAAAAAGGTCATTGCCGACGAGCCATGCAGTCGACAATGCGTTCATTGGTGACAGTATTAATCGTCGCCCCTCCCGTCGCCCTATAGGTCGTCGCCCCTGGCTCCCGTCACTCGCCGTCGGCAAGTGGGTCATTCCCGATAGGGTCATTGTCGACGGCTTGCCGTCGACAATGTGTCATTAGCGGCGGGACTAACGATGGACAGACCGTCAGCAATAAATATTTGGAAATTTTAATAATGTGGTCATTATCGACGGCCATGCCGTTGCTAATAACCACTCCCCCCCCCCTCGCCAATGACCCTTTTTTATGATATTTTGGGAATCATCGCTATAGGCCATTGGCGACGGGCGGCCGTACCAATGCCCCCGTCCCCAATAACAATACTTTTAAAAAGAAACTTTTGAAAAATTATAAAATTCTCATGTTCATTTACATATACATAATTGTACCTGTTATAAACTAAAGAAAAACAAATAATTTTTCACGAACGCATATCAATAACAATCATAGCTTTTGCTATCAACCATCAAATATGTAGACAACGTAATGACTTATAGATAAAAGTCGTACGATGTAGATACAAATTGTAATCATAAACAATCAATATAGTTAGATACATAGACCATCAACCTAACTAGATACTAAACTCTAGTCTGTACAACTCAAAAGCTGTATAAATACATACGTGAAAGTCAAAATATAAACATAAACTAATTACAACCCAAGATCAGGAATGTCAGTATCATCATCGCCGCCATCTATCGTACGACCGCCGGTCCCACCTCCGATCTGACTGCCGGTCCCACCCTCCATAGTCTCACCAGCATCAGCCCGGCGATCATCACCATCTCCTCCACGAGCTTCGCCTATACCGCAGCCTCCACACACACGAGTCTCATCAACAAGACCCTACAAAATTAAAATATTAATAACGAAGTCGATAATAGAACATATTTAAATTATTTTTATTTGTGTTCTTCAAGTTTTGGCAAGTTTTGCCTACGGGTTGATAACTCGACCTCAGTATATCAGAATTGAGTCCCGTAAGTTGTAATGCGTGCCTAATACCTATGCGGTGCTATGTATGTGTTTGCGTGTCGAAAGGCGGGTTTTGGCCTCTTTTTCGATGTTTTGCCTAAATGTTGGCAAGTTTTGCCTATGGGCTGATAACTAGGCCACCGTATATCGAAATCGAGTCCCGTAAGTTGTAACGCGTGCCTAATATATATACGGTGCTCTGTACATGTTTGCGTGTCGTTTCGACGACCGAGGCGGGTTTTGGCCTCTTTTTCGATGTTTTGCCTAAGTGTTGGCAAGTTTTGCTTACGGGCTGATAACTCGGCCTCCGTATATCAGAATCGAGTCCCGTAAGTTTTAACGCATGACTAATACCAATGCGATGCTATGTATATATTTGCGTGTTGTTTTGACGATCGAGGCGAGTTTTGACCTCTTTTTTAATGTTTTGCTAAGTGTTGACAAGTTTTGCCTACGGGCTGATAACTCGGTCTCCGTATATCAGAATCGAGTCCCGTAAGTTGTAACACGTACCTAATACCTATATGGTGTTATGTATGTGTTTACGTATCTTTTCGACGATCGAGGCGGGTTTTGACCTCTTTTTCGACGTTTTGCCTAAGTGTTGGCAAGTTTTGTCTACGAGCTGATATCTCGACATCCGTATATCGAAATTGAGTCCCATAAGTTGTAACGCGTGCCTAATACCTTTGCGGTGCTATGTATGTGTTTGCGTGTCGTTTCGACGACCGATGTGGGTTTTGGCCTCTTTTTCGACGTTTTGCTTAAGTGTTGGCAAGTTTTGTCTACGGGCTAATAACTCGACCTTCGTATATTGGAATCGAGTACCATAAGTTGTAATACGTGTCTAATACCAATGTGGTGCTATGTATGTGTTTGCGTGTCATTTCGACAGTCGAGGCGGGTTTTGGCCTCTTTTTTGACGTTTTGCCTAAGTGTTAGCAAGTTTTGCCTACGGGCTGATAACTCGCTCTCCGTATATCAGAATTGAATCCCATAAATTGTAATGCGTGCCTAATACCTATGCAGTGCTATGTATGTATTTGCGTGTTATTTTGACAACCGAGGTGGGTTTTGGCCTCTTTTTTGACTTTTTGCTTAAGTTGGCAAGTTTTACCTACGGCTTGATAACTCGGTCTCCGTATATCGAAATTGAGTCACGTAAGTTATAATATGTGCCTAATACCAATGCGGTGCTATATATGTGTTTACGTGTCGTTTCGACTACCGAGACGGGTTTTGGCCTCTTTTTCGACGTTTTTCCTAAGGGTTGACAAGTTTTGCCTACAGACTGATAACTGTCATCCGTATATCAGAATCGAGTCTCGTAAGTTGTAACGCGTGCCTAATACCTATGTGGTACTATATATGTTTTTGCGTGTCATTTCAATGACCGAGGCAGGTTTTGGCCTCTTTTTCGACGTTTTGTCTAAGTGTTGGCAAGTTTTGTCTACGAGCTGATAACTCGGCCTTCTTATATCGGAATATAGTCCTGTAAGTTATAACGCATGCCTAATACCAATGTGGTGCTATGTATGTGTTTTCGTATCCTTTCGATGATCGAGGCGGGTTTTGACCTTTTTTTTGATGTTTTGCCTATGTGTTGACAAGTTTTGCTTATAGGCTGATAACTCGATCTCTGTATATCAGAATCGAGTTCTGTATATTGTAACACGTGCCTAATACCTATGCGGTACTATGTATATGTTTGCATGTCGTTTCAACGATCGAGACTGGTTTTGGCCTCTTTTTCGACGTTTTTCCTAAGTGTTGGCAAGTTTTGCCTACAGGCTGATAACTCGACCTCCGTATATCGGAATCAAGTCCCACAAGTTGTAACGAGTGTCTAATACTTATGCGGTACTATGTATGTGTTTGCATATCGTTTCGACGACCGAGGCGGGTTTTGGCCTCTTTTTCGACTTTTTGCCTAAGTGTTGACAAGTTTTGCCTAACTAAATTATTTTGCTTATTCTCAAGGGTTTTAGTATTATTTTATTGCAGTTTAGTAAGTTAATGTTAATAATGGAGTTTAGGATTTTCATAATGGAAGTTAGGGTTTTATCTTAAGTTTATCTAAGCAATATAATTACAAATTACATAAATTAAATAAGGAAATACATCAATAATTATGTTTACCTGTCGAATATGTGGTGGGAAGATGTTGGCCAAGACAACCACACATACACGGATGGCCTCCTCCCATACTACACTCATGAGGTCGTTAGCGGCAGTTGTAGGATCTATAGAGCCGTGGACAACCTCCTAAGCCAGCTGGTAGATCCGTTTGCGTGATGGTGCGCCTGACTGCACAACACTGCTCGCCATGCACCTCTCTATGATCCACCGAAAGAAATCGTCGGATAATGAAGGGTCGGCGTCCGATACACTCGCAACACTACCTCCAGTGGGTGGGCGCCGCCAAGATCTCGTAGCAGGGGCTAGGGTGTAAGCTGGGACATGGGGAATACCCACAACTCTACCCTTCTTCGGTCCCCCTGTAGCCTATAGCCAGTCTTCCATCTCCTCGTC
The DNA here is from genome assembly GCA_016801055.1 of Panax notoginseng. Classification (NCBI taxonomy): domain Eukaryota; kingdom Viridiplantae; phylum Streptophyta; class Magnoliopsida; order Apiales; family Araliaceae; genus Panax; species Panax notoginseng. Next base: position 15,478,694 of record CM029019.1, on the reverse strand, counting down.
CGCACACGTAGAATCGTCTATTGGAGTGTCACCTCTCTAGCTGCCTCGGGCCACTGCGAGGTCCTCGAACCGTCGCTGAAAAAAACACATTAATAGATGATATAAGTATAAAACAAAAAAATACAAAAGAATATCCGAATTTTTAATACATACTAAATAAGAGAATTAAATAACTTACAGCAATGCGTTTTGCCTCAGGTGAGATATAACCACCTTCACCTTTTTTTCTGGTGGGCGTGCCACCAAAACTCCAAGCGGGAGGGTGCATGCTTTAGACTCACCTCGAGTCTCTCCCGGTAGAGGTCGTACAACTGAGACCCTGTGCAGTGTGGGAGACGACTCTACTGTCGGGCAGCTGTACGCTATGCCGACATCTTCTTGAAGGCCTCACCGTCCCAAATGCTGCACATCTGGTCCCATACCGCAGCAGAGATGAAATCTGGCTGGACATCCTTAAGTGTCTGTCTATCAACCATCTTCGTCTGGGCCTTCTTCTACCAGTCGTAGACCCACTTGTGCCAATTCATTTCCAAGTATTTATGTAGAACAGTCATGCCATGGGCTTCCTGCCCCGTCCTCAAAGTGGTAATTTCTATGCACATTACACATTAAGAAGCTTAATAGACAACATAAATTAAAGAGGTAAAAACATATTTAAATAGAATATAAAACTAGCATATGAATGAATGGCATCTTACCCTAAACTCAGCAATAATCAGCTGACGTGTACGATCATCCACATCCACCCACCTCATCCACGGGCTTGAGAATCGGTTGCGGACTATCCCAAGTAACGTGTTCCTTAGCGTCGCGTGAAGGATACTACAATTGAAATTAATTAATACATTTGCAAATTACAAAGAATATGTAAGAACTAAATACTTATGTCAATACTATATAGGACTATGAAATTACCTGTTAGTCCCAACACGACAAATAAGCGATGTCTGGGGGGATTCCCTAGCAAGCCACCGTGGAGGCCTACGTCGATCACCTATGTAGTGAAATACATCAATATTTATATAAACGAATATTGTAAGACCCTAACTTTTATAAATAAAGATGAATTTTCAATAAATATCATTTTTGAATATTATGGAGTTAATTTGATATAATAGTTATGGGTAATATTTATAAATTTTACAAAGTACGCAAGTTGTTATATAATATTCGATTGGTCGGGGAATATTCGTTTTAACAGGGAATATTCGTACAATGACACAATCATTGGTGGACCCCACAACGAAATTATTGTCGGATTGAGAAAACGACAAAAATATTTTATTAAAAATAACGGCGAAAATTTTACCATTGATACTGTTGAACTACTCGGTAGTAAAAGTACAGTAATACGTGTGGTTGCATAGTAACACACGGTATTGATTATTAATGCTTATGTGAGAAGTCACTCAGTTTGATTCAATTATTGTCAGTTAATAATATGAATTATTTAGCGATAATAAAGTTTTGTTTTATTCGTATTATTAACGTAATAAAACAGAAACATCTTTTTATATAAAACAGAATACTTTATTAAAGTTATTCTATAAATAGAATATATTATATTTTATTTAAAAGATTTTTCTTTAAATATGGACCGTCAGATTAAAGTAATCAATCTGGACCGTTCATGGATTAGTTACTATGCATTCTATTTTTCTATAAATAGCAGCTCATTCCTTCATTATTTCTTACGAATTCACTGAACTCTAGAGAGAGAAACTATATAGAGAAACTATAGAGAGAGAAAAAAAAATATTCTGCTACTTAACTACTTCCTTATTTCAGTTCTTCTTTAAAACGGTAGGGGGTGTTATTCTTTCTTATTCATGAAGAGAACTGTTGTTATTCCATTTCTTATTATTCTGTTGGAATAACCTATATATGCGGTCTACCCTATACTTGGTGACATTCTTCTATTATTCTGTTGGAACATCCTGTCAGTGTGTTTTACACCGGACATGGTTCCGTTTTTATTATTTTTCTGTTGGAACATCCTGTCTGTGTGTTTTACACCGGACTTGGTTCCGTTTTTATTATTATTCTGTTGGAACATCATGTCTGTGTATTTTACGCCGGACCTGATTCTATTATTTATATATTATTCTGTCGGAATATCCTGTCTGTGCGTTTACGCCGGACCTAGTTCCATTATTTATTATTCTGTTGGAATAACCTGTCTGTGCGGTCTATCGCATGCCGGGTGATTTCTTTTGTTATTTCATTCTTTATTACACTCAGTTGGTTAAGTTTTAACTTCTATACTCCATGAAATTAGTGGAATATCCTTGATAATTGCGGTTCATCTAGTATCTTTTCATGAAAATATTCTTCTAAGCATTCTTGAATTTTATTCCACAAAGCAGTATCATGTTGATAATTTGGACGTTGTTAATTCTTGGATAAATTAATTCTTGAACTTATTTTATTGAATTCTTATATCATTGTCATCATCCTCATGTTTATAAAATGTTGAAAGTCATCTGTGGCCTGTAGTGCATAGATGGACTTGGTATGATTATGACCATGGATTATTCGGTATAATCATGACCGTAATGTTACAAATGATGCGGTAAAAGTCCTCATTGGCCCGTAGTGCATTGATGGATATTTGTTGGCATGATCATGACCATTAATGAGTACACAAATATTCTTGGCCCGTAGTGCATGGATAATTGTGGTCGGGATACTAAAGAATATCCTTGGACGTAGTGCAGGGGTGATTCGATGATGTGAATTATTTTATTAAGCTGAGTCCCAGCGATAACAGTGTTGAAAAACCTTTTAAATCATAGAAGATAGTAGATTTTATTCTCTACTTGACTCTTTTAATGGATTGCTTGTTCCTCTGCAGTTAAACTTGATGTTCGTTATATTTTATCAGTTTAACACGGTTGAAGACTAATGATAATTTATTCTGCATTATCTTAGTCATAATATTTCTTACTGGGCTAATTGAGCTCACTCTTTCTTTCACTGTTCTCTTCAGGAAATGAGAATATAGTTGGGACGAGTCGGGGAACGGAGTGATGGACCAGATGATAGTATTAGTAGTCCTCACTATTTTATTAAATAGTGTGACAATAATTGTAATGAGGACTCCTTTTGAGTTTGTATAGTCTCTAGTAGACAATAATTGTATTCAAACTCACAGTTATGTTTTGTAGTATTGTACACAACAATTGTATTAGTAAGTTGTATTTATTTTCTGTACCATGTATCTAACGACCCAAGATGGGTGATGTATACATAATTTTGGGGGCGTCACAAATATAATGTCAATATTATATAAAATAAAAAATAATAAGATGTATCCAAATAAAACATGTAATTATACCTGACGATTCGGCCTGATCATCAACCCCACTACCTCCACAGCCCCCATGACCTGCACGCCCACCACGATCGCCGTGTGGTGTACGCGCCATATGTATGTATACTGTCAAATAATCAAAAAAATATTATTAGACATTCGTAAATACTATATTTTTGAACAGTAACAAAGAGGATAACATACAAATACAACTAAAAGAATACAACATAAATAGTAACCTAAAACAACTAACACCGTATTTAGTAGATTAATATAAGTTGAAGATAATGATTGCACTACTGCAAACTATTACATTTGAATACAACTAAAAGGACACAGAGTACATACTCCTAATCATTTATATCGTCAAAACTATCAATATCAGAATCGTTATCTTCGAGCAGTAGATCTTCAATATCGTTGTTGTGACGTTTTGATGTGTGATTACATGCAGTATAATATGTGGATGTATGTGATAAGTTAAATATAATAATTTATATTTATTATATTTATTAAATTGTTATAAACAATTTATTGTGGAAAAAAAATCAAATTATTATTTTATTTGATTTATATTATACTGCTTATGTGATAATTGCGGTATAAAATACATGTGAAGGTGACGTGATAAATATATTTACTACGTAAATAATTACTGAAAGCAAATTATAATACAATGGAAGTAAATTTTGTGCATATTAAAATAGTTTATGAAAATAAATTATTTTAATTTATTTATTAAATAAAATATTTTTATTTAATAAATAGCTTCCATTTTTATGAAAAAGATTTGCGGGTATTCTATTTTTTTTTTAAAGTACGTTATGTATTTAATATTTAACGCGATAAGTATGGAGCATATAATATGATGTATATATATGTATTTTTGTAATGTGGTATTTTAATACATGTTATGTTGAAATTAAGTTAAGCTAGTTGCTGGGAATGAAAGTTAGTGCTTTGTAAGCATGTGGTGGCTTACTTTAAGCCTTATGAAGATGACTAAGCTAAACTATAAGCTTGAGCTGTCAAATAAATAGAAAGTTAGCAGCATGAGTAAGTAAAATCGTTATTTGCCAAGGGAGAGCTATGAAGAGTTAAACAATCTGCAGTGTCATTTTCTTTCTTAGAATTATTCCATCCTCTCTCTCTGTTCCCCACATCCAACCCAATCCACCTCTTTACTCTCTTAATTACTAAGACTTCCATCAAAATTGTAAGAAAAGCTAGCATCGACATTGAAGAGAATTGGGAGCCGTAAATCACATCTATCAACAAGAATAATCATGAATATGCATCACCAATTTTAAAATTTCAGCAATTAAAGAGGTAAGTATGTGATTATATTGCATTCTCAGAAATTAGGTATATATATGTATATGCGAATAAAATCAATTGTGATGTTGATTACGGATAAACTGTTGTGGTTGGGTTGTATTGTGTTAAGGGATCATGTGCAGGTGAAATGAAGTAATAAGGGAAGAAAATATGGGTTTAGACAAACCTAAACCTCTGTGAATTATGTCCCGAAAATGGTTGCACTCAAGATGTTTGTTAAAAACTCTCTTAAGGACTGTTAAGCTTAAATCATGAAATTAAGTGAGGGTTGAGGTTAAGAACTCTTTATACATGTTATACTAGGTGAATTAAATGATTTTGTAGGCCTAAAGTAATCGGAAAACTGTTTTGGAATGAATAACATTTTCATGCTCAATCTAGAAATTGTCTTAACAGAGCAGTTTGGTGGCTCTGTTAGACTGATCTAAAATGTCCGAACAGACGAGTTGTTTTTTTAAAAAAAAATGCTATGATATACCCTTTATAACATGTGAAAGTTTGGTTTCTATTTGGACAGCTAGTGGACTGTTTTGGACTAATTTGTGTTGTTCTCTAAAACTGAAAAAAATTAAGTTTCGGGATGATGTGTGGTACTCTTATGAGTTATGAATTGGAACGAGGGAAAAATCCGTTGTAACGAAATCATGACGGATTTCCTAGTAAAACATGTAAAACGAGCTAATTAAAACTGTTTTTGGGGGCTGTTCTTGAGCCAAAATTTATGAGGGTATAGAATTGAAAATTTAAGTTTTGTAATGGTGGGTTGTGCTCCTTCGAGTTATGGAAATAATTCAATTGGAATGAATCAAAAAGGAGCTAAAACGAAGTTATAGTGAAGATTTTAATAAAACATATTAGAAACCGAATAAATTATGGACTGCTGATCCTAAGGACAAATTCGGGGCTGGCTACATTTTCCAGAAAACTCTGGGCTTTTAGGGTAGTATAGTTCACTGAATAAGCTTTCCATAGACTCCGGAATGAACTAATTCCGACTTTGGAGCAACGAGTTGTGACCGTTCAAAGTAGTGGCGTTAAATCTGTATAACAAATTTGGTGCAGTCCTATTGCACGAATTTTCTGGAATTTTGTGTTAGGAATTTGAAAATGGTCAAAGAATAAAAGTTGTAGCCCCAGAAGATAGCTTTGCGTGGGCTCAAGAATCGCTCAAAAATATCTTGAAATGAAAAAGTTATAACTGTTTTAGCGAAAGAGGTTAAAGCTGGAAATGAATTGAAAACTGTTATGAATGTCCACTTTGACGCACTGTTTGGGTTGCCTAATGAACCCGAATTGGGTGACTCATTTTTTAAAAATAGTCTTACATACCATGTATAACATATTCAAACATGAGCGCGATGCGACATGGGAGCTAAAAATGGCAAAATTGCAAAGTACCCGCGTCGCGAAGGGGGCTGCTGCCAACAGCAGCAGCAACACACAGTAGCAATTGGCTGAGGGCTGTTTTGGCCTCTTGTTTGACGTGTCTAAATTACCCAAAATGTTCAGTCAACATTTTTTAAACATAGGTGGGCATACCACCTATAACATATCCGAAATTGGTGCAACTTCGGACGAACGAGACGGAAACTAAAAATGTGCAAAGTGGACGTCAGAACACGTTCGCCGGCGGCCTACGCCAAGGATGGTCGGGCCAAGCCAAGGGTAGTCGGGCCCAGTCCGACGCCGCGATGCGGTTTTCATAACGAAACACAATATTTGATGTCGTGACACGTATTGCAAGGTGGCAACACAGATTTCGAGGTTTTTGACAGTTTCACGTATTCTAAGGCATCGAGGCGGATATAGAACGCAGTTTAAAACCTATATAACGTGTATAACCGTTTGAAGCATACTAGACGCTATAAAAGCAATATGTAAACATAAGTTTACATGTACATGGGTAATATATCCGTGAGATGGGATATGTGGACGTTAATGAAAGTTATTCCAAAGCTATACCTCGGAACTGAACGGTTTTCGAAATACAAGCGAGGATTATGCAAACGGAGTTGAAAACTCAACGTTTGACATTAATAAGCTATGTGTAGGTATAAGACATCCAAATAGCATATGACTACCTACAAGCCAAGCAAATAAGGCAAGGTTTGACATTATAAGAGAGGCGTACATGCAAAAGCATATATATACCTCATGTGTACATGAAAGGGGAAAAGAAATGTAATATGAATGCATTAAGCCTAGAAAACTAATATTCATGCGGAATAACATTTAAATTACTCACAAAAGTAAAAATAAGCTATAATTACGCAAAGTAAAGACACAGATGCACTATATGACTATAAGTCTACATATAGATGCGTGTAAAGTCTGTAAATGCATTATAAAAGGGTTATAAACTGTAAATGTAATGAATTGACATTTTAAAAGTCGTGTTGGAACTTTTTGAGAATGTATGACTATATTAAGCCGAAAAAAAATATTCTAAAGGAATATGGAAGTTTCTTGAAAATAAGAATAACAGATATTAATATAGTTTATGTGAATGTTTATTAGCTATACAAGTTATGGGATATGAATGTGTGACTAATGTATTCATACATGTGAACATAACTGTGTATGATTCATGAAGTGAAGTTAAACTAAAGTTTATATCAATGGTCATTGAACGAGGCAAGTTTTTCAGTTCTATTTTGTTTGTGGATTAAATGTGATTATGTGGTGAGTTATATACCATACTTTATGAATTGTTAAAGTCAAAATATGACTAAGTTAATTGGGTTAAGGAACTCAATTTATATGTGATATGTGATAGCACATATTGTATGATGTAACTTGATAAATTAGAAATATATAATGCATGAATGTATGTTTTGTAAGGAATTATTGATGCACGTAGGATATGCATAGTAAAGAATATATGTTGCATGCGGATATGCATATTAAAGGAAATGTAGTGCATATGGAATTGTGTGCTATGTGAAACATGATAGACTGTTAAATTTGCTGGGCTGTCGAGCTCAATCTTGCAAACACAAACTTTTTGTAGGCTAATTATGTTAAGCAATATTACTTGCTATACGGATGATGAAGGTTGAACGATGTGCAAGATGAATACATTTCTTTGAATTAGAGATGGTATAAAGCTATGATTGATAGTTTTGTCAAATGTAAGTGGCAGTTATGTACAACTTGAAATGTTGAATGGATAAAGAATGTTTATTCTGAAATGAGAATAGATATGATTCTAAAATAAATGAATCATTGATAGAAAAGATATGAAGTATTGAGACTTAAGCTTTTTATACGTTTACTCATATTATACAAATCATATAATAAATATGATTCTAATATAAAGAAGAATTATAAAGGTTGCGATTCAGGGAATGAATGAATGGAATGACAGGGGAAAAATAAATTATTATTCCTCATTTTTAGCTATTTTAACATTAAATAATGTTTTAAAGCTATAACAAGGTAGTATTAACGTACAAGATCGGGAAGGAAAATGGTCTCGATTTTGGGGGCGTTACAGTTGTCATCACCATTTTCGTCATCCTCAACGATTTCTTCAATTATATTTACCTCCTCATGAACATCGTCTTCACTTTCGACAACATCATCCTCTTCTTCACTAGACTCACTAATAATTGTCACATCAGCATGTGTGAAACTAGTAAACTCGATTTGTAAAGGTTCATCGTCTGGACGAGGAGTTGTGCCTTGAAAACCATGGGCTTGTAGGAGTCTTAACACTCTGCGCGTAGTACATCTGTGTTGCTTGACTTGCTAAAATAAACGACTCGTTTGAGTTTAGTTTTGACTTAACATTAACAGTCACCAGTCCTGAATTTTTATCTATTCTAACTCCATTCTCAACATCAAACCAATGACCATTGAAGCAAACTAACTCTTTATGACCCCAATATTTGAGAACGATAACTTCTAGCAATCGTCCATACCAGTCATCCCAAAGATTATCGTAGCAGCTACCTTTTACCACAATACCGGAATCAGAAGAAGCGACTTTCCCAATATCACAACACTTAAATCTGTAACCATTGACAATGCAACATGTATAAGTATCTACAGATCTTTCAGGGTCGTCGGCTATAAGCTTTAGCCGAATGTCAGCTAACTCATCTGTGAGGACCTAGTGTACACACAATATATTCTAAAGTTAATTACGCCATAATGTAAGACCTCAATTTTTATGAATAAAGATGAATTTTTCTATAAATATCATTTTTGAATATTATGGTGTGGATTTAATATAATGTTATAGTTGTGGGTAATATTTATAAATTTTACAAAGTATGCAAGTTGTTATATAATATTCGATTGGTCAGGGAATATTCGTTTTAACATGAAATATTCGTATGACGGCACAATCATTGGTGGACCCCACAACAAAATTATTGTCGGAATGAGAAAACAACAAAAATATCTTTTTATAAAAATAACGGCGAAAGTTTTACCATTAACTGTTGAAATTCCCGGTGTTAAAAGTACAGTAATACGCGTGGTTGCATAGTAGCACACGGTATTGATTATTGATGCTTACGTAAGAAGTCACTCAGTTGTGTTCAATTATTGTCACAGTAGTTGCTGCATAGTATCTCACGATATTTGATTCAATATTGTCACAATATTTTATATATTATTAAATCAATAATTGAGATGAAACGCTATTCATATTATTATTTGTATAATTAACAATGTCTAGAAAGTTCTGTCGAGGAGAGGTTTGGTTACCTAATTGTGCGCCAATAGGGAGAAATCCTTATCGGAAAGCCTCCTCTTTCTTGGGAACGACCTGGTTGTTAATATTGTTAGTTATAATAATATGAAAAAAAGGTTATTAAAAAAATATTGAGGGAATTTTTTTATGAGGTATTTATTATAAATGTTGATTATTATTTGGACCCCCATTAGCCCATTTTTCAAAACTGTCGATAGAAGTTATCTAAGTTTTGTTTATATATATATTAAAAGATTTGAAAGGGGGGGGGGGAAGAGTTGTCTTTGCTGGGAGGGAATTAGATTGTTATAACATATATATGATTATATCTTAACATGTCGTATAAGGCATGGCATATATATATATATATATATATATATATATATATATATATATATATATATATATATATATATATATTATATTATATATTATTCAAAGTTTTTGTTTTATTAGAATATTTTAGTACACAGTAAAGTCTTGTGAAAAAAAAATTGAATTCGGCGTTCGTGAGTTGCAACTGTTCATCCGTGATTTTCTAAATTCAAATAGTATCCTTTCATTCTCCTATAAATAGGATGCTTAGTTAGAATTAAAAATCACACCAGAATCAGAGAATTATTCTTCTATAATATTGAGCGTATTTATTTAAAGTTTAAGAAAGCTTTGAGCGTAGAAAATAGCTCAAGTTTTCTTCAAGAATATCGCCGCTATACCAGTTGAAATACTCTTCTTTTCAAGATAAGGGGTATTATTTCTTTCGTATTCGTAAATGATATTATTTTTATTCAGTATTCATATGAAATAATATTTTCTTCCATACTCCATGAAATTAGTAGAATATCCTTTATATTTGCGCTTCATCTAGTATCTTTTCATGAAAATATTATTCTGAGCATTCTTGATAAGTTTAAACTTTTTCATGCCGGAGTACTATTCACGGGGTTACTATTCCTAAAATTACTATTCACGGGGTACTATTCACTCGATTACTATTCACCCGAGATACTATTCATGACAAAAATTGATTCATTTTCGGTCCAAATCATTTTTGATACAATATTATTATTGATTTTTACTCTACAAAGCAGTATCATGTTGACAATTTGGACATTATTGAATTCTGGATAAATTAAATTATAAATATTTAAAAATTTATCATTTGCTTTCTTTTAATTGAATTCTTATATCATTGTCATTATCCTCATGCTTATATTGTTATGAAAGTCATCTTTGGCCGTAGTGCATAGATGGACTTGGTATGATTATGACCAGGGATTATTCGGTATAATCATGACCGTAATGTTACAAATGATGTGATAAAAGTCCTCATTGGCCCGTAGTTCATTGATGGACAGTTGTTGGCATGATCATGACAATCGGTAAAAACACGAATATCCTTGGCCCGTAGTGCATGGATAATTTGTGGTCATGATACTAATGAATATCATTAACCATAGTGCAGGGGTGATTCGATGATGTGGATTATTTATTAAGCTGAGTCTCAGCGATAAAATTAATGATAAATTCTTTTAAATCATAGAAGATAATAGATATCATGCTCTACTTGACTCTTCTAATGGATTGCTTGTTCTGCTGCAGTTAAACTTGATGTTTATTATATTTTATCAGTTTAACACTGTTGAAGGCTAACGATAATTTATTCTGCATTATCTTAGTCATAATATTTCTTACTGGGCTAGTTGAGCTCACCCCTTTTCTTTCATTGTTCTCTTCAGAAAATGAGAATATAGATGAGACTAGTCGGGGAACGGAGTGACGGTCCCGATGTTGCATTAGTAGTCCTCGCTATTCTGTGAAATAGTGTGATAATAAATGTATTGAGGACTTATTTTGAGTTTGAATACTGTCTAGAAGACAATATTTGTATTAAAACTCACAGCTCATGTTATATATTTAAGTTTGTATTTGTATTCTGTACTATGTATTTGGCGACTCAGAATGGGTGATGTATACCTATTTTGTAAGACCCCGATTTTTTTTTTAATAAAATAGAATTTTCTTTATTTATTATTTTGAAATAGTAAGGGTTTATTTGATTAATGTGGTTAGTTATGGATAAAATGCGTAAATATTTTTAAATAAACAAGTGGTTATAAAATATTCATTGTTGTCGGGGAATATTCATTTGGTCGTGGAATATTCTTGATGTCGGGGAATATTCGTACGACGGCGCAGCCTTTTGTTGGCCCCATAACGGAAAGTGATTGGATGAAGAAAACGACAAGTATAAGTTGTTTATAAATAACGGCGTAGTTGTTACCGTTAATACTGTTGGAATACCCGGTGGTTAAAACACAGTAATACGCGTTGTTGCACAGTAGCACACGGTATTGCACCAATTATTGATTCTTACGTAAGAAGGCACTACTCAATAATTGTTACAGTAATTACTGTTCAATATTGTATTTTATTGATTCAATATTTACTGCGTTGATATTTTATATTACTGTTGTTTCAATAATTGTCACTACACAATATTTTCATTATCGGATCAATAATTCATATTATTTGAATAATATTATGAGATAGCAATATTGGCAATGTCTAGAAAGTTCTGTCTAAGGAGAGGTTTGGTTATCTAATTGCGCGCCAGTAAGGAGAAATCCTTATTGGAAAGCTCCCTCTTTCCTAGGAACGGCCTGGTTGTCAGTATGGTGATTCTGTAATATTATTTGTGAATAATTAATTATTGATTTATATGATAAGGAAAATATTCATTTTATGTGGATATAGATGGAGAAAATTTTTAATGTGACAATTGTTAAAAATTAATATTTTATCTTTTTCTGATAAAATAATTCATTTAAATATATTATTATATTTTAATAATATAATAGTGATGATATTTTTACAATGAATGTGTGATATATGGATAAATGAGGAGGAAGGGTATTTTTGTTGCAATAAATGCTAAACACATGTTAAACATGTTGGTGGATTCTAATTTTGACTGAAATTTGATTATAGCATGTAAAATCATCCGTATGTGGATTTCAGTCATTTTCTGTTTGGAATTTAGAAAAATTTTCTTCTGCAAAGTTATAGAAAATGGAATTTCCTATGAAAAGGATATGAGGTTCGAATTTTTCTGATAAAAGGGCTATTTATTATGAATTATTGAAGTTCTTGAATAATTGATTTTTGAGTTTTAATTTTTTTTTTTAAGAAAAACATGTTTTGTGTGATTGGTGAGCCCACATGTGTTACAAAATGGCTGAAATCAGATTTTCAATGTGGGCGTAGGAAATTTTTTTATAAATATTATTATTTTATTAAATTTTCTGCTTTGGTGTTCTAAGCATTTTTCTATAAATAGGGTGCTTAGGTTAGAATTGAAAATTACACCAGAAACTGAAGTTTTCTCTCTCTTTTTCTCTCTATATTATCGAGCGTATTCTTGTGAGTATTTTGATACTTTGAGTGTTGCTATACGGTGCAAGTTCCCTTCAGCACTATATCCAGTATACCAGTCAGAAGTACTGTCTTTCGGGGTAAGGAATGTTATTTTTTTTAAAAATGATATTATTTCTTTCAATATCATTATGCCGAAATATTGGTAAGATTTTTCTCGTGAAATTCTTGACTTTTTATGTCGGGGTTACTATTTATGAGTTACTATTCATGAGTTACTATTCATGAGTTACTATTCACGAGTTACTATTCACGAGTACTATTCACGAAGCATGATGATTTTTTTTCTAGTGGAATTTTTACCTTTTAGTGTCGAGGTTACTATTCACGTATACGGCACTATTCACAAATATGACACTATTCACAGAAAAATTAAATTTTCTTTTCTGTGTCCAAGATATCTATTATGGATACTAGCTTTGATTGTATCCATGTTTTGATCATTCTTGAATTTTACTTCGCTATGATTACTTATTAAGTATTTTTGAACTCAGATTGTTTGAAATACGAATCTTTACTATTTGTTCTTTTGTCTCACTAGATTCGTTTTCTTTAAAATATATTTTTCATCATCCTCAGTCCTAAATGATGATGTTACTTAATATCTTTGGCCTGTAGTGCAAAGATGAATGATTTCTTGATGAATATCTTTGACCCGTAGTGCAAAGATGAACAGGTGTTGAGATGAACATGACCAACTGATGAATATCTTTGGCCTGTAGTGTAAAGATGACTATTTGATTCAAGATGTATATTGATTGATGTTACAGGGATAAAATATCGATGATGGACTTTTAAATTCATAGATGATAGTAGATTTCATTCTCTACTTAACTCTTCTAATGAATTGTTGTTTTTGCTGCAGTTGTTGATCTAAAACTTGTTGTCTATTGTATTCTATCAGATTTTTTCCTGTTGAGGACTAATGATAATTTGTTCTATATTATCTTAGTCATAATATTCTTTACTGGGTTAGTTGAGCTCACCCTTTTCTTTTTTGTTCCATTTTTCTTCTCAGGAGGCGAGAATGTGGCGGGTACTAATCGGGGTATGGAATGATGGTTCAAGATAGTTATTTTAGTAGTCCTTACTATTTTGTAAAATAGTGTATCAATAATTGTAATGAGGACTCCATTTGAGTTTGAATACTGTCTAGATGACAATATTTGTATTTAAACTCACAGTATATGTGTTGTCGTATTTTGCACGAGAATTGTAATAATAAAGTTGTAGTTGTTTTCTGTACCATGTATTTGGCGACTCAGAATGGGTTGGATGAAATGAACCTATTTTGGGGGCGTCACATATTTTGGGACGTCACACATAATATTATGTCTGTGATGGTAGATTCATTGAACTTCAAATCGGTTAGACTTACATGATCTTTAAACCATTGCACAATTTCTCTATTCCTCAAATTTTGCAAATCCTCGTCTGATATAATCGGATTCGCTTCATGTATCTCAGCATCATATTGACTGCAATACAATTATATACTTAATGTGTATGGAAGGAACTTATAGCAGTAACACAAGACATATATAGTTATGGCTACTTACTTAATGTATGGCGCTACTTCATTTATGTTGACAAATGCATACAATGTGGCAGTTACATACTATCGGTCAAGAATTGCCTTTTTTTCCCGCCAAATGGTTGTACAGGCTGACTAAAGGCCGTTAATTCTCCATTTTCCTCGTGCGTGACAGCCTTATTCTGACATAAGCGATTATTCTGACGTAAGCGATTGTGTCTCGTCTGAACATTCGGCTCAAAGTACAATGAGCAAAAATTAACAAGTTCCTCCATAACATAACTCTATGCAATTGACCCCTCTACACGGGCTCTGTTCTTCACCTTTTGTTTTAGACGTGGCATATACCTATGTGTTATATATGCATGTATACATTAGTAAACAAGAATGCACATTTCAGCGTATTAAAAATAGCACAATCATTACCTCTCGAATGGATACATCCATCTGTATTGCATGGGACCGCCAAACTTAGCTTTGTATAGCAAGTGAATAGGCAAATGCTCCATTGAATCAAAAAACGATGGAGGGAAGATCATTTCTAACTTGCACAGTATTTCCACTATCTGATTTGCATTTCCATTTTATCTCTGTCTTTGAGTTTGAGCTCCGTTAAGCATAGATCTCTGAAGAAATTAGAAAGCTCCGTCAGTGCTTCAACCACACGTTTCGGTAACAAGTCGATAAATGCCACGAGGATCAACTTCTGCATGAATACATGATAATCATGACTTTTGAGACCCCAAAACTTCAGCTCTTCGACTTTACAACACCTTGTTATATTCGAAGAATATTTGTGACGCCCCCAAAATAGGTATACATCACTCATTCTGAGTCGTCAAATACATGGTACAGAATACAACTACAACCTAATTATACAACTGTCGTGCAAAAAATGACAACATATAGCTAAGAGTTTTAACACGGATATTGTCTTGTAGACAATATTCACACTCAAATTGAGTACTCATTACAATTATTATCACATTATTTCACAGAATAGTGAGGATTACTAAAGCAACCATCTGGACCGTCACTCCGTTCCCCAACTAGTCCCAACTATATTCTCATTTTCTGAAGATAACAGTGAAAGAAAAGGGTGAGATCAACTAGCCTAGTAAAAAATATTATGACTAAGATAATGCAGAATAAATTATCCTTAGCCTTCAACAGTATAATAATTGATAGAATACAATAGACAACAAGTTTTAGATCAACAACTGCAACAGAATAAGCATTCTATTAGAAGAGTCAAGTAGAGCATGATATCTACAATCTTCTATGATTTAAAAGTTTATCATCAATTTTATCGCTGAGACTCAACTTAATAAATAATCCACACCACTGAATTATCCATGCACTAAAGGCCAAGGATATTCATTAGTATCACGACCACGAATTATGTGACGCCCTCAAAATTAGGTATACATCACCCATCTTGGGTCGTCAGATACATGGTACAGAAAATAAATATAACTTACTAATACAACTGTCGTGTAGAATACGATAAAACATAACTGTGAGTTTGAATACAATTATTGCCTACTAGAGACTATACAAACTCAAAAGAAGTCCTCATTACAATTATTGTCACACTATTTAATAGAATAGTGAGAACTACTAATACTATCATTTGGTCCATCACTCCGTTCCCCGACTCGTCCCAGCTATATTCTCATTTCCTGAAGATAACAGTGAAAGAAAGGGTGAGCTCAACAATGTTAAACTGATAAAATATAACGAACATAAAGTTTAACTGCAGCGGAAAAAGCAATCCATTAAAAGAGTCAAGTAGAGAATAAAATCTACTATCTTCTATGATTTAAAAGGTTTTTCAACACTGTTATCGTTGTGACTCAGCTTAACAAAATAATTCACATCATCGAATCACCCCTGCACTACGGCCAAAGATATTCTTTAGTATCACGACCACAATTATCCATGCACTACGGGCCAAGAATATTTGTGTATTCATTAATGGTCATGATCATGCCAACAACTGTCCATCAATGCACTACGGGCCAATGAGGACTTTTACCACATCATTTGTAACATTACGGTCATGATTATACCGAATAATCCCTGGTCATAATCATACCAAGTCCATCTATGCACTACAGGCCACAGATGACTTTCAACATTTTATAAACATGAGGATGATGAAAATGATATAAGAATTCAATAAAACAAGTTCAAGAATTAATTTATCCAAGAATTAACAACGTCCAAAATGTCAACATGATACTACTTTGGGGAGTAAAATTCAAGAATGCTTAGAATAATATTTTCATGAAAAGATACTGGATGAAACGTAATTATCAAGGATATTCCACTAATTTCATGGGGTAAAGAAGTTAAAACTTAACCAACTGAGTATAATAAAGAATGGAATAACAAAAGAAATCACCCCGCATGCGATAGACCGCACAGACAGGTTATTCTAACAGAATAATAAATAATGGAACCAGGTCCGGCGTAAACGCACAAACAGGATATTCCGACAGAATAATAAATAATGGAACCAGGTCCGGCGTAAATGCACAGACAGGATATTCCGACAGAATAATAAATAATGGAACCAGGTCCGGTGTAAAACACACAGACAGGACCTGATTCTATTATTTATATATTATTCTGTCGGAATATCCTGTCTGTGCGTTTACGCCGGACCTGGTTCCATTATTTATTATTCTGTTGGAATAACATGTCTGTGCGGTCTATTGCATGCCGGGTGATTTCTTTTGTTATTCCATTCTTTATTATGCTCAGTTGGTTAAGTTTTAACTTCTATACTCCATGAAATTAGTGGAATATCCTTGATAATTGCGGTTCATCTAGTATCTTTTCATGAAAATATTCTTCTAAGCATTCTTGAATTTTACTCCACAAAGCAGTATCATGTTGATAATTTGGACGTTGTTAATTCTTGGATAAATTAATTCTTGAACTTATTTTATTGAATTCTTATATCATTGTCATCATCCTTATGTTTATAAAATGTTGAAAGTCATCTGTGGCCTGTAGTGCATAGATGGACTTGGTATGATTATGACCATGGATTATTCGGTATAATCATGACCGTAATGTTACAAATGATGCGGTAAAAGTCCTCATTGGCCCGTAGTGCATTGATGGATAGTTGTTGGCATGATCATGACCATTAATGAGTACACAAATATTCTTGGCCCGTAGTGCATGGATAATTGTGGTCGGGATACTAAAGAATATCCTTGGACGTAGTGCATGGGTGATTCGATGATGTGAATTATTTTATTAAGCTGAGTCCCAGCGATAACAGTGTTGAAAAACCTTTTAAATCATAGAAGATAGTAGATTTTATTCTCTACTTGACTCTTTTAATGGATTGCTTGTTCCTCTGCAGTTAAACTTGATGTTCGTTATATTTTATCAGTTTAACACTGTTGAAGGCTAATGATAATTTATTCTGCATTATCTTAGTCATAATATTTCTTACTGGGCTAGTTGAGCTCACCCTTTCTTTCACTGTTCTCTTTAGAAAATGAGAATATAGCTGGGACGAGTCGGAGAACGGAGTGATGGACCAGATGATAGTATTAGTAGTCCTCACTAGTCTATTAAATAGTGTGACAATAATTATAATGAGAACTCCTTTTGAGTTTGTATAGTCTCTAGTAGGCAATAATTGTATTCAAACTCACAGTTATGTTTTATCGTATTCTACACGACAGTTGTATTAGTAAGTTATATTTATTTTCTGTACCATGTATCTGACGACCCAAGATGGGTGATGTATACCTAATTTTGAAGGCGTCACAGTTGGTATCAAAGCTTAAGGATATGATCCCTGGCTAAGATGTGAGAATAGAACTAGGAGGGGAGAGACGGGTAATTCCTTTGCCAGTATGACATACCTAAGTTTATTTGCATGGTATTTAATTGGTCGGTCAGAATATAAGGATAATATATGACATATCAATTAACTTTTGGTTTGTGGCAGAATCTGAAAATGGCATATGAGAATGTTGAGAATAGCAATGGAGCACAGGCGACTGTTGATTCACCACATATCAATAATCAGGATAATGTGCATCAGGAAGGTGACAATCCTCATGCAAACAACAACACTGACCAGATGATGAATGATGGAATGTTCAGAAGATTTATGCAGTTCATGCAACAGCAGGCGAGAGTGGCTCCTGTCCAAAATGTAGGTAGAAACACTGAAAACTCTCGGTCGGTCACCGCTAAACAGTTCAAGGAGCTGGGACCACCGGAGTTTAAGGGAGAGCCAAACCCAATTATAGCGGAAACATGGATAAAGCAGATCATCAAGATATTTGATGTCTTGGGATGCTCCAAGGACCAAAAGGTTCCCTTTGCCGCCTTTATGTTGCGAGGAGAGGTAGATTACTGGTGAGAATCGATTAAGCGTACTCAACCTGCCGCACTGAAGATGTCTTGGGAGAAGTTCCAAGAGCTGTTCAATGACAAATACTTTTCCGAAAGTGTTCGTCACATGAAGGAGGTGGAGTTCATCAAATTAGAGCAGAATAATATGACCGTCTCGCAGTATGAGGCTAAATTTGCTGAGTTGTCCCGGTTTGCGTCCCACTTTGTGGATAATGAAGAGCGAATGACGCGAATGTTTTTGCGAGGTTTGAAACCTGAGATACGTCAACATCTTATTTCTCATAAATTGTGTTTGTATTCAGATGTTGTGAATAGGGCTCAGTTAGTGGAGCGCGATAACGAGTCAATGCAACCAAAAGAGAGCAGTCGGTAAAATGATAATACCAGTGAGAGCAGTCATCAAAGCGGTGACAACAAGCGTGGAGGGAATCAACATGCCAGAAATGGTAACCACTTTGGTGGTAATCAGGGCCAAAATAATAAGAATGGTCATTTCAAGAAGAGGAGATTCAACAATGATGGAAAGACGTCAGCACCAGCACCCGTTGTTAAGGAAGGAGAACGACCACCTATCATATGTTTCAAATACGGAGGGGAGGGGCACATCAGTCCAAACTGCGTGATGCCGTCTAAAGTATGTTATAATTGTGGAAGAGAAGGTCATTTAGCTCGATTTTGTCGTTTACCAAAAATAAGTTCAGCCAAGATGGAGACACCAAAGGCCGACCCAGAAAAGTCAAAACCGGTAGTGCAAGAGAGAGCGTTTGTTGTGACCTCCCAGAAAGCAAGGAACCCGAATGAGGTCTTCACGGGTAAGCTTATCATAAACTCTAACGAAGTCTATACTTTAATTGATACCGGTTCTACCCATTCTTTTATTTCTCCTACTTGCGCTCATCGATTAAATTTGACTCCGGAGAAATTAGACTTTGACTTATCTGTTGAAACTCCATTGGGAGAAACCTTCATTACATCCACGGTTTATAAGTCCTGTTTGGTTCAAGTTGGTACCCACACATTACATGTCGATCTTATTTCATTAAAAATACTTGCATTTGACGTGATTCTAGGGATTGATTGGTTAACTACTCATCATGCAAAAATTGATTGTTTTCGTAAGGTTGTTAGCTTTCATATTCCTAATCGACCTATAATGCGAATTCAAGCAACCAAACCATTAAAATCAATCGCTATCATCTCAAGCCATAAAGCTATTCGTTTTTTGAAAAACGGATGTCAAGCTTTCTTAGCTCATATCACGGATCTAAACAAAAATACGTCAGTTTTGAATGATATTTCTATTGTTAATAAATTCCCTGACGTATTCCCTAAAGAACTTCTTGGCCTACCCCCAGAGCGTGAATTTGAATTTTGTATCGACCTTGAACCCGGTACAAAACCCATTTCCAAAGCCCCATATCGAATGACTCCTATTGAACTTCAGGAGTTAAAGATCCAACTGTAGGAATTGTTAGACATTAGCTTTATTCGTCCTAGTACTTCTCCGTGGGGTGCTCCTGTGCTATTCGTGAAGAAGAAATATGGAAGTATGCGACTTTGTATTAATTATCGGGAGTTGAATCATGTCACCATCAAAAACAAGTACCCATTGCCACGTATTGATGACCTGTTTGACCAGTTGCAAGGAGCACAATTCTTTTCAAAGATCGATCTTCGTTCTGGATATCATCAGCTGAAGGTTAGAACAGAGGATATTCCAAAGACGGCTTTCAGAACTCAGTACGGGCATTATGAATTCCTAGTCATGTCCTTTGGATTGACTAATGCTCATGCTGCCTTCATGGATATGATGAACCAGGTATTCAAGGAATATTTGGATCACTTTGTGGTCGTCTTTATAGATGGCATCCTTATTTATTCCAAAAGTCGTGAAGATCATGAGAAACACTTGAGGCTGGTACTCCAAAAGCTTCGTGAATACAAGCTTTATGCCAAGTTGAAAAAATACGAGTTCTGGCTGGAGGAGGTAGCATTTCTTGGGCACGTAGTATCAAGTCGTGGAATATCTGTTGACCCGACAAAGATTGAAGCTATTCAAAGCTGGGAGCAACCTAAATCAGTGACCGAAGTACGTAGCTTTCTTGGTTTAGCTGGTTATTATCGGAGATTCGTGGAAGGATTTTCTCGAATCGCTACTCCATTAACTCAGCTGACTCGAAAAGATACAAAGTTCGGTTGGAGCGAAGAATGTGAGAAGAGTTTATCAAGAACTCAAGAGGAGACTCATTTCAGCACCTGTTCTAACAATACCATCTGGCTCGGAGGGATTTGTCATCTATAGTGATGCTTCGAGCAAAGGGTTGGGATGCGTTCTCATGCAACATGGAAAAGTCATAGCCTATGCATCAAGACAACTCAAGGAATATGAGAAGAATTATCCTACTCATGATCTAGAGTTGGCAGCTGTTGTCTTTGCACTTAAAATTTGAAAGCATTACTTATATGGGGAGAAGGTGGAGATCTTTACGGATCATAAAAGCCTCAAATATTTTTTCACTCAAAAGGAACTCAACATGCGACAACGACGTTGGCTTGAACTGTTGAAAGATTATGATCATACCATTCAATACCATCCTGGAAAAGCGAACGTGGTAGCTGACACATTGAGTAGAAGATCATATGCAAGTACGAGTGCGATATTGTCAACACAAAGGCCCATTTTGTGTGACTTGCAAAGGATGAAGATAGAGTTAAAGACTCCAAGGACCCATGTGATGATGGCGAATATACGAGTAGAACCGACTTTAATCGATAAAGTTAAAGCTGCTCAAGCTACAGACCTGGAGCTGATGCGTATGAGGAAGAAAGTGCAAGAAGGTGCTATGCCAGAAGCAAGAATCGATGAAGAAGGAATACTTCGAGTCAACTCCAGACTTTATGTTCCTAACAATCCTGATTTAAAGTATGAAATCATGATGGAGGCGCACAACACACCGTTTGCAATCCATCCTGGAAGTACCAAAATGTATCATGATCTTCATCATACATTTTGGTGGAGCAATATGAAGAGAGAGATAGCGCTGTTTATCTCGAGGTGTCTAACTTGTCAACGAGTCAAAGCGGAGCATTAAGTACCAAAAGGTCCATTGCAACCACTTGAAATTCCAGAATGGAAGTGGGAGCACATTACCATGGATTTCGTTACCGGTCTTCCACAGGTTTGTCAAGGTATTGATGCGATTTGGGTCATTGTTGATAGATTGACCAAGTCTGCTCATTTCTTACCGATACGAGAAACTTATACTCTTGAACGTCTTGCTCGTATGTACATAAACGAGATTGTAAGACTGCATGGTATGCCAGTATCAATAGTTTCTGACCGAGACACAAGATTCACTTCACGATTTTGGGTTAGTTTACAAAAAGCTATGGGCACGGATTTACGATTTAGTTCGGCATATCATCCTCAAACGAACGGACAATCAGAGAGGACTATTCAAACTCTAGAAGATTTATTAATACTCTGTGTCCTTGACTTCAAGGGAAGTTGGGACAAGTTCTTACCATTGGTGGAGTTTTTCTACAACAACAGTTATCAAGCAAGTATTGGTATGGCTCCATTCGAAGCATTGTATGGAAGAAAATGTCGTTCTCCAGTATGCTGGGATGAGGTGGGTGAAGCAACGTTGTTGGGACCGGAGTTGGTACGTATGACTACAGAAAAGATTCAAACGATCCGACAACGTATAAAAACCTCACAAGATCGACAAAAGAGTTATGCTGATCTTCATCGAAAGGACGCGGAATTTGATATAGGAGATCATGTGTTCTTACGTGTTGCTCCATGGAAATGAGTTACGAGATTTGGAAAGAGAGAAAAGCTCAATCCTCGATTCATCGGTCCATTTTTAATCCTCGATCGAGTAGGAACTGTGGCTTATAGACTCGTTTTACCGCCAAGTATGTCTCGTGTTCATAACGTTTTTTACATATCCATGTTACGTAAATATGTGGAAGACCCGAACCACATTATTGAGTTAGAACCGGATGAAATAGCGGAGGATTTGACGTATGAAGAAGTTCCTATTCAAATCTTGGATAAGAATGAACATATTCTACGCTCCAAGATTATAGCTCAAGTCAAAGTTTTGTGGAGAAACCACGATGTTGAGGAAATGACTTGGGAGTTAGAATCTGAAATGAAGTCAAGGTATCCTTACCTCTTCGACATACCAGGTACGTACCCTAATTTTGAGGGCAAAATTACATAAGAAGGGGAGGTTGTAAGACCCCAACTTTTATAAATAAAGATGAATTTTCTATAAATATCATTTTTAAATATTATGGAGTTAATTTGATATAATGTTAAAGTTGTGAGTAATATTTATAAATTTTGCAAAGTACGCAAGTTGTTATATAATATTCGATTGGTCGGGGAATATTCGTTTTAACAGGGAATATTCGTACAACGACACAATTATTGGTGGACCCCACAACGGAATTATTGTCGGATTGAGAAAATGACAAAAATATTTTATTAAAAATAACGGCGGAAGTTTTACCATTGATACTGTTGAACTACTCGGTAGTAAAAGTATAGTAATATGTGTGGTTGCATTGTAGCACACGGTATTGATTATTAATGCTTATGTGAGAAGTCACTCAGTTTGATTCAATTATTGTTAGTTAATAATATGAATTATATAGCGATAATGAAGTTTTGTTTTATTCGTATTATTAACGTAATAAAACAGAAACATCTTTTTATATAAAACAGAATACTTTATTAAAGTTATTCTATAAATAGAATATATTATATTATATTTAAACGATTTTTCTTTAAATATGGACCGTCAAATTAAAGTAATCAATCTGGACCGTTCATGGATTAGTTACTATGCATTCCATTCTTCTATAAATAGCAGCTCATTCCCTCATTATTTCTTACGAATTCACTGAACTCTAGAGAGAGAAACTATAGAGAGAGAAGAAAAGTATTCTGCTACTTAACTACTTCCTTATTTCAGTTCTTCTTTAAAACGGTAAGTGGTGTTATTCTTTCTTATTCATGAAGAGAACTTTTGTTATTCTATTTCTTATTATTCTATTGGAATACCTGTATACGCGGTCTACCCTATACTTGGTGACATTCTTCTATTATTCTGTTGGAACATCCTGTCTGTGTGTTTTACACCGGACCTGGTTCTGTTTTTATTATTATTCTGTTGGAACATCCTGTCAATGTGTTTTACACCGGACCTGGTTCCGTCTTGTTATTATTCTGTTGGAACATCATGTCTGTGTGTTTTACACCGGACCTGGTTTCATTATTTATTATTCTGTCGGAATATCATGTCTGTGCGTTTACGCCGGAATTGGTTCCATTATTTATTATTCTGTCGGAATATCCTGTCTGTGCGTTTACGTCGGACCTGGTTCCATTATTTATTATTCTGTTAGAATAACCTGTCTGTGCGGTCTATCGCATACGGGGTGATTTTTTTTGTTATTTCATTCTTTATTATACCTAGTTGGTTAAGTTTTAACTTCTATACTCCATGAAATTAGTGGAATATCCTTGATAATTGCGTTTCAACCAGTATCTTTTCATGAAAATATTATTCTAAGCATTCTTGAAGTTTACTCCCCAAAGCAGTATCATGTTGACAATTTGGACGTTGTTAATTCTTGGATAAATTAATTCTTGAACTTGTTTTATTGAATTCTTATATCATTGTCATCATCCTCATGTTTATAAAATGTTGAAAGTCATCTGTGGCCTGTAGTGCATAGATGGACTTGGTATGATTATGATCAGGAATTATTCGGTATAATCATGACCGTAATGTTACAAATGATGTGGTAAAAGTCCTCATTGGCCCGTAGTGCATTGATGGACAGTTGTTGGCATGATCATGACCATTAATGAATACACAAATATTCTTGGCCCGTAGTGCATGGATAATTGTGGTCGTGATACTAAAGAATATCTTTGGCCGTAGTGCAGGGGTGATTCGATGATGTGGATTATTTTGTTAAGCTGAGTCACAACGATAACAGTGTTGAAAAACCTTTTAAATCATAGAAGATAGTAGATTTTATTCTCTACTTGACTCTTTTAATGGATTGCTTTTTCCGCTGCAGTTAAACTTTATGTTCGTTATATTTTATCAGTTTAACACTGTTGAAGGCTAATGATAATTTATTCTGCATTATCTTAGTCATAATATTTCTTACTGGGTTAGTTGAGCTCACCCATTTTTTCACTGTTCTCTTCAGGAAATGAGAATATAGCTGGGGCGAGTCGGGAAACGGAGTGATGGACCAGATGATAGTATTAGTAGTCCTCACTATTCTATTAAATAGTGTGACAATAATTGTAATGAGGACTCCTTTTGAGTTTGTATAGTCTTTAGTAGGCAATAATTGTATTCAAACTCACAGTTATGTTTTGTCGTATTGTACATGACAGTTGTATTAGTAAGTTGTATTTGTTTTCTGTACCATGTATCTGACGATCCAAGATGGGTGATGTATACCTCATTTTGGGGGCGTCACAAGTATCGTATTTATGAATAGTATCGTACACATGAATAGTGTCGTATGTATGAATAGTGCCGTATAAATAAATAGTACCCATGACTAGTACTTCGACATGAAAAGCTTAAAATTTAACAAGAATGTTCAGAAAAATATCATTGTGAAACGATACTAGATGAAGCGTAAATTTCAAGGATATTCTACTAATTTCACGGAGTATAAAAACAATACTTCAACAAAATGAGTGTAGAATTAGGGATACGAAACGAAATAATATTACTTACATACTACAGAGTATGGAAGAAAATATTATTTCATACGAATATTGAACAAAAATAATATCCCTTACGAATAAGAAATAAATAACATCCCTTACCTTAGTAGAAGACTGGATACTGCAATAGTAAATTAGCAGAATACTCTTCTTTTTTCTCTCTATAGCTTCTCTCTCTATAATTGCTCTTGCGAGTCTTAGTGAATTGGTGAGAATGAAAGAAGAATGAGCTTCTATTTATAGGAAAACGTATTTTCGATAATTGCACGTTTGGGGGCTCGAATTATTACAACATAGTACCTTCATCTTTTCCTCTATTTTTAATTTAGTCCTACAAGTATTATTAAACTTGCATCACCTCCCCTAATAGTACATGCATGTGAATCAATAGTTCAATTCATGTAAACAAATAGTTATATGCATGTGAACTAATAACAATTAATTGCTCATTTATCTGATTACTTATCTGATTGATCAATATAACCTCCAGAAATCAATTATTATCAAAATAAATATCAATTTCCACTAACACTAATAATCCCAACACAATAAAAATATCAATTTCATCTTTAATCAACACGAACTTATTCATCATTAATATTATAACTCATAATATTTAACAACCAGATCATTCCTAGGAAAGAGGGGGCTTTCTGATAAGGATTTCTCCCTATTGGCGCGCAATTAGGTGACCAACCCTCTTTCCTCGACAGAACTTTCTAGACATCGTCAATATTGTAAATAATAATATGGATAATTTTGTCGTCTCAATTATTGATTTAATAATATAAAATATTATGCAGATGATACTATGACAATAATTGAATCAATAATATGAGAGATATTATGCAGCAATTACTGTAGCAATAATTGAGTATAACTGAGTGACTTCTCATGTAAGCATCAATAATCAATACCGTGTGCTACTATACAACCACGCGTATTACTGTTCTTTTACCACTGGGTATTTCAACAGTTTAATGGTAAAATTTTTGTCATTTTTATAAAAAGATATTTCTGTCATTTTCTAACTACGACAATAATTTTGTTTGTGGGGTCCACCAATAATTGTGTTGTAAAACGAATATTTCCCGACCAATCGAATATTTTATAACAACTTGCTTACTTTACAAAATTTGTAAATATTACCCACAACTATAACATTATATCAAAACCACACCATAATATTCAAAAATATATTTCGAGAAAAATTAATCTTTATTCATAAAAGTTTGGGTCTTACAACCTCTCCTTCTTATGAAGTTTTGTCCTCGAAATTAGGGTACGTACTTGGTATGTCGAAGAGATAAGGATACCTCGTCAAATTCTAACTCTTGAGGTATTACCTTTGAGCGTAGAATATATTCCTTATTATCCAACATTTTAACAGGTATCTCCTCATACGTTAAATCTTTTGCTATCTCATCTAGTTCTAATTCAATAATGTGGTTCGGGACGTCCACATATTTACGTAACATCGATACGTGAAAAAAGTTATGAACACGCGACATACTTGGCGGTAAAGCTAGTCTATAGGCCACAGTTCCTACTCAATCGAGGATTTTAAATGGACCAATAAATTGAAGGTTTGAGCTTTCCTCACATCGTCGATTCTTGCTTCTAGAATAACGCCCTCTTGAGCCTTTTTCTTCACATTCATCAGCTCGGAGTCTGTAGCTTGAGCGGCTTTAACTTCATTGATTAAAGTCAATTCTACTCGTATATATTCGCTATATTCACGTAGGTTCCTAGAGTCTTGTACTCTATCCCCATCATTTGTAAGTTATACGAAATGACATCGCACTCGTAACCGCATACGATCTTCTACTCAATGCATCAGCTAGCACGTTCGCTTTTTCAGGATGGTATTGAACGGTATTATCATAATCTTCAACAGCTCGAGCCAAAGTCTTTGGCGCATGGTACGTTCGTTCTGGGTGAAGAAATATTTGAGGGTTTTAGAAATGAGTTTTGTACTGGGGTCAATGCAAAATTCGATTTTACGCTCTATGGGTAGGCTAGGAAGTCTTCAGGGAATACGTCAGAAAATTTATTAACGATAGAAATATCATTCAAAACTGTGGCTCTTATCCAAGACTTGGATAGCACGTCACATTGATACCTATCAACTTTCCACCGTTATTAACGGCATCCCCTACGGATAGTCTGGCTTTGGTGCATTCTAAGACTTGGAAGTCACCAGAGAAAGGCTCGGGGCTCTTTACTTATGGCTTAATATAAGGATAGGTGTAAACACTGACAACTCACGACTGGACAACACTAAGCAGTTCCAGGAGCTGAGATCGCCGGAGTTTTTGGAAAAGTCAGAACCACTTAAAGTGGAGACGTGGATAAAGCAGATCACCAAGATATTTGATGTCTGGGAATGCTCAGAGGAGTAAAAGGTTCCCTTCGCCACCTTTATGTTGCATGAAGAGGCATATTACTGGTGGGAATCTGTAAAACGTACCCAACCTGCCGCACTCAAGATGTCTTGGGAGAAGTTCTAAGAATTATTCAACGACAAGTACTTTCTCGAAAGTATTCGTCATATGAAGGAGGTAGAATTCATCAAGCTGGAGCAAAATAATATGACCGTATCGCAATACGAGACTAAATTTATGGAGTTATCCTGGTTTGTATCCCATTTGGTAGATAATGAGGAGAGAATGACGCAGATGTTTCTAAGAGGTTTGAAACCCGAGATACGTCAATACCTCATTTCTCAAAAACTTTGTTTATATTCTGATGTTATGAATATGGCTCAGTTATTAGAACGCGATTATGAGTCAGCCTAACCAAAAGGTAACGACCAACAACACAATAATAATCGTACCGGTAGCAACGGCCATCAGAACAACGATAACCATCGTGGAGGAAATTATCATGCCAAAAATGGTAACCACTTCGGTGGTAATCATGGCCAAGATAATAGGAAAGGTGAACTAAGTGAGAACAATTTCAAGAAGAGAAGGTTCAACAATGATGGAAAGACAGCAGCACCAGCACCCGTTTTCAAGGAAGGAGAACGACCACTGATCGTATGCTTCAAATGCGGAGGGGAGGGACACATCAGTCCAAACTGCACGATGCAGTCCAAAGTGTGTTACAATTACAGAAGAGAAGGTCACCTAGCTCAATTTTGTCGTGTAGTGAAGTCAAGTCCAACTATGATGGTGACGCCAAAGGCTGTCCCAGATAAGTCAAAGCCGGTAGTTTAAGTGAGAGTGTTTATCGAGGAACTCGAATGAAGTTATCACGGGTAAGTTAATCATAAACGCTTACAAAGTCTATACCTTATTCGATACGGTTCTACCCACTCTTTTATTTCTCCTACTTGAGCTCAACGTTTAAATTTGACTCCAAAGAAATTAAACTTTGACTTATCTGTTGAAACTCCGTTAGGAGAAACCTTCGTTACATCCACTATTTATAAATCTTGTTTGATTCAAATCGTCACCCTCACGTTACCTGTCGATCTCATCTCTTTAAAAATACTTGCATTTGATGTGATTTTAGGAATCGACTGGTTAACTACTCATCGTGCTAAAATTGATTGTTTTCATAAGGTTGTTAGCCTTCCTAACCAACCTGTTATGCGAATTCAAGTAACCAAACCACTAAAGTCTATCATTGTCATATTAAGTCATAAGTAAAGAGCCTCGAGCCTTTCTCTGGTGCATTCCAAGTCTTGGAATGCACCTTGATGAGTGAGTTTTATACTCATAATTGAGTGCATTTGAACTTAATCTTTTGGATATTTTTAAGTGTTTGTGTCTAGTCATGCATGTTTTACGTTGTTTTGTAGGAATTGGGACAAAAGTTACTTGGATCGACGTTTGGGGTGGCTAGATTCGCGTTTTCGGCTTGCCATTTACATAGCAGTCACTTCAGAGGCAATTTGAGTATTGCTCCGGACCTTATTTCGCAAAACTCAAAGAATAAAAGTTGTAGATCTACGTCTCATCTTTCCGCAACATCTTGAATCATCAAAATCGGAGTTCGGACGAAGAAGTTATGACCATTTTCCCAAAGGACGTCAGAGCAGAAAATGTCAGAACATGTGCCAGCGCTGGGGCGCCCAAATCAGGTCTATTTGCAGAGCCGGGGCACTAGGGGGAAGAATCCCAGCGTCGTGCCCAGCGCCGGGGCGCTGGGGAAGGGGTTGGTCAAGCTTGGACACGTTTTGTGACGAATTTTGACACTTTTTAGACTCCAAATTGGATTAGGTTTGTTCCTAAGCTAAAAATTAGACTTGTAACCTATAAATACATGATGTAAGGCATAAAATAAGGGAGGATTACATAGATTAGATTAGAGATACACTCCATTAGATTAGACATTAACCCTAGTTCTTATTAGTTTGGAGATTGAAGCAACCTGGAGATCATTGAAGATCAAGAGCAGAAGCAAGAGGGGAGCATCAGATTTGCTGACAACAGATTCTATTCTCTTCTCTTATCATACTTTTATCTTTAATGTCTATTCAGTTGTGGATTCTTGGTTTCAATTCATTAATTATGAACTAACTCTTTTATTAAGATTTCAATTGAACCTTTTATGTCTATAAATTAGTTATTTGATTTATTCCAATTATTTATGTTGAAGTGAATGGTTTATCATGCCTTGCATCTGTTGATTAATTATCTGATCAGTAATTACCTTGTTACTCTAGAAGGAATTGAAAGAGGAATTTTAGGGTTAAAATTGGGCATGATAACATGTGACTTAGTTATTTGCATGGTGAATAATTAGGTTTGTGAATTGAATGGAAATATCTGTTCACCGCATGTAACACATAAGGAATTAGAATTGAAAGAGTTTAATTCAATTGTTTTACATAGGAATATAGCAAGATTAATCTTGATTAAATAGAAGTCAATTGATCACTTGGAAAAGGACTTTTGGCATTTGAGAATTTTTGTTAACAATTCAGTAGGCATAATAATTAGGATAATTGGATAATTGGTTTATAGTTCATAATTGGGGATATTGTAGTCTTAATCTTTATGTATATGAATTCAGTCATAAAACAATTCAGTTTAATTAGTTAATTTAGTTTTCTTATTAGAAAAATCACGATTTGAGATTGTTTAAATAAAATTAGTTTGGTTAAGAATTAGTACTTGGTGATTTTTATTAAATAATTCCTCATGGGAACGATACTCTACTTTCACTTTATTACTTGTTGACCGTGTATACTTGCACGTATTTATTGATTGCGAAATCGACCAACACACCTAAGCTAGACTATCCGTAGGGGACGACGTGAATAATGGTGGCAAGTTAATAAATATCAATGTGACGTGTTATCCAAGTCTTGGATGAGGGTCACAGTTTTGAATGATATTTCCATCGTTAATAATTTCTTGACGTGTTCCCTGAAGACTTCTTGGCCTACTCCAAGAGCGTGAAATCGAATTTTGTATTGACTCCAGTACAAAACTCCTTTCTAAAATTCTCAAATATTTCTTCACCTAGAACGAAAATACATGCGCCAAACACGTTGGCTCGAGATGTTGATAGATTACGATCATACCATTCAATGCCATCCTAAAAAAGCGAACGTGGTAGCTGACGCGTTGAGTGGAAGATCGTATGCGTTTACGAGTGCGATATTTTTAACACAAAGACCCATTTTGTACGACTTACAAAAGATGAAGATAGAGTTAAAGACTTCAAGAACCTACGTAAAGATAGCGAATATACGATTAGAATCGACTTTAATTGATAAAGTTAAAGCCGCTCAAGCTACAGACTCAGAGCTGATGAATATGAATAAGAAGGTGCAAGAAGGCGTTATTCTAGAAGCAAGAATCGACGAAGTGAGGAAATCTCAACCCTCGATTTAATTGGTCCATTTGAAATACTTGACCGAGTAGGAACTGTGGCCTATAGACTCGCATTACCGCTAAGTATGTCGCGTGTTCGTAACATTTTTCACGTATCGACATTACGTAAATATGTGGACGACCCGAACCACATTATTAAATTAGAACTGGACGAGATAATAAAAGATTTAACGTATAAGGAGATACCTGTTAAAATCTTGGATAAGAAGGATCATATTTTAAGCTCAAATGTTATACCTCAAGAGTTAGATTCTAAACAAGGTATCCTCATCTCTTCGACATACTAGGTACGTATGTAAATTTCGAGGGCAAAATTTCATAAGGAGAGAAGATTGTAAAAGCCCGAATTTTATGAAATGAAAGTATTTAATTTTCTTATAATTATTATTTTATTTAGTAAATTGTTAAATTGATATAAGGTTAAAGTTAAGAGTGATATGTGAAAATTTTGCAAAGTAAGTAAGTTATTATAAAATATTCGATTGGTCGGAGAATATTCGTTTTAACAGGGAATATTCGTACGACGACACAATCATTGGTGGACCCCACAACGGAAGTATTGTCGTAGTTAGAAAACAATAGAAATATATTTTTATAAAAATAACGACGAAAGTTTTACTGTTAAACTGTTGAAATACCCGGTGATAAAAGTACAGTAATACGCGTGGTTGCATAGTAGCACATGGTATTGTACAATAGCTTTGATTGTTGATGTTTACGTGAGAAGTCACTCAGTTATACTCAATTATTGTTACAATAATTGTTGCATAGTATCTCTCATATTATTGATTCAATTATTGTCACAGTATCATCTGTACAATATTTTATATTATTAAATCAATAATTGAGACGACAAAGGTATTCATATTATTATTTGCATTATTGACGATGTCTAGAAAGTTCTGTCGAGAAAATGGATTTGGTCACCTAATTGCGCGCCATAAGGAGAAATCCTTATCGGAAAGCCCCCTATTTCCTGAGAATGATCTAGTTATTAAATATTATGAGTTATAATACTAATGATGAATAAGTTCGCGTTGATTAAAGATAAAAATATTGATAAAAATATTTTTAATGTGTTGGGATTATTAGTGTTAGTTGAAATCGACATTTATTTCGATAATAATTGATTTCTGGATGTTAAATTGACCAAAAGGGCAATTAATAGGATAAATGAGCAATTAATTGTTATTAGTTCACATGCAAATTACTGTTGATTCACATGTATAGAACTATTGATTCACATTCATGTACTATTAGGGAAGGTGGTGCAAGATTGATAATACTTGAAGGACAAAATTAAAAATGATGGTAAAGATGAAGGTACTATACTGTAATAATTCGAGCCCCTAAACGTGCAATTATCAAAACTAAATTTTTCTATAAATAGATACTCAATCTTCTTTCATTCCCACCAATTCACTAAGACTCACAAGACCAATTATAGAGAGAAAAGCTATAAAGAGAAAGAAGAAGAGTATTCTGTTACTTCACTATTGCAGCATTCAGTCTTTTACTAAGGTAAGGGATGTTATTTATTTCTTATTCGTAAGGGATATTATTTTTGTTCAATATTTGTATGAAATAATATTTTCTTCCATACTTTGTAGTATGTAAGTAATATTATTTTGTTTCGTATCCCTAATTCTACTCATTTTGTTGAAGTATTGCTTCTATACTCTGTGAAATTAATAGAATATCCTTGAAATTTATGATTCATCTAGTATCGTTTCACAAGGATATTTTTTTGAACATTCTTGTTAAATTTTAAGCTTTTCATGCCGGAGTACTATTTATGAGTACTATTCATTTATACGGCACTATTCATACATACGATACTATTCTTGCGTACGGCAGTATTTATAAATACGATACTATTCACAAAGTACTATTTATGGGTATTATTCATAAATACGATACTATTCACGAAGTACTATTTATGGGGTACTATTTACGAAGTACTATTCACAGAATACTATCATAAAATACTATTCACGGGGTACTATTCACAAAGTACTATTCACGGGATACTATTCTCGAAGTACTATTCACCCGAGGTACTATTTATGACAAAAAAATTGGTTTCTTTCGGTCCAAATTATTTTTGATAAAATAATATTGTTGAATTTTACTCCACAAAGCAGTAACATGTTGACAATTTGGACATTATTGAATTTTAGATAAATTAAATTATAAATCTTTAAAATTTATCCTTGCTCTTATTTAAATGAATTCTTATATCATTGTCATTATCCTCATATTTATATTGTAATAAAAGTCTTCTTTGGTCGTAGTGCATAGATGTACTGTTGATTGATATGATTATGATCAGGGATCATTCGGTATAATCATAACCCGTAATGTTACAAATGATGCGGTAAAAGTCCTCATTGGCCCGTAGTGCATTGATGGACTGTTGATTGGTATGATTATGACCATGAATTATTCGGTATAATCATGACCATTGGTGAAAACACGAATATCCTTAGCCCGTAGTGCATGGATAATTCAGTGATGTGGATTATTTATTAAGTTGAGTCTCAGCGATAAAATTAATGATAAACTTTTAAATCGTAGAAGATAGTAGATATGCTCTACTTGACTCTTCTAATGGATTGCTTATTCTGCTGCAGTTGTTGATCTAAAACTTATTTTCTATTGTATTCTATCAGCTGTTATACTGTTGAAGGCTAAGGATAATTTATTCTACATTATCTTAGTCATAATATTTTTTACTGGACTAGTTGAGCTCACCCTTTTCTTTCACTGTTCTCTTTAGGAAATGAGAATATAGCTGGGAATAGTCAGAGAATGGAGTGATGATTCGAGATGGTGGCTATAGTAGTCCTCACTATTTTTATATAATAGTGTGATAATAATTGTAATGAGGACTCCATTTGAGTGTGGATATCCGTGTTAAAACTCTTAGCTATGTTTTGTCGTATTTTACACTACAGTTGTATAATTAAGTTGTAGTTGTATTCTGTACTATGCATTTGGCGACCCAAGATGGGTGTTGTATACCTGTTTTATGGGCGTCACATTATATATATACATTTTAGACGTAATATTTTTGCACCATCAAAATCTCTCATTCTTTTAGTTATTATTCTTACAAACAAATAACTACTACAAAGAAGTACTCGTGTAGAACAAATATGAATTGCTATCACAAATTTGTTCAGTTTTGAGGCTTGACATATATCCTGAAGGTATATCATCTGTAACCCATAACAAACCGATAGTGGTGGGGGCGATAAAGACCTTAAGGACAGGGATCACCCGTGTCACGTCTTCTATAACAATCTTGACTCTACGAAGCTACGGTTCTAACAACCTTAAGGTCTTTATTTTATTTGTTGGAGTCATGATTTTGGTGAGATGGAAGAAAACACGATTTTCAAAGATAAGTGTCATTTTTCTTATATCTATTTTATCAATGGAATTTTTATGATAATTAGTAATATATTGAGATAAATTAAGCTAATTATTTTTATTATCCAGTTAAAAGATGGATTGGGGAGAAAAATGAAAGTGAAAAAGATTTGCAATTTACAAGTGTAAGACCCCAACTTTTATAAATAAAAATAAAATTTTTATAAATATCACTTTTGAATATTATGGAGTTAATTTGATATAATGTTAAAGTTGTGGGTAATATTTATAAATTTTACAAAGTACGCAAGTTGTTATATAATATTCGATTGGTCGGGGAATATTCGTTTTAACAGGGAATATTTGTACAACGGCACAATCACTGGTAGACCCCATAACGGAATTATTGTCGGATTGAGAAAACGATAAAAATATTTTATTAAAAATAACGGCGGAAGTTTTACCATTGATACTGTTGAACTACTCGGTAGTAAAAGTACAGTAATACGTGTGGTTGCATAGTAGCACACGGTATTGATTATTAATGCTTATGTGAGAAGTCACTCAGTTTGATTCAATTATTATCAGTTAATAATATGAATTATTTAGCGATAATGAAGTTTTATTTTATTCGTATTATTAACGTAATAAAACAGAAATATCTTTTTATATAAAACAGAATACTTTATTAAAGTTATTCTATAAATAGAATATAATATATTTTATTTAAAAGATTTTTCTTAAATATGGACCGTCAGATTAAAGTAATCAATCTGGACCGTTCATGGATTAGTTACTATGCATTCCATTCTTCTATAAATAGCAGCTCATTCTTTCATTATTTCTTACGAATTCACTGAACTCTAGAGAGAGAAACTATAGAGAGAGAGAGAAGAAAAGTATTCTGCTACTTAACTACTTCCTTATTTCAGTTCTTCTTTAAAACGGTAAGGGGTGTTATTCTTTCTTATTCATGAATAGTAAGAAGAGAACTTTTGTTATTCCATTTCTAATTATTCTGTTGGAATAACCTGTATACGCGGTCTACCCTATACTTGGTGACATTCTTCTATTATTCTGTTGGAACACCCTGTCTGTGTGTTTTACACCGGACCTGGTTCCGTTTTTATTATTATTCTGTTGGAACATCATGTCTGTGTGTTTTACACCGAACCTGGTTCCGTTTTGTTATTATTCTGTTGGAACATCTTGTCTGTGTGTTTTATACCGGACCTGATTCCATTATTTATTATTCTGTCGGAATATCCTGTCTGTGCGTTTACGCCGGACCTAGTTCTATTATATATTATTCTGTTGGAATAACCTGTCTGTGTGGTCTATCGCATGCCGGGTGATTTTTTTTGTTATTCCATTCTTTATTATACTCAGTTGGTTAAGTTTTAACTTCTATACTCCATGAAATTAGTGGAATATCCTTGATAATTGTGTTTCATCCAGTATCTTTTCATGAAAATATTCTTCTAAGCATTCTTGAATTTTACTTCACAAAGCAGTATCATGTTGACAATTTGGACGTTGTTAATTCTTGGATAAATTAATTCTTGAACTTGTTTTATTGAATTCTTATATCATTGTCATCATCCTCGTGTTTATAAAATGTTAAAAGTCATACGTGGCATGTAGTGCATAGATGGACTTGGTATGATTATGACCAAAGATTATTCGGTATAATCATGACCGTAATGTTACAAATGATGTGGTAAAAGTCATCATTGGCCCGTAGTGCATTGATGGACAGTTGTTGGCATGATCATGACCATTAATGAATACACGAATATCCTTGGCCGTAGTGCAGGGGTGATTCGATGATGTGAATTATTTTATTAAGCTGAGTCACAGCTATAACAGTGTTGAAAAACCTTTTAAATCATAGAAGATAGTAGATTTTATTCTCTACTTGACTCTTTTAATGGATTGCTTGTTCCGCTGCAGTTAAACTTGATGTTCGTTATATTTTATCAGTTTAACACTGTTGAAGGCTAATGATAATTTATTCTGCATTATCTTAGTCATAATATTTCTTACTGGGCTAGTTGAGCTCACCCTTTCTTTCACTGTTCTCTTCAGAAAATGAGAATATAGCTGGGATGAGACGGGGAACGGAGTGATGGACCAGATGATAGTATTATTAGTCCTCACTATTCTGTTAAATAGTGTGACAATAATTGTAATGAGGACTCCTTTTGAGTTTGTATAGTCTCTAGTAGACAATAATTGTATTCAAACTCACAGTTATGTTTTGTCGTATTGTACACAATAGTTGTATTAGTAAGTTGTATTTGTATTATGTACCATGTATCTGACGACCCAAGATGGGTGATGTATATCTAATTTTGGGGGCATCATAGTTGGTATCAGAGCCATAAGTAAAGAGCCCCGAGCCTCTATCTGGTGACATCATGTTGATGGGGAATGCACCGAAGCTAGACTCTCCGTAGGGAACGCCGTTCTACGGTGGCAAGCTGATAGGTACCTTTGTGAGGTGCTGACACATGATGGTGTCCAATGTCACAGTTGGTATCAGAGTTTAGGGATATGATCCCTGGCTAAGATGTGAGAATAGAACTAGGAGGGGAGAGACGGGGAATTCCTTTGCCAGTATGACATACCTAAGTTTATTTGCATGGTATTTAATTGGTCGGTCAGAATATAAGGATAATATATGACATATCAATTAACTTTTGGTTTGTGGCAGAATCTGAAAATGGCATATGAGAATGTTGAGAATAGCAATGGAGCACAGGCGACTGTTGATTCACCACATATCAATAATCAGGATAATGTGCATCAGGAAGGTGACAATCCTCATGCAAACAACAACACTGACCAGATGATGAATGATGGAATGTTCAGAAGATTTATGCAATTCATGCAACAGCAGGCGAGAGTGGCTCCTGTCCAAAATGTAGGTAGAAACACTGAAAACTCTCGGTCGGTCACCGCTAAACAGTTCAAGGAGCTGGGACCACCGGAGTTTAAGGGAGAGCCAAAACCAATTATAGCGGAAACATGGATAAAGCAGATCATCAAGATATTTGATGTCTTGGGATGCTCCAAGGACCAAAAGGTTCCCTTTGCCGCCTTTATGTTGCGAGGAGAGGCAGATTACTGGTGGGAATCGATTAAGCGTACTCAACCTGCCGCACTGAAGATGTCTTGGGAGAAGTTCCAAGAGCTGTTCAATGACAAATACTTTTCCGAAAGTGTTCGTCACATGAAGGAGGTGGAGTTCATCAAATTAGAGCAGAATAATATGACCGTCTCGCAGTATGAGGCTAAATTTGCTGAGTTGTCCCGGTTTGCGTCCCACTTTGTGGATAATGAAGAGCGAATGACGCGAATGTTTTTGCGAGGTTTGAAACCTGAGATACGTCAACATCTTATTTCTCATAAATTGTGTTTGTATTCAGATGTTGTGAATAGGGCTCAGTTAGTGGAGCGCGATAACGAGTCAATGCAACCAAAAGAGAGCAGTCGGCAAAATGATAATACCAGTGAGAGCAGTCATCAAAGCGGTGACAACAAGCGTGGAGGGAATCAACATGCCAGAAATGGTAACCACTTTGGTGGTAATCAGGGCCAAAATAATAAGAATGGTCATTTCAAGAAGAGGAGATTCAACAATGATGGAAAGACGTCAGCACCAGCACCCGTTGTTAAGGAAGGAGAACGACCACCTATC
Source organism: Panax notoginseng (assembly GCA_016801055.1). NCBI lineage: Eukaryota > Viridiplantae > Streptophyta > Magnoliopsida > Apiales > Araliaceae > Panax > Panax notoginseng. The sequence goes on along the minus strand of CM029019.1, from coordinate 15,440,275 downwards.
ATATGTTTCAAATACGGAGGGGAGGGGCACATCAGTCCAAACTGCGCGATGCCGTCTAAAGTATGTTATAATTGTGGAAGAGAAGGTCATTTAGCTCGATTTTGTCGTTTACCAAAAATAAGTTCAGCCAAGATGGAGACACCAAAGGCCGACCCAGAAAAGTCAAAACCGGTAGTGCAAGAGAGAGCGTTTGTTGTGACCTCCCAGAAAGCAAGGAACCCGAATGAGGTCTTCACGGGTAAGCTTATCATAAACTCTAACGAAGTCTATACTTTAATTGATACCGGTTCTACCCATTCTTTTATTTCTCCTACTTGCGCTCATCGATTAAATTTGACTCCGGAGAAATTAGACTTTGACTTATCTGTTGAAACTCCATTGGGAGAAACCTTCATTACATCCACGGTTTATAAGTCCTGTTTGGTTCAAGTTGGTACCCACACATTACATGTCGATCTTATTTCATTAAAAATACTTGCATTTGACGTGATTCTAGGGATTGATTGGTTAACTACTCATCATGCAAAAATTGATTGTTTTCGTAAGGTTGTTAGCTTTCATATTCCTAATCGACCTATAATGCGAATTCAAGCAACCAAACCATTAAAATCAATCGCTATCATCTCAAGCCATAAAGCTATTCGTTTTTTGAAAAACGGATGTCAAGCTTTCTTAGCTCATATCACGGATCTAAACAAAAATACGTCAGTTTTGAATGATATTTCTATTGTTAATAAATTCCCTGACGTATTCCCTAAAGAACTTCTTGGCCTACCCCCAGAGCGTGAATTGAATTTTGTATCGACCTTGAACCCGGTACAAAACCCATTTCCAAAGCCCCATATCGAATGACTCCTATTGAACTTCAGGAGTTAAAGATCCAACTGTAGGAATTGTTAGACATTAGCTTTATTCGTCCTAGTACTTCTCCGTGGGGTGCTCCTGTGCTATTCGTGAAGAAGAAATATGGAAGTATGCGACTTTGTATTGATTATCGGGAGTTGAATCATGTCACCATCAAAAACAAGTACCCATTGCCACGTATTGATGACCTGTTTGACCAGTTGCAAGGAGCACAATTCTTTTCAAAGATCGATCTTCGTTCTGGATATCATCAGCTGAAGGTTAGAACAGAGGATATTCCAAAGACGGCTTTCAGAACTCAGTACGGGCATTATGAATTCCTAGTCATGTCCTTTGGATTGACTAATGCTCATGCTGCCTTCATGGATATAATGAACCAGGTATTCAAGGAATATTTGGATCACTTTGTGGTCGTCTTTATTGATGACATCCTTATTTATTCCAAAAGTCGTGAAGATCATGAGAAACACTTGAGGCTGGTACTCCAAAAGCTTCGTGAATACAAGCTTTATGCCAAGTTGAAGAAATGCGAGTTCTGGCTGGAGGAGGTACCATTTCTTGGGCACGTAGTATCAAGTCGTGGAATATCTGTTGACCCGACAAAGATTGAAGCTATTCAAAGCTGGGAGCAACCTAAATCAGTGACCGAAGTACGTAGCTTTCTTGGTTTAGCTGGTTATTATCGGAGATTCGTGGAAGGATTTTCTCGAATCGCTACTCCATTAACTCAGCTGACTCGAAAAGATACAAAGTTCGGTTGGAGCGAAGAATGTGAGAAGAGTTTATCAAGAACTCAAGAGGAGACTCATTTCAGCACCTGTTCTAACAATACCATCTGGCTCGGAGGGATTTGTCATCTATAGTGATGCTTCGAGCAAAGGGTTGGGATGCGTTCTCATGCAACATGGAAAAGTCATAGCCTATGCATCAAGACAACTCAAGGAATATGAGAAGAATTATCCTACTCATGATCTAGAGTTGGCAGCTGTTGTCTTTGCACTTAAAATTTGAAAGCATTACTTATATGGGGAGAAGGTGGAGATCTTTACGGATCATAAAAGCCTCAAATATTTTTTCACTCAAAAGGAACTCAACATGCGACAACGACGTTGGCTTGAACTGTTGAAAGATTATGATCATACCATTCAATACCATCCTGGAAAAGCGAACGTGGTAGCTGACACATTGAGTAGAAGATCATATGCAAGTACGAGTGCGATATTGTCAACACAAAGGCCCATTTTGTGTGACTTGCAAAGGATGAAGATAGAGTTAAAGACTCAAGGACCCATGTGATGATGGCGAATATACGAGTAGAACCGACTTTAATCGATAAAGTTAAAGCTGCTCAAGCTACAGACCTGGAGCTGATGCGTATGAGGAAGAAAGTGCAAGAAGGTGCTATGCCAGAAGCAAGAATCGATGAAGAAGGAATACTTCGAGTCAACTCCAGACTTTGTGTTCCTAACAATCCTGATTTAAAGTATGAAATCATGATGGAGGCGCACAACACACCGTTTGCAATCCATCCTGGAAGTACCAAAATGTATCATGATCTTCATCATACATTTTGGTGGAGCAATATGAAGAGAGAGATAGCGCTGTTTATCTCGAGGTGTCTAACTTGTCAACGAGTCAAAGCGGAGCATTAAGTACCAAAAGGTCCATTGCAACCACTTGAAATTCCAGAATGGAAGTGGGAGCACATTACCATGGATTTCGTTACCGGTCTTCCACAGGTTTGTCAAGGTATTGATGCGATTTGGGTCATTGTTGATAGATTGACCAAGTCTGCTCATTTCTTACCGATACGAGAAACTTATACTCTTGAACGTCTTGCTCGTATGTACATAAACGAGATTGTAAGACTGCATGGTATGCCAGTATCAATAGTTTCTGACCGAGACACAAGATTCACTTCACGATTTTGGGTTAGTTTACAAAAAGCTATGGGCACGGATTTACGATTTAGTTCGGCATATCATCCTCAAACAAACGGACAATCAGAGAGGACTATTCAAACTCTAGAAAATTTATTAATACTCTGTGTCCTTGACTTCAAGGGAAGTTGGGACAAGTTCTTACCATTGGTGGAGTTTTTCTACAACAACAGTTATCAAGCAAGTATTGGTATGGCTCCATTCGAAGCATTGTATGGAAGAAAATGTCGTTCTCCAGTATGCTGGGATGAGGTGGGTGAAGCAACGTTGTTGGGACCGGAGTTGGTACGTATGACTACAGAAAAGATTCAAACGATCCGACAACGTATAAAAACCTCACAAGATCGACAAAAGAGTTATGCTGATCTTCATCGAAAGGACGTGGAATTTGATATAGGAGATCATGTGTTCTTACGTGTTGCTCCATGAAAATGAGTTACGAGATTTAGAAAGAGAGGAAAGCTCAATCCTCGATTCATCGGTCCATTTTTAATCCTCGATCGAGTAGGAACTGTGGCTTATAGACTCGTTTTACCGCCAAGTATGTCTTGTGTTCATAACGTTTTTTACATATCCATGTTACGTAAATATGTGGAAGACCCGAACCACATTATTGAGTTAGAACCGGACGAAATAGTGGAGGATTTGACGTATGAAGAAATTCATGTTCAAATCTTGGATAAGAATGAACATATTCTACGCTCCAAGATTATACCTCAAGTCAAAATTTTGTGGAGAAACCACGATGTTGAGGAAATGACTTGGGAGTTAGAATCTGAAATGAAGTCAAGGTATCCTTACGTCTTCGACATACCAGGTACGTACCCTAATTTTGAGGGCGAAATTACATAAGAATGGGAGGTTGTAAGACCCCAACTTTTATAAATAAAGATGAATTTTCTATAAATATCATTTTTAAATATTATGGAGTTAATTTGATATAATGTTAAAGTTGTGAGTAATATAAATAAATTTTACAAAGTACGCAAGTTGTTATATAATATTCGATTGGTCGGGGAATATTCGTTTTAACAGGGAATATTCGTACAACGGCACAATTATTGGTGGACCCCACAACGAAATTATTGTCGGATTGAGAAAATGACAAAAATATTTTATTAAAAATAACGGCGGAAGTTTTACCATTGATACTGTTGAACTACTCGGTAGTAAAAGTATAGTAATACGTGTGGTTACATAGTAGCACACGGTATTGATTATTAATGCTTATGTGAGAAGTCACTCAGTTTGATTCAATTATTGTCTGTTAATAATATGAATTATTTAGCGATAATGAAGTTTTATTTTATTCGTATTATTAACGTAATAAAACAGAAACATCTTTTTATATAAAATAGAATACTTTATTAAAGTTATTCTATAAATAGAATATATTATATTTTATTTAAAAGATTTTTCTTTAAATATGGACCGTCAGATTAAAGTAATCAATCTGGACCGTTCATGGATTAGTTACTATGCATTCCATTCTTCTATAAATAGCAGCTCATTCCTTCATTATTTCTTACGAATTCACTGAACTCTAGAGAGAGAAACTATAGAGAGAGAAGAAAAGTATTCTGCTACTTAACTACTTCCTTATTTCAGTTCTTCTTTAAAACGGTAAGGGGTGTTATTCTTTCTTATTCATGAATAGTAAGAAGAGAACTTTTGTTATTCCATTTCTTATTATTCTGTTGGAATAACCTGTATATGCGGTCTTCCCTATACTTGGTGACATTTTTCTATTATTCTGTTGGAACATCATGTCTGTGTGTTTTACACCGAACCTGGTTCCGTTTTGTTATTATTCTGTTGGAACATCTTGTCTGTGTGTTTTATACCGGACCTGATTCCATTATTTATTATTCTGTCGGAATATCCTGTCTGTGCGTTTACGCCGGACCTAGTTCTATTATATATTATTCTGTTGGAATAACCTGTCTGTGCGGTCTATCGCATGCCGGGTGATTTCTTTTGTTATTTCATTCTTTATTATACTCAGTTGGTTAAGTTTTAACTTCTATACTCCATGAAATTAGTGGAATATCCTTGATAATTGTGTTTCATCCAGTATCTTTTCATGAAAATATTCTTCTAAGCATTCTTGAATTTTACTTCACAAAGCAGTATCATGTTGACAATTTGGACGTTGTTAATTCTTGGATAAATTAATTCTTGAACTTGTTTTATTGAATTCTTATATCATTGTCATCATCCTCATGTTTATAAAATGTTGAAAGTCATCTGTGGCCTGTAGTGTATAGATGGACTTGGTATGATTATGACCAGGGATTATTCGGTATAATCATGACTGTAATGTTACAAATGATGTGGTAAAAGTTTTCATTGGCCCGTAGTGCATTGATGGACAGTTGTTGGCATGATCATGACCATTAATGAATACACGAATATCCTTGGCCGTAGTGCAGGGGTGATTCGATGATGTGGATTATTTTATTAAGCTGAGTCCCAGCTATAACAGTGTTGAAAAACCTTTTAAATCATAGAAGATAGTAGATTTTATTCTCTACTTGGCTCTTTTAATGGATTGCTTGTTCTGCTGCAGTTAAACTTGATGTTCGTTATATTTTATCAGTTTAACACTGTTGAAGGCTAATGATAATTTATTCTGCATTATCTTAGTCATAATATTTCTTACTGGACAAGTTGAGCTCACCCTTTCTTTCACTGTTCTCTTCAGGAAATGAAAATATAGCTGGGACAAGTCGGGGAACGGAGTGATGGACCAGATGATAGTATTAGTAGTCCTCACTATTATATTAAATAGTGTGATAATAATTGTAATGAGGACTCCTTTTGAGTTTGTATAGTCTCTAGTAGACAATAATTGTATTCAAACTCACAGTTATGTTTTGTCGTATTGTACACGACAGTTGTATAAGTTATATTTGTATTCTGTACCATGTATCTAACGACCCAAGATGGGTGATGTATACCTAATTTTGTGGGCGTCACAACAAGTTTGTAAATTGATGTGGAGGAGACGAAGAGTCATCATGGAAAACACCAAATGTAGATGTCTAAAAATTTTTCTAAAGAGATTGTGGTGTTCTTCGGATTTAATTCCAAAAGGTGTGATTATTAACGATTGCCTTTATTTTTATAAATGATAATTGTGTATCATTTTGTATGTGTATATACTTGAAAGTATATGTTTTATTAATTATATCATGTGTAGATGATATTATATGTTTGAATATTATTTTACCTACATTTTGTTTATAATATTTTATGAGTAGATAAAATATTATGATGTGTATATGTATGTATGAAATTTGAGATAATTATTTTTTTTATACACCAATTGAGATTAATTTATTATGAGAAAGTTGTAGTAAAATTTGAGAAGTTTACTTGTCTCTATGTATAACAAATTAGTTGTAAATTAATTTATTTTGAGAATAAGGTAAATTTATGTTCTTCTTAAACAAAATTATGCATATAAAGTTTGGGGTAATATTTAGTGTGTAATATTACTTGGTATTTGTATGCATGAATTTTGAGATAGAATACTTTGTTTGTGGATAATAAATTAATTATCAACTAATAGTTAGAAGAGATATTGTAAAAGTAGATTTGCTTTAGTAAATCTTATATACAATATGATTTTGATGTTGAGAAAACACTTAGAAATGATATTCGTAGTGCTTTTGGGCTAATCATAATTGGTATATATTGATTTATTTTTATGTGTGCTTCTTGTCTAAGAAGTAGTAAATTTTAATGTGATCATATGAATTTTGTATATTCTAATTGAGATAAACATTTTATTTTTTGAATTTTTATAAATATAGTGAAGTTCAAATATTTCATATTATTATGAAGATTGTCTTGAATTCTATATTGTAAATGTCAAAAGATATATTGTTTATGATATTTCCTTTCGATGTGATTAGAGTAATCGATTTCATGTAAACATGCTATAATCAGAGTTTTTTCATTAAGGGGTGTTTTGAGTTTCCTGTAAAATAACTATTATATGATCAATGCATGAAATTGATGATTTATGTGTATATACATGATAATATATAATCATAACATGTTTTATACCATCTATGTAGGTTTTCAAACCATCAATTTCATATAAATATGTCGTAATTGGATTTTTGAAGTTACAGAGTATTAAAGTTATATATATGACCCTTAAGAGCAATTGTATGCCATGAATTATTTTTTTAGCTTAAATTTGACAGTAGATTATGATAATACATGTTAAAACGAAGAAAACAAACTTTGAACGGACAGATTTGGACTAATAACGAACCCGTAATGTCAAATTTCATGTTTTTCTTCAAAACTTCCAAAAGACACCAAGAACAGTGAAATTATGTGATTTGATTCAAGTAATTGTATGATTTAAGTTGTTAAAATCATTCTAAAAAGGTTGGGTAATGATCATATATGAATTATAGTAACTGGGTATGCTTAAATTAATGTATGAACAAAGAAATTAGAAGTTTATATAGCCTTGTTCTGTGTTTTTTTTGCGAACTTCAGATTCTGGAACTGGCGTTCCGCGCTGCAGTGCCAATCTTAGTTTAATTGGTGGAGCTGCAGTGCGGCCGCCATATTTAGTTCAAATGGCGGGGCTGCAACGCCACTTGGCAGTTTTGCCCAGAAATGAGCTTTTTAATTGATCAAGTCCAGGAAATGCATGTAATTGTAACCTAATCTAATAAACATGAAAATGTCTTAAACATATAATGGGAAGTTAAAACAAATTATTTACATCTCAATGATATTCTTACATGTTTAATTGATAAGTCGAATGCGTATTTAGCTCGTCGTTCGTGAAGTCTAATAATGTGTGAGAATTAATATTATGATCAGAGTTTAGTGAGAAGAGAATAAACATATGATGTTAGTTACGTTATAATTAATTAGTATTGTGAATGTAAATGGTATGTAGAATTAAATTGAAGAACATGAATAGTAATCGTATAATCTACGCACGAGGCAAGTTTTCTAACCCTAAATTTTATTTGAGCAAGTTTCCTTACTCAAAACCTTACTTTATGGAATAAGTTTCTTTAAATTCTAAATTTTTCGATTGAGCAAGTTCTAGACTTATATTCTATGTCAAACAAGTTCTTGTTATTCATTGATCAAGTTCAAGATTTCATATTAGATGTTATCATTCTTTTAAAGCATGATTCCTGTTATACAATACTTATTCGATTGTATACCTCTTGAGTTTATTATTCAAACGGAATATCATTTATTGTTGAATCTTGTAAGATTAGTGAACCCTTATTGATTCGACTAGTCCATAGTTGATGAACGTTCTAAATTTTAGAACCCTCGTTGAGCTTATCCAAACCAAACTTCCTTTGGTGCGGACTCTAATGTCAAACTGAGATGAACAACCCTGTTATAGAGGATTAATTATGCTTTAGCGTTAAGATATTGTGCACAGTATGGTACTAAGGGCTGATCCCCCTAAGTAAGAGAAGAAGAGTCCATAGTCTTATGACTGTTAAAGGTTTCAAGTATAAACACTTGACAACCTAGGATGTAGTTCAAGGTCTTATGATCCTCGGAAGTTCTTTTGATTCTAATTATTTATTCTTGAGTCAAAAGTCAAGTTTCTTATTTCAGAAGTCTTTGATTCACTCGCATGTTATTATTTTATTGTTATATTATTATACTTGTAGGCAATCATACTCACTCTTGCGTAATAACAACATTGCAGTTAAGAATAAAAGGTCTGACGAGTCTTCTTCTAGAAAAGGCAAGGGCAAAGTCAACAAGTGATGAAGACTTGTTGTTTATTTGAGATATTTATGTTTCAGACTTATGTCAATGTTGTCTAAGACTTATTATTTGTTATGCTTTTGTATTTGAGATTTAAGGTTAGTATGACCTGAAATTGATGTATTTACATTCAGATGTTGTAATCCTATAAGGGGAGGATTTATTTTTATCTATTTTATGGTTTTCATTTATTATGGATAGATAGACATATGATGCTTGTACGGTGAACACCAAATCCCGTGGGAATTGAAGTACCCAGATTTGGGGGTGTCACAGCAACTCAATCAAATGACCCAACCCGAGCTTTCGAGAGTCGGCTCTGATACCATATGAAACAACCCAGGTCAAATCCCGAGTCCGGAACAAATCTTGGGTCAAATCCCAAGTTCGAATTGAATCAAATCCAAATAAGGTCTTAAACCACTGACCAAATGGTATCTTTCTGGGTCATCTTAGCCCACTACAAGCTCACTCAAAAGGTCATGACTAGCAACTTAATTAACTCCTTATAATACACAGATAAATTTTTCCCATATCTTTCGATGTGAGACTGGTGTGTTACAAATTTTAAAGGGATGCAACACGAGGACTTCTCAGGGGGTCACCCATCCTAGTACTACTCTCGTCCAAGCACGCTTAACTTTGGAGTTCTTATGAGATCCGGTGCATTACAGAGATGATATCAAAGTAGTAACCCCTCGCAGTGTGTCGGCTAGGAAACCCACACATTTCCTGGGGGTGATTTTGGGATTTAACTGTGGGTTATGATTCGATTAGACTTAAGAAATAGAGTGTGATAGAATTTAGGTTTGGACATCTTTATTGTAGAAATTGGATTTAAGATATAAGATCAAGTTTTATTAGTTTTATTGATTGCGGAATAGTTAAGTACCATATTTGGAGACTCCTTTAATGATGTGTAAGTTATGACCTTAAGTATTTTAGTTATTTTTAGATAACGGGCAAGTTAGAAAAATGAGTGATATTGGTTACGTTGTGTTGAATCTATGATTTTGGAAATCATTCTATGATACGAGATTAAAAAGGTTGCTTAATTTGGTGTTCAAATTGATATAGAATAAGAAAGTGTCCAACGAGTTTCTTATAATATTTTAACTTGAGGACAAGTATTAGGTGATGGACAAGGTAGTTTATATGAAGACTGAGAATTTTAGAGCATTATTTAGATATGGATTGAGTGTTAGAACTTGTTTGAAATTAACCTTAAGAATTGTTAATTTGGAGGACCAAATTTTTTTAAAGGTGGGTAGAATGTAATATCCGAATTAAAAAAATAATATATATATATATATATATATATATATATATATATATATATATATATACACACACACACACACACACACATATAGATAATGAAAATGTAATTATTAGTACATATCTAAAACATATAAGGATAAGGAAATGATAAGTCATTTAAGTTGTAACAAACTTTTAATTTTAAAAATGACTCTTTTACTTTGTAACCTATTTTGCAAAGGAATTAAATATATTTAAATAACGAGAGAGAGAAAGAAAAGAACGTAAAACTATTTGGCTTTGGAGTACTGCAGAACAGAGAAGAAGAAAAGAAGAAAAATCAAAAAGGTAAAACTTAAACCCTTCTTTTCAATTGCGATGATCCTTTATTATACATGTATAATTAGATTTTAAAATTTCAATTTTTATTATTCTAATAAAGTTCTAAAATTAGTAATACGTATGTAAAATAAAAAGAGATTTTGAAAATATATATATATATATATATATATATATATATATATATATATATATATATATATTGCGGGTGTAATATGCTAAATTATCATGTAAATCTTCGTTTAATGAAACTATATAATTAAATATTATTTGTAAATCGATCGTGATACATTAATTGGTGTGTGGTGTTGTGGTATTTATATATGTCTAATTAAGTATACAATCTGGTGGCACCATGTATATTTACATAATTGTAAAATTATTATATATATATATATATATATATATATATGTGTGTGTGTGTGTGTGTGTGTGTGTGTGTGTGTGTGTGTGTGTGTTAGGCCAATGCCATTTCATGGCAGTGGGTTTGTAATTGTTGATTTACTTATTTATTTATTACAATTTATAATAATAAGCATATCTAGTTATAACACCCCAACTTTTATGAATAAAGATTAATTTTCTCTAAATATTATTTTTGAATAATAAGGTGTGAATTTGATATAATGTTATAGTTGTGGGTAATATTTATAAATTTTACAAAATAAGCAAGTTGTCATAAAATATTCGTTTGGTCGGGAAATATTCGTTTTATCAGGAAATATTCGTACGACGGCACAATCATTGGTGGACCCCACAACGGAATTACTGTCAGAGTTAGAAAACGACATAAATAACTTTTTATAAAAATAACGGCAAAAATTTTACCGTTAACTGTTGAAATACCATGTGATAAAAGTACAGTAATACATGTAGTTATACAGTGTCACACGATATTGTACAGTATCTTTGATTATTGATTCTTACGTGAGAAGTCACTCAGTTTTATTCAATTATTGTCACAGTAATTATTGAATAGTATCTCACATTATTGATTCAATTATTGTCACAATATTTTATATTATTAAATCAATAATTGAGACAACAAAGTTATTTATATTATTATTTAAATTATTGACGATGTCTAGAAAGTTCTGTCAAGGAAAAGGGATTGGTCACATAATTGCGCGCCAATAAGGAGACGTCCTTATCGAAAAATCTCCTCTTTCCTAGGAATGATCTAGTTGTTAATATTGTGAGTTATAATATTAATGATGAAAAAAGTGTTATTAAAAATGTGTTTAGTGAAGCCAAGTGAATTGAGATAAATAGAGGGGTTTTTTATGAAGTATTTGTTGTAGATTTGGCTTATTATATGGACCCCCACTTTCTCATTTTTTAGAATCATTAGTAGAAAGTTATCTCAGTTTTGTTATATATATATATATATATATATATATATATATATATATATATATATATATATATTAAGTTTTGTTTTTTTATATAAAATATATTATATTTTATTGCATAGTACTGCATAGTGTTGCATAGTACTGCATAGTGGTTGCATAATGCAGCATAGTACAATCAAAAATTTTACTTTAATATTGCATAGCTGGTTTTCTTTTAGCATCCTATTTCTAAAAAAATTTACTTTAAAAAATTTCTCGTCCGCAGTTTAATACAACGGAATCAGCTAATTCCGTACAAGGAACTTTAAAAAGAATTTTCCATTCGCAGTTTAATACTGCGGAGCAAGCTAAATCCATATAGAGAACTAAAAAAAATTGTCATCCACAGATACTACGGAGCCAGCTACATCAATATAGAGAACTTTTATAAACAATTGTTATCCGCAGTTTAATACTGCGAAACCTAGTGAACTTAAAAAGAAAATACCAACTTGATTCATACAGGGAATTTATTATGGTTTGTATTCATGATCAAATTGTCAAGCATTTCTAAATTCTTTATCATTCGACAAATGATTATATTTGACATGAATACAGTCATAACATGATTTTGAACATGTATTTCATTTATCATAATTCAATAAATACAGCCAAAAGATGTAAGTAATAAAATATTATTGAGAGAATTGAAATTAGGAAGATCCAGGCTTTTCAATCCTAAAGCTTTATAATAGTTTCATTTATCATGGTTAGTAAATATTCCACATATTGCACACTTTCGAAGTGGCTTTTATCCTACGATTTGTTAGACAACACTTTTCAATCGTCTTACTTTTTTACAACCTTTTGTCTGTGAACAAATTGGATCAAAAATAGGATCATTGGGCTCAACATCATCAAGTAATTTCATAGCATCCCCAGTCTCGATAACAGGTTACACATTGTCATTTTGTTTTATATTATCACCTTCGGCAATGATTTTGGCCACAATTTTTTCCACACGGTCAAGCATTTTATCAACCTATCTAGTGGATTCTTTAGAAGATGAAGCAACCACACAAAACCCAGAAATCGTTTGCACAAATAATTAAACCAACCGGTTTGTGTCTCAGCATAATCTGAGATCAAGGTCAGAACATAAAGGGCAACATCATTGGTTTTATTAGCATCTTAAGTCCATCTCTTGTGCATCGATTCTTTGAGAATCTGAACAAAGTTCTTTGAAGTTAGTAGCGTGAGAATGTGACGACATATAGTACTGGCATGTTCAAACATTTTTCAATTACATTTCGTCATCCCATTATCTATATAATGCACAACTGTGAAATATCTACGACAAGATTCAGGAACCAAAACTTTGAACATTAAGTAGCTGTTGAATCAGGAGTTGACATCTCATGTCCCTTTTTAGAAATTAACTTAGGTGATTTTTAAGTTCAATTTGAAAACGCCAAATATTTCTTTAGTATATATTTTAGCTGTAGATATCTCTAACGGATCTCCAAGAACAAATTTTCTTGCACGAGTGACTGTAATATAATCATCTTGTTTCTCTCTGATGTATTGTTTCTCAATAACTTTTTGGGACTTTAAAACAAAATATTTAATCCCCGTACTACTATTTACATATTCGTTTAAAAAATTGTTCATACTTTCACTCCTACAAGTGGTAGGCATTCCCGCTACAAAAAAAATTTTGAATACACCCCAATATTCATTTTTCTTTTTATTCATACAAAGATTTTAACCATTCATGATTATGCAGGCCGTAGTTTTTCGTCAACAGTATATGTCATCAAATTCTTGAATACTTAAAGACACAATAACTAAAATATGACTTAAAAGTTAAATGTGAAGAATATACATGGCCAAGTTTTGCAGGATATTTTTTGCTAACGTGTCAAGTACACAATGCAAGGTGTGTACTAGGAAAAATCCTAGCAATCGCATTCGACATAGCACGGTCTTGATTAGTGACAATGGTTATGGGATGTTTAAAATTCATTGTTTCAAGTCGCTGCTCAAATAACCATACAAATGTATCCTCAGTCTCATCGCTCAATAGTGCACACCCAAACAATACATAATTGTAATGATAATTTACACCCGTGAAAGGAGCAAATAGCATAAAATATTTGATTGTTCGGCATGTGATATTAGAAGTAACAACGTCACCAAAATTTTGATAAGAAAGTATTGACTGATAATCTACCCACATAATACATCATATACAATTATCCATGTCTAGTTTGACACTAAAATAAAATCTACTCGAGCTCTCATGCTACAACTTTCTCAAGTAATCTATTACAGCATGCGCATCATTAAAATCGATATTATCACGTCTAATATCTCTAACTATATTTCGCACATCCGCTTTAGAGAGCCTAACATTGTTCATACCTCCTTCCAATGAGCTCAGAACACTCATCATCCTACTTGGACCAATCCCAGCATTATTAAGGGTTAATTCAATCAAATCCCTAGCAACTTTTGAAATATTTTTGTGTGTTTGAATTTGTGAATTTTTTCTTGAGGACACAAATTCATGATTGTGATTCAGTTCAAGAGTAAACACAAATTAATTATTTTTACTATTAACATGCACAATATATAAATTTTTGCTATACATTTTGTTCTATTAATAGAGTCCGTCCTCCTCTTTCTCTTGGTATTATTATTTTCATCATCAGTGACAACTTCATTTTTCTTAATCACCATATATCCAGTTTTATGACACTGATACAATCTAGAACAAAAATATTCAGAATTCACATGTTTTTTGCTAATTTTTATTCTTACTTTAGATCCAACACGTTTTGCATATTAATTTTCTATTACATATTTTCGGCATCTTCCAACGTATCAAAAAATTGACCAATATAAGGAATGGTATCATCAATTAAAATTGTTACATCATTATTATCATGTAAGTATTCCTCGATACTTGACATTGAATGAAATGATTCTTCAATAAACAAATTCATGACAAAACAAATGAATCACTTGTAAAAATTAAATTACAGATTACCAATTTTTGTTAATGTTGGTCTCTTGGTATGCTTGCTCGTAGTATATACTCTCTCAATCGTATGAGCATGTGAGAAAGGAAAAAATAAAAGTAATTATGGTATGCTAGCTCAATACTTGTTATGTTCTCTCAAGTTGATTGAATTTTTTACGTACGAGAAAAGAGACGAAAAAAGGATCAATTAGGGTAACTACGTACCGTCCATCTGCACTTTAGTTCTGCAGACGAGTAAAATAATAACTTTTATAGTCCGCACTTTAGTTTTGCGAATTAGGACTCAAACCAAAAAAGTTCGATTTAAAGTTATCAATCTTCCATTCCGTCGTTTTTCCATATCTTTATTGCAGATTCATGTTATCTAGGATGATGAGAAACATGCATAACTAAACAAATAGAATCTAGTAATAGGGTGAAGTATTTTCTCATAATATGAAGCATGGGAGACAACATAGTGCAGTATATATCCTTACAACTGTTTAGCCATGCATGTCTCTCATTAGTCCAGCTCACATCACATGAATCAATAAGAGCAATAATATGCAAGAAACAAATGGAAAATTTTATAGCGTTAAATCGAATTCTTCTAATTCCAAATCGCTGTTGCCAAAATGAGATGAGATCCAAAAGTCATAACACGCAGATAGAGCGTAGTACTTGACTTTTTATATTACACTTAAAGCCCGTAGTTTAGTTCGCGGACTGATGGTTCACCAAAAACGATGTCGTTTGGATTATATCATTAATGGACTTCAGCGTCTGCAGTTTTGTTTTGCGGACAAGTTGTATGACCATCGTTTTCAAGGGTATTAACAACTTCTATACATAGCATCCGCAGTATTCAACTGTAGATGGACGAGAAGTTTTTTAGACAATCATCTAATTTGTAATATTAAATTATGAGTACCTATATATTAAACAGTGAATTTGAGAATTAAAACCTTCTATACATAATGTCTGCAGTATTAAATTGTAGATGAACGAAGATTATTTTGGACAATCATTTAATCTGTAGTATTAAACTATGGGCGGCTATTAAACTGTTTAGTTTTGAATACCTTTTTAAGTCTCTTATTTGGCCTTTTTTTTGCCAGTCGATTGTTTATATTACTTGCTAGAAAAATTTAGAGTTCGACCAATAAGACAAGAGAACCCACATTTACGTGTTGGTTATCTATTTGACTCGATTATAAATGTAAACATGGTATATATATAATATACTAAAACGTGTGGACATTTAGACAAAATGATTTTTCCCACATTTACGTGGTCTAATTGTTCACTACTAATTAGTCTAACCTTTCCTTGTGGGGTTTCAACTTTCAACTTGGCCCTTTTTTCCCAAATAAAAAAAAAGAAATTGTTAAATTCACAATAAAAATTGTTATTTTCACAATAAAAGTGTCGTTATAGATCTTATAGTGACGGTTTTTACCGTCGCTATACATCTACAGCGACATTTTTGTTATGAAAATAACAAAAAGTATTATGGATTTAATAATTTTCAAAAAAAAATCCATTTCCTTTGGCTCACGGTACCATAAGATATATCATGCCATTACATATATAATTTTAGCAACATTTTCTCATTGGTGAATAATTTTTTGATCTTAAATATTTACCTTTTTACGTGATAACAGAACAGAGGAATCCGCAAACCATTATTTTTTCTGATGAACGCATGGAAACTGAACGAGTTCAATTCACCCTATTTTGCTCGAGACTTTTTGCCAACTTTTTTTATTTATATATCATTATCACCCTCATAATACTAGCATTTTTTTATTTGTTTAAAAAAAGCTAGCAAATTACACTAAGCTAAGATGTCCATGTCCTTAAATAAACAATTTCTCCCAGCCAAAACATTGAACCTCAACATAACTTTAAATTACTCCATGTTAAGTATATATTTGATGTGTCGTTATTTTTCGTGTTTGTGTGTGAGAGAGAGAGAGATTGGTACTAATCTCGAGTCAAAACATTGAACAATTTATAAACTACAACATACAAACACAATGTTATCCAGATATGCTATGTGCCAAACAAAATACGACTAGAACGGTTTTGATAAAATAAGAAAAAATTGAAGAGGATCTAGTGATTCTTAATGGTCATTAAGAAATTTGTTAATGATAGACACGTAATTCATACATTTTATTATCTCTAATTTTGTCCTTTTAATTATATTAGTTTATTAAATTAATATATTTTATTTTATTTTGTAGGATTTAATATTTGTTGCAATAAAGTCAAAATCTTGGTGATCAAGGGATATTTAATGCTTTTATTCATATAAGGAATATCCAAGAAGAATCCTACAAGTAGAAGGAAAGAGGTAAACCAATCTTTGTGTGCAAGTCAAATCCAACAAGAGAAGGGAAAGTATATTTAGAAGATCTTTTTGAGAAGTTGATTGGGAACAAAACTGTCCAAGTTAAATGAACCTAAATTAGGGTTCCAAGTTATTTTCCCTATAAATAGGCCTCTTGTTTTAGAGAGAAGGGCACCACTTATTATTATTTTTTTTCTTAGTTCTTCACTAGTGTAGAAGGGAGTAACATATTTAGAGTTTATTTTTTCTCTTATTCCAATCACGTGTGAAACTACTGTCAAGGAGTATTTGTATCTTTCTTTTATTTATATAATAGAAATTCTTTTTTTAATTAGTGTTCTTATTTCATGCGAATTGTAGTACTAATATTATTTGTTTTTGTTTTTAATTCTATGGCTAGTTAAATTTCTAATACCTAGGATTATGATGAAACTAAGTATTTCATAATAATATTTTCTTTCCGTTCCAAAATTAATGCCTAATTATTTTCGCCTTCATATTTTCCTCCGCATAAATTGCATATAATTTTTATATTGATTGCGAGATTTTGATAAGTTATAGTTAATCTGTGAATTTTTCATAACTTATGCTTGCCCATATTAATTGTATGAATCAATATTTTTAAAGGGAAGGGAGAACAATTTGGAAATTGATTTAGGAAATAAGAAATTATTTATTATGTTAATATTTGGTGGATTCTGATTCCTATGTAAGACCCCGAATTTTATGAAATAAAAATATTCAATTTTTCTTATAATTACTATTCAGTAAATGGTTAAATTGATAAAAGTTTAAAGTTATGGGTGAAATGTGAATTTTTTTTTCAAAATAAGCAAGTGGTTATAAAATAATCATTGTTGTCGGGGAATATTCGTTTGGTCGTAGAATATTCTTTCTGTCGGGGAATATTCGTACGACGGCGCAGCTATTTGTGGGCCCCATAACGAATAACTGTCGGATGAAGGTAACGACAAAAATTGAGTTTTTATAATTAACGGCGTAGTTGTTACCATTAATACTGTTGGAATACCTGGTGGTTAAAATACAGTAATACGCATTGTTACACAGTAGCACACGGATTGCACAGTATTTTTGAATTATTGATTCTTACGGAGGAAGGCACTACTCAATAATTGTTACAGTAGTTACTGTTCAATATTTTATTTTATTGATTCAATAATTGCTACGTTGATATTTTATATTATTGTTATTTCAATAAATGTTACTGCACAGTATTTTCCATTATCAGATCAATAATTCATATTATTTGAATAAAATTATTAGATAACATTATTGACAATGTCTAGAAAGTTCTGTCTAAGCAGAGGTTTGGTCACCTAATTGCGCGCCAATAAGGATAAATCTTTATTGGAAAGCTCCCTCTTTCTTAGGAACGGCCTGGTTGTCATAATTGTGACTCTGTAATATTATTTGTGAATAATTAATTATTGATTCATATGAGAAAGAAATATTTATTTTATGTGGATATAAATGAGGGATATATTTTTGTGGTTAAAAATGAAGGAGTTAATGTTGAGATTTTTATCAGTATTTTTGTCGGAATAGAGGTATTAAAAATTAAGGTTTTTGAGATATTTTGCGGGGGTTATAATTTTTAATCCGACCGTTGGATCGTGGTAATTTTTGGATATGTTATACATATATAAGTTGAGTATATGTCCACAAATTTTGAACCGTTAAAAATTAACGTATGATTTGTTATGAATTTTACGAGATGACTGGTTCAGAAATTATTGAATTTTCGGAGTTAATCATTTTGGTGGAAAATTCTAGAATTGGTGGACCCCACTCTTGGTTGATGACGAAATGTGCTGAGATTTTTATTCAAATGTGGTGGGTAGGAATAGTAGCAGGTAAAGCCATCAGGTTGTAGGTTAAGTCTGCTTCGGCGTGCTAACATTTTTCTATAAATAGAGGGTTAAGTTAGAATTGAAAATCACACCAGAAACATAAGCTTTCTCTCTTTCTCTCTCTATATTATGAAGCATATTTTGTGAGTATTTAGATACTTTGAGAGTTGTTATTCAGTGCAAATTTTCTTCGGCTTTGCATTCCAGTCAGAAATACTGCATTTTTGAGGTAAGGGATAGTAAGGAATTTTAAGGGTTATTATGTTTTTCAGTTCGTAATTCTTCTGACCTTCAGAAAATTCTGAAAAAATTTAAAATGATATTTTGATGAGTTTTATTGATTGTGTCCAAAAATGGTAATTTTTGGATGTATAAATTAAGAGTTATGAATTTTACGGGAAAAGACTATTTTAAAAGTAACCGCTTATAACTCCTTGTGGTTAACTCCAAAATTGATAAAATTTTTATTGGAATTATATCTATATAATATCAGTGTACTCTGTGAATTTCAGAATTTTTGGATTAAAGTACAATTTATGATAAATGTCTAAATATTCGGCGGTTTTGACTATATGAAAAATAGTAAATGAGTTTTAAAAATTCTGAGAAAAATATATGTTCAATATGGGACTATATTCTGCTAAATTCCAGAAAAGAAATATTTTTAGAACTGATTTGATATTTTTCATGAAAATGGACTAGTTATGAGAAAATGAATTAAATATGTTATGTGAAGTAAGAAAATTGGAAAATAGAATTTTATGGCTTGAGAATCCTATATGAGGTATATGCAGATTTTTTATGAGGATTTTGGTTATTGATGATGAAATCTTAAGAGTTGGCATTTTATGATGATTAAATGCATTAATTAGTAAAGTGTAAACAATTTAAATAAATTGTTTATAAGCTTAAGAAATATTATTCTTTCAATATCATTATACCGAAATATTAGTATGTATATTATTGTGGAATTTCTACCTTTTTCATGTCGGGGTTACTATTCATGAGTTACTATTCATGAGTTACTATTCACGAGTTACTATTCACGACAAAATTAGTTTCTTTTTTCTAACCAAATTATAGTTAATTTATGAATATTGCTCTTGAAATTAAATCCATGTTTTGATCATATTATTTTTATTTTTATAAGCTTGATGTTGAAATTCTCTTTCGCTTGAGTGTAAAGATGGGTAAATTACTGGTATGATCATGACTATAGGTTCTCTTTGGCCAGTAGTGCAAAGTTGAATTGTTGACTGGTATGATCATGACCATTGAATTTATAATTGAATATCTTTAGCTTAAGTGCAAAGGTGAAATGATCAACATGGTTATAATTATTGTTTATATAAATTCTGAAATTATTATATATTTCTTTAAGATATTAATATATTTGGCCTGTAGTGCAAATATGAACTGTTGATGAATATATTTGGCCTGTAGTGCAAATATGAACTGTTGACGAATATCTTTGGCCTGTAATGCAAAGATGAATTATTGATGAATATCTTTGGCCCGTAGTGCAAAGATGGCATGTTGTTGAATATCTTTGGCCTGTAGTGCAAAGATGACCTGTTGATGAATATCTTTGGCCCGTAGTGCAAAGATGGTTTATTGATGAATATCTTTGGCCGTAGTGTGAAGATGGATTTATTAGCATGATTATGAACAGGAACTGTGATTTGGTATAACCATGATCTTTGATGCTTCAGGTAAAGATAGGTGATAAAAATTATCTCCGTCCTAGATGAGAAGAGGAATTTAGAACTACAATTATGATTATGAGTTATTCATATGATTGTGGACCAGAATTGTTAATTTATGTTACAGGGATAAAATATTGTTGGTGGATTTTTAACATGGAGAAGATAATAGACTTTGTAGTCTATTTGACTCTTCTAATGGATTGCTCGTTCCGCTGCAACTATGGTTGAAATTTTTATCATCTACCATATGTTCTAAATCTTTAATTTATTACTGATGAAGACTATTGATAATTTATTTATCTTTAGTCATGATATTCTTTACTGGGCTAGTTGTGCTCACCCTTTTTGTTTCACAATTCCTTTTAGGTAATAAGAGTGTAGCTGGGTCGAGCGAGGGTAACGGAAAAATAGAACGGTGGTCTCTAGCTGTGGAGGTTCTCCCTAAGCAGTATAGAAAGGTTCATTTAGTAGTTATATTTGGTGAATCCAATAGGGTGAGGCGAACCTAACGTTGAAAGGGTATTTTGCCACTACCATACAAGATGTCTAATGCAATACAACCTCGTGTCATCATAAGACAGGGATGTGCTTATCCACTTGCTGAGTATATATACGAGCACTACCTATATAATCTTGGTGTTTGTTTGAAGTATAATTCTCGATTAGAGACAGTGGAGATAATGATAAGTCAAGAGAAGACTCACCATTGTGAAGAATATGACAGTAATCTTCTCGTTTTTCTTTGGGATTTATTGGGTCAACCAAGGATAATTCTATGGCCATATGATATCTATCACAACCTAGACGCATGGCCTCCAATGTACGAAGGTTTCCTTGAGCACTTTCCAAATATTCTAATTTCTAAAACAGTTTTTGACTATACCTTTATGTAAGGTGTCATTGTGAGGTGCTGTCCACGGTTGGGACATGAGTCATATTTAGTATATATTTGTATCTAAACTCACAGCATATGCGTTGTTATATTTTATACGACAATTATTGTAATAAAGTTATAGTTATTTTCTGTGCCATGTATTTGGCGACTCAGAATAGGTTGAACGGAATGGACCTGTTTTGGGGTTGTCACAGTTGGTATCAGAGTTTAGGGATATAATCTCTGGCGGAGATCGGGGAATACAACTAGAAGGGGTGAGACGAGTAAATCATTCGCTAGTGTGTCCTACCTAGGCTTATTTGTTGGTCAGTCATACTATCGGGATATGATGTGATATGTTAATTTGTTAAATTAACCTTTGTTTTTGAAGCTGTATTCTAGAATGATATCTGAAATACGGAGATGAGCAATGGAGAAATCATGATGACAGGAAAGATGGAACCTGAAATGAAAGCAAGGTATTCTCAACTCTTCGAAATACCAGGTACGCAAATTTCGAGGACGAAATTTCATAAGGGGGGGAGATTGTAACACCCCGAATTTTATGAAATAAAAGTATTTAATTTTTCTTATAAATACTATTCAGTAAATGGTTAAATTGATAAAAGTTTAAAGTTATGGGTGAAATGTGAATTTTTTTTTCAAAATAAGCAAGTGGTTATAAAATAATCATTGTTGTCGGGGAATATTCGTTTGGTCGTAGAATATTTTTTCTGTCGGGAAATATTCGTACGACGGCGCAGCTATTTGTGGGCCCCATAACGAATAACTGTCGTATGAAGATATCGACAAAAATTGAGTTTTTATAATTAACGGCGTAGTTGTTACCGTTAATACTGTTGGAATACCCGGTGGTTAAAATACAGTAATACGCGTTGTTACACAGTAGCACACGGATTGCACAGTATTTTTGAATTATTGATTCTTACGGAGGAAGGCACTACTCAATAATTGTTACAGTAGTTACTGTTCAATATTTTATTTTATTGATTCAATAATTGTTGCGTTGATATTTTATATTATTGTTGTTTCAATAATTGTTACTGCACAGTATTTTCCATTATCAGATCAATAATTCATATTATTTGAATAAAATTATTAGATAACATTATTGGTAATGTCTAGAAAGTTCTGTCTAAGGAGAGGTTTGGTCACCTAATTGTGCGCCAATAAGGATAAATCCTTATAGGAAAGCCCTCTCTTTCCTGGGAATGGCCTGGTTGTCATAATTGTGACTCTGTAATATTATTTGTGAATAATTAATTATTGATTCATATGAGAAGGAAATATTTATTTTATGTGGATATAAATGAGGGATATATTTTTGTGGTTAAAAATGAAGGAGTTAATGTTGAGGTTTTTATCAGTATTTTTGTCGGAATAGAGGTATTAAAAATTAGAATTTTTGAGATATTTTGCGGGGGTTATTATTTTTAATCCGACCGTTGGATCGTGGTAATTTTTGGATATGTTATACATATATAAGTTGAGTATATGTCCACAAATTTTGAATCGTTAAAAATGAACGTATGATTTGTTATGAATTTTACGAGACGACTGGTTTAGAAATTGTTGAATTTTCGGAGTTAATCATTTTGGTGAAAAATTCTAGAATTGGTGAGCCCCACTCTTGGTTGATAAAGAAATGTGCTGAGATTTTTATTCAAATGTGGTGAGTAGGAATAGTAGCAGGTAAAGCCATCAGGTTGCAGGATAAGTCTGCTTCGGCGTGCTAACATTTTCCTATAAATAGAGGGCTAAGTTAGAATTGAAAATCACACCAGAAATATAAGCTTTCTCTCTTTCTCTCTCTATATTATGAAGCATATTTTGTGAGTATTTAGATACTTTGAGAGTTGTTATTCAGTGCAAGTTTCCTTCGGCTTTGCATTCCAGTCAGAAATACTGCATTTTTGAGGTAAGGGATAGTAAGGAATTTTAAGGGTTATTATGTTTTTCAGTTCGTAATTCTTCTGACCTTCAGAAAATTCTGGAAAAATTTGAAATGATATTTTGATGAGTTTTATTGATTGTGTCCAAAAATGGTAATTTTTAGATGTATAAATTAGGAGTTATGAATTTTACGGAAAAAGACTATTTTAAAAGTAACCGCTTATAACTCCTTGTGGTTAACTCCAAAATTGATAAAATTTTTATTGGAATTATATCTATATAATATCAGTGTACTCTGTGAATTTCAGAATTTTTGGATTAAAGTACAATTTATGATAAATGTCTAAATATTCAGCGGTTTTGACTATATGAAAAATAGTAAATGAGTTTTAAAAATTCTGAGAAAAATATATGTTCAATATGGGACTATATTCTGCTAAATTCCAGAAAAGAAATATTTTTAGAACTGATTTGATATTTTTCATGAAAATGGACTAGTTATGAGAAAATGAATTAAATATGTTATGTGAAGTAAGAAAATTGGAAAATAGAATTTTATGGCTTGAGAATCCTATATGAGGTATATGCAGATTTTTTATGAGGATTTTGGTTATTGATGATGAAATCTTAAGAGTTGGCATTTTATGATGATTAAATGCATTAATTAGTAAAGTGTAAACAATTTAAATAAATTATTTATAAGCTTAAGAAATATTATTCTTTCAATATCATTATACCGAAATATTGGTATGTATATTATTGTAGAATTTCTACCTTTTTCATGTCGGAATTACTATTTATGAGTTACTATTCATGAGTTACTATTCACGAGTTACTATTCACGACAAAATTAGTTTCTTTTTCTAACAAAATTATAGTTGATTTATGAATATTGCTCTTGAAATTAAATCCATGTTTTGATCATATTATTTTTATTTTTATAACCTTGATGTTGAAATTCTCTTTCGCTTGAGTGTAAAGATGGGTAAATTATTGGTATGATCATGACTATGGGTTTTATTTGGCCAGTAGTGCAAAGTTGAATTGCTGACTGGTATGATCATGACCATTGAATTTATAATTGAATATCTTTAGCTTAAGTGGAAAGGTGAAATGATCAACATGGTTATAATTATTGTTTATATAAATTCTGAAATTATTATATATTTCTTTAAGATATTAATATATTTGGCCTGTAGTGCAAATATGAACTGTTGACGAATATCTTTGGCCTGTAGTGCAAAGATGAATTATTGATGAATATCTTTGGCCCGTAGTGCAAAGATGACCTGTTGTTGAATATCTTTGGCCTGTAGTGCAAAGATGACCTGTTGATGAATATTTTTGGCCCGTAGTGCAAAGATGGTTTGTTGATGAATATATTTGGCCGTAGTGTGAAGATGGATTTATTAGCATGATTATGAACAGGAACTGTGATTTAGTATAACCATGATCTTTGATGTTTCAGGTAAAGATATGTGATGAAAATTATCTTCGTCTTAGATAAGAAGAGGAATTTAGAACTACAATTATGATTATGAGTTATTCATATGATTGTGGACCAGAATTGTTAATTGATGTTACAGGGATAAAATATTGTTGGTGGATTTTTAACATGGAGAAGATAATAGACTTTGTAGTCTATTTGACTCTTCTAATGGATTGCTCGTTCCGCTGCAACTATGATTGAAATTTTTATCATCTACCATATGTTCTAAATCTTTGATTTATTACTGATGAAGACAATTGATAATTTATTTATCTTTAGTCATGATATTCTTTACTGGGCTAGTTGTGCTCACCCTTTTGTTTCATAATTCTTTTCAGGTAATAAGAGTGTAGCTGGGTCGAGCGAGGGTAACGAAAAAATAGGACGGTGGTCTCTAGCTGTGGAGGTTCTCCCTAAGCAGTATAGAAAGGTTCATTTAGTAGTTATATTTGGTGAATCCAATAGGGTGAGGTGAACCTAACGTTGAAAGGGTGTTTTGTCACTACCATACAATATGTCTAATGTAATACAACCTCGTGTCATCATAAGACAGAGATGTGCTCATCCACTTGCTGAGTATATATACGAGTACTACCTATATAATCTTGGTGTTTGTTTGAAGTATAATTCTCGATTAGAGACAGTGGAGATAATGATAAGTCAAGAGAAGACTCACCATTGAGAAGAATATGATAGTAATCTTCTCGTTTTTCTTTGGGGACTATTGGGTCAACCAAGGATAATTCTATAGCCATATGATATCTATCATAACCTAGACGCATGGCCTCCAATGTACGAAGGTTTCCTTGAGCACTTCCCAAAGATTCTAATTTCTAAAACAGTTTTTGACTATACCTTTATGTAAGGTGTCATTGCGTGGTGCTGTCCACGGTTGGGACATGAGTCACATTTAGTATATATTTGTATCTAAACTCACAGCATATGTGTTGTTGTATTTTATACGACAATTGTTGTAATAAAGTTGTAGTTATTTTCTGTACCATGTATTTGGCGACTCAGAATAGGTTGGATGGAATGGACCTGTTTTGGGGTTGTCACATCCTAGGTATCTTTTCTCATTAATAGTTTCCGTTATTAATTAGTAGCTTGAATAATTTAGTTAATAAATTTTTTTCACCATATTTATTTCTAATTCGCCTAAAATATTAATTAAGGATATATTAAAAAATTAATCTAGTCTCTGTGGGTTCGACATGTACTTGCCAGTTCTTCAATTTGATACTGTGTACTTGTAGTTACATATTTTTATCACATCAGTTAACATATTGCATAAAGAATACATTTGTAAAGATCAAAGGCTTAGGTTCGGGAAAAATATAGCACAAGCTCTGACCATTTATAAACAACTCAGAACAGTGTTCAGATATGCTTGCAAAGAATTGTCGCAAAGTCATCTTTGACCCGTAGTACATAGATGGACTGTTGATTATTGATTTTACAATTGTATATCTTTGGCTTACGTGTAAAGACGAACTGTTGATTGATAGCTTTAGCCCGTAGTGCAAAGATGGACAAGTGTTTGACATGATCATGATCACTGGTGATACTAATGAATATCATTGGCCCGTAGTGCATGGATAATTCGGTGATGTGTTTGGCAGGATCATGACTATTAGTTAACAGTTGAATGTCTTTTGCCGTATTGCACTGACAAATTAAATAATTGATTGGTATGATCATGACCATTAATTTTATAATTGAATATCTTTGGTCAGTAGTGCAAAGATAGACAACTAATTGGTATGATCATTGTTATTATATTTGAATATCTTTAGCCTTTGGGATAAGGATATTGAGTAAACGTTCTATTAAGCTTTTGTGGCAAGGAGAAACTGTTGATTTACATGATTATAAATATGAATTGTGAATTTAACTATAATCTTTAATGGTTCAGGTGAAGACATGTGATGAAAGTTCTCTTTGTCTTGGGTACAACAAAGAACTGTTGATGGGTATTACAGGAATGAAATATTAACGATAGACTTTTAATTTGGAGGAGATAGTAGACATTTCTACTTGACTCTTCTAATGGATTTTTGATTCCGCTGCAATTATGGTTGAAAACTTTTATTATCTACCATATGTTCTCAATCTCTGAGTTATTATTGATGAAGGTTATTGATAATGTAATTATCTTAGTCATAATATTCTTTACTGGGCTAGTTGAACTCACCCTTTGCTTCACAATTCCTTTCAAGTAGTAAGAGTGTAGCTGGGTCGAGCGGGGATAACATGGGAATAGTGTGATGGTCCGAGACTGTGGAAGTTTCTCAATACATTATAAAACAACATGACATGCAATATATAGTTGTATTGAGAACCTAAGATGAGTGTGTCGTATATTATGCGTCACTTAATAATTGATTTTGGTGAACAACAATAGGGTGATGAGAACCGACTTTGAAAACGTCAAAAGTGCACCTCATTAGAATGAACAGAATAGTAATCTTCTCGTTCTTCTTTGAGGTCTTGAAATATTTGCTGCTGTATTTTATATAGCATTGTAATAATTTGAGTTTGGATACTGTCTACGAGACAATATTGTATTAAAACTCACAACTTATGTGTTGTCGTATTTTGCACGACAGTTCGACCATTGTATAAATGAAATTGTCAGTAATGTTTTTTCTGACGACTCAAAATAGGTTGTGTATACCTATTTTGGGGGTATCACACATAATATATACGTGCTTGTTATAGATTAAAATGAGTATATATCATTATTATCATACAAAACAAACAGAATCCAACCGATATGATCAAGGAGTTAATATTATTTTTCATTATATTTAGTACAAGACTTTGATATATATAGTGAATGTTAAATAGTCATTCACTTACACTCGTATACACATATATAGCTAATCTCATTCAAGCTATACTATAGTACCTTCTGGTACATATGGAGTACTCTTAGAATACCATCTCGCCCAAAATAGATAATTCACAAAGTTGATGAAGCTCAATCCTGCTAGCAACCAGTAAAAGAGATCCAACCTATCTTTATTCAGATCATTCTCACCCATCCAACCGCGATTCGAAGAACTAGATGTGATCTTATTCACCAAAGAAACAAGCACTGAGCTTAGAAAAAAGCCAAATGAGTATGAACAATAGGTCATGGCTGTTAAAAAAGATTGCATCCCTTTTATGTTTTGTTTGTAAAAGAACTCAAACAACCCTATATCTGTGAACATTTCTGATAATCCGATAATCAAATACTGGGGTGTAATCCAAAAGATGGATAATATTTCATTATGTTTTACAGCCGAAACCCTTCTTTTCTGTTCCGTTATAGCAGCTGCTACCATTGAAAAAGTTGCCACAAAAAGACCTAACCCTATGCGCCTTAAAGGGGTGATACCGGATTCATGGCCTGTTATTTTTCTGGCAAAAGGGACAAAGAAAGTGTTGTAAAGAGGGACTAAAAATATTACCATTAGGTAAGGGATGGCTTGAAGCGAAGCGGGGGGAATTTGGAAGGATTTGGTGAGTTTAGTGTTCATAGAACTTCCTTGTCGAACTGAGAATGTTTTGAGTTGAGCTAAAGTGGTGTTGAAAACAATGGTACATGCGGAAATCGGAACAACTGTGATTAGAGTTTTTACTTGCTCAACTTGGTTTATGGTGCATAGTTTCCATGGACTTTCTTTAGTATTCATGTCGTTTCCTCCTTCCATTTTGATGAAAGCTTTGTCTAGAAACCTGAAATTTATTACAATCATCATCTTCGAGAGTAAGAATATTGTGCATAATGATGAGTAGTGATACAGAAACAAACTATTTTACAAATATTTTACAAACTGCTGATGTGGTATACTCCACCTCAGTATATTGATCAACAAATTATTTCAATATAGTTTTCGGCCCCACACAATATGCTGAGGTAAAGTATGTCACATCAGCAGTTTGTAAAATGTTTGTAGAATAGTTTGTGTCTCTAGCATTATTCTAAGGGTATCTAGAGCATACTAAAAATATATGTTTGATTATAAATATAAATTAATTCATTGTCCAAAGTTTTGTGAAAAGCTTGAAATTATATCAAAGAATATGCTCAATATCACAAATTTTTCAAGGAGTAAAACAATCAGCGAAGTTAAAGGAAACACAAAATTAATTAGTTGCATATTTTTTGTTTATGCATGATTTTTTTTAATGCATGTTTGTATTAATTTTAGAGTAATGCTACATACACAAATTATTTTACAAATATTTTATTAACTGTTGATGTAGTATATTCCATCTCAGCATATTGATCAATAAATTGCTTCAATGTAGTCTTCGGCCCCACATAAAAAGCTGAGATGGAGTATGCCACATCAGCAATTTGTAAAATGTTTGTAAAATAGTTTGTATCTATACCATTATTCTTAATTTTTATCTTGAGAAAGAATTGAATAACATAGCAATATAAGTATTAGGGCTTTTGTTTTGTTTTCTCCATAGAATTAATGCATGTTTGGGTTGTTTAAATTTTAGACTAACAACGATAGAAACCATTGGTGCGACCGTGCGAGTGATGATAAATCCTTAGTTATCAGCAACGGTCACTCTTTTTCCTCGCACGAGAAAAAAAGAGTTACGTGATTATATAGTATATAGGGGGTACATGATATCACATGCAGTTGTATAACGAATATTTGTTCCTTAAGTTTTTAGTTTTCACAAATTTTTTGTTAGATGCATTTAAACAGAAAACAGTAAACGTAACATATAATTGACAAACACGACAAATCACTGTTGAGAAATACCTGAATCTCCTCGTGTATTGAGGACGGCCGACATCATAAGATATGGTGGAATTGGTATTTGGCACCTTGCTATGACTTCCACAGAGCAACTGTGGATTAGGCGGACACACTTTCTTTCTCTTCAAAATTGCAGCCACAAAAACCTGAAAAAGTAACACCAAAAAGATTTATAAAAAAAATAAAAAAATTAAGAAGAGTAAATAATGCTGTAAAATTATTAGTAAAGGAAACCAAATCACTTGGCATAAACCAGATTAGCTAGGATCGGCTCCATCACATCTTTCAATCAATTCCCTTAATACACATTTATTTTTTTAACAAACAATTTTCATTTTTAAATGAATAGAGAGAGTTTTAAAAGAGTTTAGTATTTACTTGAGCAATAGGGGATAGAATGCTTCCTTGAGGGGGCTTATTCTTGTAAAGAAAAGTACCACAAACCAAGCTGATCAATCCCAAAGCCATGGCAACTGCTGAAACTGCAAACCCTATGTCCATACCGGAATAAGTTTGGAGCCAAACTAGAAGTGTTAGGGCAACAAGTACACCCACAGAGAAGGCAAAGTACACAGCATTGAAGTAGGTGGAGAGCTTCTTAGACTGCTTGGGATCATCTTTGTTGAATTGATCCGCACCATGAGCTATAATAATAGGTTTCAGACAGCCACTCCCTAGTGCCACCAAGTAAAGTGCCACAAAAAATATCAAGGCCTTGTAGCCTTTTGCCTCCAAACAGTGATCTCCATCAGTTACCATGTTGCATTTGGGTGGCTTCAGTTGGGGAAGATGGGCTTGGACTGACAACAATATGAAACCCTAAAAAATCCAAATAACACAAGTTTATATCATGTATTATTAAAGATTATATGGTGGTTGAGATCGAAGCTGCATATGTAATTATGTGTATACATATGTACATGATGAACATAACTTGATCATGTGTATAACATTTAAGTGTTTTGATATATCATGTTAAAATATATATCCAACTAATTAAAGTTAATTGAAGATGATCAGTGGAGTAACTAGCTCCCCAGATTTATATTTAGGTTTTTGATATATGAAGCTGAAATATCCAACTAAAAGTTAATTGCAGATAATGAGTAGAGTAACTAGCTCATCAGAATTATATTTAGGATTGATCGCAAGGCTTAACTAGTCAGATGTGAGACTACTTACTCTCAAGATTAATTTGTTATATTTTTATTTATACAGTGGAACGCTTCAACTTCAAATTGACATTACCACATATTTTTTGTATATTGTTAAAATAATATATACTATATATATATATATATATATATATATATATATATATATATATATATATATATATATATATATATACTTGTTTAGCATTTTCGAAATGTTTTGATAAGATTCCATCAGCCACTTTTAATGCATGCATGATCTTTTGTGTGTGTGATGTAGGAAAAGTGCAAAAATAAAGAAAAGAGAGGGGAGGGGGGGGGGCCCTTACAGAAAGTTCAACAAAGCCAAAGATGAGGATGGTCCAAAAGCAACCAAGGTAAGAATCAGAAAGGTAGCCTCCAAGGAGTGCAAGGATGAAAAGAGTTCCTATAAAGTTAGTGACGATATTTGCAGATTTTGACAATGAAAAGTGCATCTCATTTATCACATATGTAATCAAATTGTTCCCAACTGCTGCTACTCCCATTACCTCAAATGTTAGAACCCCTGCATGCCAAAATAAATAAAGAAATAAAATCCACTAATCTCACACAGAAACACATTATTAATGATCAAAAAAATATACAAAAATTAAGACGAGCTGCATTATATCATGTAATATATAACTTGCACTCCCCAAAACACATATATAATATAATATAATATAATATATATTTATATGCAACCAAGTATCTTCCATATATATATATATATATATATATATATATATATATATATATATATATATGTTTTTAAAGAAAGAAAGATAGAGAAGAAAAATACCAAGGACAATGGCAGCAGCTTTCATTCCACCATGCTTAGGGTTTGAAGGTCTGCCTCTCCAATCAACAGTATTAGTCTCTTCAGAAATACTATTATTATTATTATTATTATTATTATTATTATTATTATTATTATTATTATCACCTTTCTCCATTAGTGGTTCTTTTTTCTTTACTTACTTCGCGCTCTCTTGGCCTCAATAATTTAAAAAAAAAAAAAAGAAGAAAAGAAAGATAGAAACTTTAAAAATCTGCACACTCTTGCACAAGAGACCAAATTTTATTTCGTAATTTCAGACCTCTCTCTCTTTTTCACACAAAAACAAACATTTTAATGTGCAGGCAAGTTGTAGATATCTTCTGTCACTCTCTCGTCCTATCTATATATAGAATTCTAAACGGCCCTCCTCTCCTCTAGTTCTCTCTTATTGGATACTGTACATGAATAATGACCGATACTGGCGGCAAAATCTAAAGTGCATAAGTCATATGAATAGGTTTACAACGGAAGAAGGTATACATATGAAGAGAATAATCAATACGTAGAAGAGAAGAAGAAAAGTAGAGAATAGATACGAGGGAATTAAAGTTATATGTACCTCAGTAATTTTTCATAATAAATCGTCAAAGAATATTTTTATAAAAAATTAAATACATTTGTAAATATTATGAATATATTTTTGTTTCATATTTATTTGTAAAAATAATAAATTATTAATTTAATAGTGGACGGCGTGAGAGAAGTGAGTTCTAAAATTGAGGAAACAAACAAAAGGAGATAGAGTGATGTTAAACCTAGAATTCATTTGGGCAATTTTTTATTATAACTTAATTTCTTTTTTAGAGTGTTTTAGATTTTTATTGGATAACAGGTAGTTTTGAATTTTGAGATTTATTCAAAATATTCAGTAACTTGATTTATAATAATGAAGTAAATTTTTTATTTGTTACTTTGTGTGTCATTCTATTATTTGTCGGTGCGGTTGCTAAATCTGCACAATTTCCTCTTCATGTATGGTTACTGAATGTCATAGAGGGGCCTATTCCTATTTCAGCTCATGTCAAATGTCACTATCAGAAATAGGATTGGTTACGGATTTGAGCCATAGCACGTGATTTCATAAAACCGTACGATTTTCTGGATCTCTGAATTTGAAAGTTCTCACTTAGCAAGTTTCCATACCAAGACTCAATCCGATTAAGTCCGTAGCGTCTACCAATTTCACCGAGTTCTGAAATTAAGGAAACAAACAAAATGAGATAGAGTGATGTTAAACCTAGAATTCATTTGGGTAATTACATGCACAATGAAGGGATGAACACTAAGGTTGATGGCAAGATACTCAAAGTTACGTGAAGTAATTATCTATGGGTTTCGATTAAGCTCTCTATTAAAGTATTCAACTCAAAATTAATTAACAATTAATGAGTCTTCCAATCTTAATTACATTCAATCTCTTCTCTGCATTGCATTTAATTAACAATTAATGAAGTAGCCTCTAAAATTAATATATATCATCGATGGATTAGTGAAATTCATTCAATCTCTTCTATGCATCATCTCTCTCCCATCATCATTATGTCACATTTCCAACACATTTTAAATCTAGACCATGAAATAGAGTCTCCAATTCATTTGAAATAGAGAGGATCCTAATTCGAATATTGAGTGGCCAGCTTGGTATTAAGAAAGGGGGACAAGTGTTAACCTGTGAAAACAAGGATGGCTAAAATAAGGTTTTTATTATTGTGTCTTGACTGATCAAATACACGGTACATTTATAGGACTACAGTTCCCAATCAGGATCCTAATTATCTCCCTGGAAATCTGCCCGTACCATTCTTATGATCTGTACACACTTAGAAATTTTGTATATAAGGTAATACAATTAATTGGCAATATTTACAAAATCGTTGACAATCTCAACACTCCCACTCAAGTTGGTGCACAGATGTCACACATGCCCAACTTGTCTAAAAACTTTGAAAGTACCCGATTGGATACTCCTTGGGTAAGGATATCAGCTAACTGATCTTCTGACCGAACCTTTGGTAGTTCCACATCCTTTTCATCCAGTTTCTCCTTAATGAAGAACCTATCTACCTCGACATGCTTTGTACGGTCATGTTGATCACCTGGATTATGGGTTATATCACATGATGCTTTGTTGTCACAGTATACCTCAATTGGTTGCTTTGGAGAGTAGCCTAGCTCCTGTAAGAGAAATTTCAACCATAATGCTTCACAAATTCCTAAGGCCATTCCTCTGTACTCGGCTTTAGATCTTTCAACAACATGTTGCTTCTTTCTTCTCAATGTAACAAGGTTCCCACCTACAAAGGTAAAGTATCCCGAAGTTAATCGCCTATCGTCAACTGCTCCAACCCAATCAGCATTTGTATATACCTCGATATTGTGCTTGTTTATGTTTTTAGATAATAGAATCCCCTTTCTTGGAGCAGATTTTAGATACCTCAAAATGCGTATGACTGTATTCATGTGTTGTTCACCAGGATTATGCATGAACTGACTAACAATACTTAGAGCATAGGCGAGATCTGGTCTTGTGTGAGCTAAGTACATTAGTCTTCCAACGAGTCTCTAGTATCTCCCCCTATCCACTGGTACCTGGCTTGTCTCAATACATAACTTCAGGCCCTCTTCCATTGGAGTGTCAGCTGGTTGGCAGGCTACATACCAGTTTCATGTAGTAGATTTAAAGCAAATTTTCTTTGAGATAAAAAAATTACTTTACTCGAACGAGATACTTCAATTCCTAAAAAGTATTTTAAAGGGCCCAAGTCTTTCATTTCAAATTCCTTGGACAAGTGCTCCTACAAAGTTTTCATTTCTTTTAGATCGTTTCCTATGACGATCATGTCATCTACATATCCAATGAGTGCATTAATTTTCCCATGTCGCCTTTTTAAAAATAATGTGTAATCTGAATTACTTTGTTTGTAACCAAAGGTTGTCATAGATTTGGTGAATCATCCGAACCAAGCTCTAGGGGACTGTTTTAATCCATATAGTGATTTCTTCAATCTGCACACCTTCTGATTTTGTTTTTCTGTTACAATGCACCCTGGTGGGAGATCCATGTAGACTTCTTCAGATAGTTCACTGTGACAACCCCAAAATAGGTCCATTCCATCCAACCTATTCTGAGTCGCCAAATACATGGTACAGAAAATAACTACAACTTTATTACAACAATTGTCGTGCAAAATATAACAACATATATGCTATGAGTTTGGATACAAATATATACCAAATGTGACTCATGTCCCAATCGTGGACAGCACCTCACAATGACACCTTAAATAAAGGTATAGTCAAAAACTATTTTAGAAATTAGAATCTTTGGGAAGTGCTCAAGGAAACATTCGTACATGGGAGGTCATGCTTCTAGGTTATGATATGGCCACAGAATTATCCTTGGTTGACCCAATAGACCCCAAAGAAAAATGAGAAGATTACTATCATATTCTTCCCAATGGGGAGTCTTCTCTTGACATATCATTATCTCCACTGTCTCTAATTGAGAATTATACTTCAAACAAACACCAAGATTATATAGGTAGTGCTCGTAAATATACTCAGCAAGTGGATGAGCACATCCCTGTCTTATGATGACACGAGGTTGTATATCATTAGACATCTTGTATGATAGTGACAAAACACTCTTCCAACGTTGGGTTCGCCTCACCCTATTTGATTCACCAAATATAACTACTAAATGATGTATACAACACTTTTCTATACTACTTAGGGCGAACCTCCACAGCTAGAGACCACCGTTCTATTTTCTCGTTACCCTCGCTCGACCCAGCTACACTCTTATTACCTGAAAGGAATTGTAAAACAAAAGGGTGAGCACAACTAGCCCAGTAAAGTATATCATGACTAAAGATAAATAATTTATCAATAGCCTTTAATAGTAATAAATCAGAGATTTATAACATATGGTAGATGATAAAAAATTTTAACCATAGTTGCAGCGGAACGAGCAATCCATTAGAAGAGTCAAATAGACCATAAAGTCTATTATCTTCTCCATGTTAAAAATCCACCAACAATATTTTATCCCTGTAACATCACTCAACAGTTCTTTTCCACAATCATATGAATAACTCATAATCATAATTGTGATTCTAAATTTTTCTTCGCACCCAGGACAAAGAATATTTTTATCACCTGTCTTTACCTGAAACATCAAATATCATGGTTATACCAAATCACAGTTCCTGTTCATAATCATGCTAATAAATCCATCTTTGCACTACGGCCAAAGATATTCATCAACAAACCATCTTTGCACTACAGGCCAAAGATATTCAACAACAGTTCATCTTCGCACTACAGGCCAAAGATATTCATCAATAATTCATCTTTGCACTACAGGCCAAAGATATTCATCAACAGTTCATCTTTGCACTACAGGCCAAAGATATTAATATCTCAAAGAAATATATAATCATTTCAGAATTTATATAAACAATAATTATAACCATGTTGATCATTTCACTTTTGCACGTAAGCTAAAGATATTCAATTATAAATTCAATGGTCATGATCATACCAGTCGATAATTCAACTTTGCACTACTGGCCAAAGAGAACCCATAGTCATGATCATACTAAAAATCTACCCATCTTTACACTTAAGTCAAAGAAAAATTTCTTCACCAGGATTATAAAAATGTCATATATAATAGTAAAATCAATATAATCAAAACATCTAGATTTAATCTTAAGAGTAATATTCATAAATCAACTATAATTTGGTTAGAAAAAGAAACCAATTTTATCGTGAATAGTAACTCATAAATAGTAATTCGTGAATAGTAACTCATGAATAGTAAACCCGACACAAAAAGGTAAAAATTCTACAATAAAATATATACCAATATTTCGGTATAATGATATTGAAAGAATAATATTTCTTAAGCTTATAAACAATTTATTTTAATTGTTTACACTTTACTAAATAATGCATTTAATCATCCTAAAATGCCAAACTCATAAGATTTTATTACCAATAACCAAAACCCTCATCAAAAATCTACATATACCTCATATAGGATTCTCAAGCCATAAAATCTTATTTTTCAATTTTCTTACTTCACATAACATATTTAATTCATTTACTCATAACTAGTCTATTTTCATGAAAAATACCAAATCAGTTTCAAAAATATTTCTTTTTTAGGGTTTAGCATAATATAGTCTCATATTGAACATATATTTTTCTCAGAATTTTTAAAACTCATTTACTATTTTTCATATGGCCAAAACCGCCGAATATTTAGACATTTATCATAAATTGTACTTTTATCCAAAAATTCCGAAATACACAAAGTACACTAATATTATATAGATATGCTTCCAATAAAAATTTCATCGATTTTAGAGTTAACCACAAGGAGTTATAAGCGGTTACTTTTAAAATAGTCTTTCCCCGTAAAATTCATAACTCTTAATTTATACATCCAAAAATCACCATTTTTGGACACAATTAATAAAACTCATCAAAATATCATTTCAAATTTTTCCAGAATTTTCTGAAGGTCAGAAGAATTACGAACTAAAAAACATAATAACCCTTAAAATCTCTTACCTCAAAAAGAGCAGTACTTCTAACTTGAATATCGGATATAACGCTGAGCAACACTCAAGATATCTAAATACTCACAAAAATATGCTTGATAATATAGAGAGAAAGAAAACTTGTTTCTGGTGTGATTTTCAATTCTAACTTAAGCACCTATTCATAAGAAAATGCTAGAACGCCAAAGGAGACTAAAATAATAAATTAATATTATTTATTCTCTATTTTCTACACACCAACCATCAGCAATCAAAGCATGCCAAGGCTGAAAAAAAATTCCCAGCAGCCCACATGTGTTCAACAACCAAAGTGGGTTCCACCCATAAATTAATAAAAGTCATTTTATTTTCTAAAACTTCAATAATTCATAGAAAATAGCATTTTTATCAGAAAATTCGAATCTCGCGATTTTTTATAGGAAATTCAATTCTCTACAACTTTGCAGAAGAAAGTTTTTCCAAATTCCAAACAGAAATTGACCGAAATCCATAAACGGATGATTTTACATGCTATAATCAAATTTCAGTCAAGAAATAGGGTCCACCGACACACAAAACATGTGTTAATCATTTAATACAATAAAAATACTCTTTCTCCTCATATACTCATATATCCCACATTCATTGTAAAACTATCACCATTATTATATTATTAAATATAATAATAAATTATTTTATCAAAAAAGATAAAATATCATTTTTCAACAATTGTCACTTTAAAAATTTTCTCCATCTATATTCACATAAAATTAATATTTTTCTCATCATATAAATTAATAATTAATTATTCACAAATAATATTACAGAATCACAGTACTAGCAACTAGGCCGTTCCCAGAAAAGAGGGGGCTTTCCAATAAGGATTTCTCCTTCTTAGCGCGCAATTAGATGACCAAACTTCTCCTTAGACAGAACTTTCTAGACATTGTCAATAATGTTATCTAATAATATTATTCAAATAACATGAATTATTGATCTGATAATGGAGATGATGTGCGCAACAATTATTGAAACAACAATAATATAAAATATCAACGCAGCAATTATTGAATCAATAAAATAAAATATTGAACAGTAATTACTGTGACAATTATTCAGTAGTGCCTTCTTACGTAAGAATCAATAATTTCAAAAATACTGTGCAATACCGTGTGCTACTGTGCAACAACGCGTATTACTGTATTTTAACCACCGGGTATTCCAACAGTGTTAACGGTAACAACTACGCCGTTAATTATAAAAACTCAATTTTTATCGTTATCTTCATCCGACCGTTTTTCGTTATGGGGCCCACAAATAGCTGCGCCGTCGTACGAATATTCCCCGACAGAAAGAATATTCCACGACCAACGAATATTTCCCGACAACAATGATTATTTTATAACCACTTGTTTATTTTAAAAAAATTTCACATTTCACCCATAACTTTAACTTTTTATCAATTTAACCATTTACTGAATTGTAATTATAAGAAAAATTGAATACTTTTATTTCATAAAAGTCGGGGTCTTACATTCACCATGTATGAATGCGTTCTTCATATCGAACTGTTGTAAAGGCCAATCAAAATTTGCAGTTAAGGATAACAAAACCCGAACTGTGTTGATTTTGACTACAGGTGAAAACGTTTCAGTGTAGTCAATTCCATAAGTTTGGGTGTATCCTTTTGCCAATAATCTCGCCTTAAAACGTTCGATCATTCCATTAACTTGTATTTCACTGTAAAGATCCATTGGCACCCAACTTGTTTTTTTTTCTGTGGGAAGGTCAACGAGCTCCCAAGTTTGGTTTTTCTGTAATGAGGTCATCTCTTCATTCATCGCAGCTCTCCATCTTGGATCAGTTAACACTACTACAAAACAGTAAATAGACAACGCGGAAAAAATGTTGTGATTTCAGTCAGAAAAATGTCGTGGTTAAGGGTGTTGTCTATTTGACACCCTTACACAATGTTTTTAAAACGTTGTAGTTAAGCACAATACACAATATTTTTTAGGAAAAAACATTGTAGATTTATTTTTCAAAAATTAGCAAATGCTTAAAAACGTTATAGAAGGTATGATTCCACAACGTTTTTTGGATAAAAATGTTGTTGTTTAGTATATCAGACAACGTTTTTTAAATGTTGTAGATAAAGAAAAAAAATGATGTGGTTCACCTTTATTACTAATGCACCTGCAATATGCTAGTGTCATGATATATAGCCAAAATGTATCAACCATTCAAAATACATCCCGATAATACCATTCGTTTATAGTTTCAAATTACATCCACAAAATATATACCAAAATGTCCATATATACATCTCAAATTCACTTTTCAATCCACAAAATAAACCACAATAAACAAAACTATTCATAAAATTAAGTTATCACTACTACAAAACGGATAACGAAAAAAATCGTACAGATGGGGTAATCTTCTAAAAGGGTTTACAGCAATTAATATGTTCCCTGTGTAAGTCTGAGGCACCATTAACTTGATTAGCTTCAAATACATTTATTAATTATTGTACATGAAATGACAGAATAGATACTCAGCACAATAAAAATTGACAGAACAGATGTTATCAATTAAAACTCCAAGGGAGTACGAAGGATGCTGAACTTATATATATTTCATTAATATCATATTTAGATGTTAAATTACTCAGAACTCCAGGTTCATGCAAATAAGCAAGCTTTGTCATATCATCCACTCCGCATGGCAGTGCCTCAGAATCTTTGGGATAAACATTGGAAGATTTAACAACCTGTAAACAAAATTTAACAAGATTTAACATAGCTCAAGCATCAATAAGCCCCCTTATTTCTTTTCTCAAATTCTCTAAAACAACCTGTACACATAAAATTATTTCTTATCTCAAATTCTCTAAAACATAACTCGAGCATCAATAGAAAAAACAATCGTCAAAACAGATTTATAAGCCCCTTTATAAAAAATTCGAAGTTAAAACTCTGCAAATGTTTTCGAAACACATCCATTCACTCAAAAGTCACAACAGAAAATCAGTCATTAGAGCAAATTCATCAATAATCAAAACCAAACACAACTGCATGAATCTAATGCTAGAATATCAAAATCTCAATTGATGTCCATGACCCAACAGATATTATAAACTTGTCAACATAAGTAAAATAAAATCAGCCAGTTAAAAGGAAAAGAAACATACAAGCAGCTACTGTTTTCCATAACTGAGCACGTTACCTATTACTTATTTATAATATATTTTAACAAATTCTACTACTGATAATATAATGAATATATTTATTCAAATGAAAGTTACAGATGAATAATGTAAAAGGTCAAATGTTTTTGGTTAATATCTTTTCCATTCTCAATTAGTAGATGTTGAGATCCCTTTTTCTTGGGAGTTAAGCTGACCTAACATATATTGCTAAAGTCGCAAGATAAGGCTGAATTAAGTGAAAAATGTACAGATTAAACAGATAAGTATACCTTCAAGTATTCAAAATGGCTGAAAATGTAACAACATTAGGTTTTATTTCCAGCTCGTGCATTTTTTGAAAAATTCCCAAGATGCAGAGAATCTCCTTCCTGCTGCCCTTGTTGTCTTTCTTTTCATTAATTCTCTACACAAAGGACAGTGAGGTTCTGGCGGAAGATCACCAACAGAACGAGTAGAAGGCATCCCTTCAATCTCCTTTTCAAAAGCAGCCCTGTTATAAACCCAAATATCAAGGAAAAAAACATTTTGTAAAAGAAATTTCGTGACTCGAAAGAGTATGGATAATGCTTGAAAGAGTATGGAAATTAATGATTGAGCAAGTGATACTTGCCTTGTGATTCACTGAGAGCGATGGATAATGCTCAAAGAATACGGATAGGCATTGTTTCAACCTAGTCAAGTAAACAAGATTTAGTTATCTTCTTCTTTTTTTCATAGTCAAAAGTTAATAAGATTCACAAACAAAGCAATCCACCTCCATAATTATGTAGATTCACTACAAAAGCCTCGGTTCATGAGCTTCTCAAAAAGTAAAGGATGCGATGAAGCAGGTATAGTTGGGTATTTCTCACTCAAGAGAAGAATCGTTGCAAACCCCTCCCATACGGACAGCTTGCACCGACTCAAAGATGCTGACTGAATAGCATACATAGTTCTGGATAAGACTCAAGAAAGTAACAACAGATAACATGGCAAATATGGGGAGAATAACAACACTAACTGAAAATATACTCACCTTTGCCTTCTCCATTTTCTTTATGCTACATAGCTCTGCCCAAATTGTTTGCTATATAGCATACATAGTTCTGCCCAAATTGTGGCATGATAAAACTTTGAAGCTCGTCTACGAAGTAATGGTTCTAGTCGGAAAGAGGGAACACCAGTTTGCCACTTTTTTGCTTCAAGACAGAAGACCAGAAAAATCACCAGCTTTTTGTGGAGTAACTAATTTTGCCTTCTTATCAGTAACAGGTGTTTTGGCAGACTCCATAGCTCTCTTCTTGCTAGGTTGAACCGTTGACAAAGGACACAATAATCAGCATGTAATATCAAGAACTAATATGAGAACGTTGTAACCTTGACATAAACCACACTTATTGAGAAAAAATAGATAAACGGTCGTGTACCTTCTGAGGCATTTGTTCATCCTCCTTGTCACTATCATCATCGTCATCCTTATCAGATCCATCCTTGGTATCCTGAACCAAACACCACACCAAAATCACCATTTTGGAAGTAAATAAAAAAAATAAGAAAACCACAATCTAAGCTAATAAAGTCATTAAACCTCTGTCTAATAAAGGTATATATCTGCACAAAATTTTCACATAAAAGATGAGAATTAAACATTAATCAACTATTAACTAATCGTAATAAATCATTAAACCTCTGTCTAACAAATGTACGTTCAGTCACATTCAATAGTTGCTCCTCTGGCATGAGATTGAACTGAATTGCACTGGCAAAGAACTGGAATCTCAACCTCAATTGCTGCATGTTTCGAATCTCACCTAAGTGTTGGAATAACCCAACTCCTATCCCAACAAACGAGGAGTAAATCGAGTACCAAATCTGTATATCCACGAGGTAAATTAAAACCACAGGAAGTCACAGTAACCCAACTGCAAACCTGTTGCTGTCCCCAAAAAACTGGTGCCACTCATAGTTCACATCGACGGAGGACGGAGATCCAGATGTTGGGTTTAAGTGTCAAACAAACTACAAGAAACATATAACCCCACGTTCAAATATTAGATATCTACAAGAAACCTCCCTAATAAAGTAACAAATATACATGTACAGCTGGAAGAAATAATGAAAAGAAACAAAAAAAAATTCACTAGCATGCTTCAATTATTCTTTGTTTTCAGAAAGAGAACAAATTAACTGCGCTGATGTAAAGAACCGAAATGCATTACATTCATGTATGTTTTTCTTAACCTGTGGCATTTGTAATTGTTTTGAAGTCGAATAATGGTAACTCTTATGCCAACTCTTTTTGAATTGAACCCCAAGCTTCCTGCGAAGTGTGGAGTAAAATTATTCAAGTGCTTTGACATCAGGGCCACAGGCATAGATATATAATATACCCAGTACTACCCAAACTGCGAAGTGTGGAGTATAATTATTCAAGTGTTTCAATATTTTTCTTTTCTTTGTAAAAGTAATTATATATCCTTTGTTTAATAGATGTAGTTTTTGTTTCAAAGAACAATTCAAACACATTTACCTTCTCTATCCTGGTTTATCTTCTTGAATCCATATATCAGAAATAAGGCCACTAGTACTGCTAGTACTACAGGAAACAGTATGATTCGCATTCGCCTACTTACTTTTGATCTTTTGATTTCCTTTGTATATCCAAAATTTTTAAGAAAAATACAAGATTCTGGTCAAATTAAAATTTGAGGCAGTATCTCAATAGAATTCTGCAGTAAGAAGAACTAAAAAGCCAAGCTCTGTTACCAAAATAAATATAACTTGGTGGTAGTATAATTTACAAAAACCAAAATTTTTGGCTCTAGCAGTACCTGTCCGATATAATTGTCAATAGCAGTAGCCTTACGCCCAATTTAGTACCTTCCACAGAAACTTTACATTGACCAGCTCCACACGCAACAACAACCACGCATGAACCATTAAGTTGCAAAATTAATGATTGAGAACCTACAGCTCTATCACCATCTGTCACTCCAATGAATGACTCCATCAATCTGTAAAAAAACGAATCAGTTTTAAGGACAAGGACAATTTCATGGAAATTTTACCCTATGGCTATATCTCTGTAAAAAAACGAATCAGAAGGACAAAGATAAGAGATAATAAATACACAACTTCTTGAAAACTTTATCCTACTAGCTATATCTCTGTAAAAAATGAATTAGTTTTTAAGGACTAGGACTAGCACAAGAGATAATAAATACACAATTTCTTGGAAACGAAAATGAGTTTATACCATCTATTAATAACCAAATC
The DNA here is from genome assembly GCA_016801055.1 of Panax notoginseng. Lineage (NCBI taxonomy): Eukaryota > Viridiplantae > Streptophyta > Magnoliopsida > Apiales > Araliaceae > Panax > Panax notoginseng. Next base: position 15,396,722 of record CM029019.1, on the reverse strand, counting down.
CAAACTAATTAAATAGAAAGCATATTGCGAGGGCTACAACTAACTATAAACCGATCAATAATACCCTCTGAAACACTAATACACCTCTTTGAGGCGCTTGAAAACCTAGCAACAGCCTTTGGCAATTCAAATGAAAGTGCGTCAACTCAAATGAAAATATGGGTTATACACATACTGCCCGTGCTGAGAGTGCAAGAAGCCAAAGAAACAAAACACGAAATAATTATGACAAAATATAAAGGAACTCTTATAAATCAACTCTGAAATTTTCATAAAGCAAATTAACTCTTATAAAGCAAATTAAACTGGGTTAGTAAGTAAACTAATGAAGGTACAGGAGTAAGCAAATTATATGTTAAATAGTCAGTGTAGCACACAACTCCTCAAAGCATGAAAATGAACCTCACCAGTCAAATAATCGTGAGTACACAATTTTTGCCAATGCATCTCTACTTTTCACTTTGTAGGAAAGCTCTTCAGTAATCAAAGCACCAAATCCAGTATATGTCGATGTACAAACAGAGTAGATCTTCTTTTTCGCCTCTTCCTCACTGAAACCCAATCAAACAACTTAAATTAACCAAAATCAAACAACTTAAATTAACCAAAAAAAATAAGAAAAAAAACTTCCACGCCATCAAATATCAATATCATTAGCAAATAAAGAGAAACTACCGAGTAAAATACCTTCCAGTAACCGAAGCTAGGGTTTTGACATACGAGTTAATCATCTCTTCTTCTGAGGGTTTTGGATCCAAAGTGAACTCCATAACGATGAGCCAATGCTCATAATCGCATCCATCAAGGAGTATTGTCTGCTTTGGCGGTCGGTTGCTCAATAAACTCCTTTCCTTGCTTAGAAAGACCTAATTGCGTAAGGACCGAACCTGTACTGGCAAACGGACAGAAAGAGAGCAGAAAAAGGAACTTCAAAGGGGAGGAATAAGTAAGGTTTTGGTTTTGTGAGCGAAAAAGAGCAGAGAGAAAGAGAGTAGATCTACACGAAGGAAACTGAAGCTCTGCACAGACGATCTTTGGAGAGAAAAAGACGGTATATTTTAATTTTAAGTGTTCAGTTCATGCTCCGTGTTTTTCTTGATAGACAACGTTTTAAAAAAAACGTTATCTAATTAAAATTAAAAAAATGCTCTTTTAAATAGATAACGTTTTGTATATATATCTATAAAGTTTTTTTAAAAAAACGTTGTAAAAAAAATACCACAACGTTTTTATAAAAAACGTTGTGGTTTATGTGTTGTCTATTTACTGTTTTGTAGTAGTGTAAGGCTTCCTACACACTATTAGGTATAGATACAGTAGATAATTGATTGACAAATGACTGATTTATTTTTTACAAACGATGTGTAGACATATAATGGCTCATGGGATATCTTACTTTACTAGACAATTGAGGTTCATATGTAGGTTTTGGAATACCTCTGGTGAGACGTTGTGGTAATTGTTTCTTAGGTGACTCAAACACTGTATAAGGAATATCCTCAGACAACAATTGGTTTGGTGTATCAATCGGGAGAGACTCAGGCTCGGTTTCAAACGTTTCTTGGCTTTCTGAGTGCTCATTTCCACTAAGATCTATGTTTTGACCACTAGATTCCAATTCTTCCACTTCTACGCTTATTGTGTCGTTGTGTAGGGTATCACCACTTAAATCCAAGTATTGACCACTGGGATCCAAATCACCTACATTTTGATCAGATACTTCCACAATATTTTCCTCAAAGTTGTACATAAGAGTCTGGATTTCCTCAAGGTACTCCCCCTGAAAGTCAGACTTAGAGAAATAAATAGTATCTTCATGAAAGAAAACATTCATAGTGATATACATGCGTTTAGTAGGTGGATGATAGCATCTGTATCCTTTTTGATGAATAGCATATCTAACAAAGACACATTTCAATGCTCAAGGTATTAACTTCCTACGTTGGAGTTTGGGGAGATGAACATAGGCAACACATTCGAAGCCATGAGGGGGAAGGTTTGGGACTATTGGGGCAACAACGGCTTCTATAAGTGTCTAAAAAGGTGTTTGGAAGTTGATAGTGCGAGATGGAACACGATTGATGAGATATACAGCAGATAGAAGAGCTTCGCCCTAGTAGGATAAAGGCATGTTAGCCTCGATGAGGGAAGTGCAAACAACCTCCAATAAGTGTCTATTCTTGCGTTCAGCCACACCATTTTATTGAGGTGTATCTGTACAACTGGTTTGATGAATTGAGCCATAAAATTCCAAAAATTGATGAAAATTAGAACTATTTTATTCCCCGACATTATCGCTTCGTAATACTTATATTCGGGCATTGTATTGTGTACGAATGGTGTTATAGAACTTTTGAAACAACAAGTTAACTTCTGATTTGGATTTCATCAAACACAACCAAGTCATTCGAATACAATCATTAATAAAAGTAACAAACCAATATGACCCCCCCCCCAATGTGGAAACTTTGGATGGTCCCCAAACATCAGAGTGAATAACCATAAAGGGAACATGACTTTTATTTAAAATCAAAGGAAATGAATCACGATGACTTTTTGCAAGTTCACACAAATTACATTTGAAAACAAAAATATCCAAATTCGTAAACAAACTAGGAAATAACTTTTTTAAATAACCAAATGAGGCATGTCCCAAACGTCGATGCCAGAGCCAGATCTCAGCTATCTTCTTTGATGAACCCATGCTCTCCACTGCTAAAACTTGTTGTAATCTGCTGGAAATTTGTGACTCCAAGTCCAAGTAATACAACTTCCCTCTTTTAACACCATAACCAATCGTTTGCTGAGTCTGAATGTCCTTAAACCCACAATGATCAAGCCAAAAAATAACAACATAAGATAATGTAGTAATGATTTGAGAGATAAACAAAAGGCTAGGTTATAATCTAAATAGGGAACTACTAACACAGAATCAAGATGTAAAGTACTTAGTAAGATGTGATGATCCTTCCCCAATAACCGGGGTGGTATTACCGTTGGCCGTGAAGACACAATTTTGGGAGGATAGGTTAAAGTTTTAGACTGGTTTAACATCAAATGTCATATGATCAGTAGCACCAGAATCAATTATTCATGTATTATTCAAAACAAAGTATAGAAATGGTGAAGACCTTACCTCCAGTGTTTGTAACAAAGTTAATGATGTAGGAGTGGCATCATCTTCCTTTGTTTGAACAACTGTTGCAGTAGATGGTCGCTTGGAATTTCGATGTCGTGTTAGGTCCCACCAATCTGTATATCCAATAAGTTCAAAGCAACAACTTTTGGAATGGCTTGTTTGATTGCAGTGATTGCATTTGTATGTAGGTTTGTCTGAATTATTGGAATTTTTGAGATTGGTGGCTTTGGGCCGGTTGAGGTTACACAATTTCATACTACACTTTATAAATTATAAATATTGATACAAATATCACATATTTAGCTTACTAGTATAGATAAAACCAATATTCGAATATGATCCATCAAGCAGGTATCAAGTATGGTTCGAGAAAAAATGAAATACTTGAACCCTAATATGAGCGAACACTGGTATTAGACCTGGCAAACGGGCGTGCCGGGCCGGGCCAAAATTGCCCGGATTTTGGTGGGCTAAAATTGCGAGGCCCGTGGCCCGGGTTGGGCCGGGTCGGCCCGCGGTGTAAGACCCCAACTTTTATAAATAAAGATGAATTTTCTATAAATGTCATTTTTGAATATTATGGAGTTAATTTGATATAATGTTATAGTTGTGGGTAATATTTATAAATTTTGCAAAGTACGCAAGTTGTTATATAATATTCGATTGGTCGGGGAATATTCGTTTTAACAGGGAATATTAGTACAACGACACAATCATTGGTGGACCCCACAACGGAATTATTGTCGGATTGAGAAAACGACAAAAATATTTTATTAAAAATAACGGCGAAAATTTTACCATTGTTACTGTTGAACTACTCGGTAGTAAAAGTACAGTAATACGTGTGGTTGCATAGTAGCACACGATATTGATTATTAATGCTTATGTGAGAAGTCACTCAGTTTGATTCAATTATTGTCAGTTAATAATATGAATTATTTAGCGATAATGACGTTTTGTTTTATTCGTATTATTAACGTAATAAAACAGAAACATCTTTTTATATAAAACAGAATACTTTATTAAAGTTATTCTATAAATAGAATATATTATATTTTATTTAAAAGATTTTTCTTTAAATATGGACCGTCAGATTAAAGTAATCAATCTGGACCGTTCATGGATTAGTTACTATGCATTCTATTTTTCTATAAATAGCAGCTCATTCCTTCATTATTTCTTACGAATTCACTGAACTCTAGAGAGAGAAACTATAGAGAGAAACTATAGAGAGAGAGAAGAAGAGTATTCTGCTACTTAACTACTTCCTTATTTCAGCTCGTCTTTAAAACGGTAAGGGGTGTTATTCTTTCTTATTCATGAAGAGAACTGTTGTTATTCCATTTCTTATTATTCTGTTGGAATAACCTGTATACGTGATCTACCCTATACTTGGTGACATTCTTCTATTATTCTATTGGAACATCATGTCTGTGTGTTTTACACCGGACCTGGTTCCGTTTTTATTATTATTCTGTTAGAACAAACTGTCTGTGTGTTTTACACCGGACCTAGTTCCGTCTTGTTATTATTCTGTTGGAATATCCTGTCTGTGTGTTTTACACCGGACCTGGTTCCATTATTTATTATTCTGTCGGAATATCCTGTCTGTGTGTTTTACACCGGACCTGGTTCTATTATTTATTATTCTATCGGAATATCTTGTCTGTGCGTTTACGCCGGACCTGGTTCCATTATTTATTATTCTGTTGGAATAACCTGTCTGTGCGGTCTATCGCATGCATGGTGATTTCTTTTGTTATTCCATTCTTTATTATACTCAATTGGTTAAGTTTTGACTTCTATACTCCATGAAATTAGTGAAATATCCTTGATAATTTCGGTTCATCCAGTATCTTTTCATGAAATATTCTTCTAAGTATTCTTGAATTTTACTCTACAAAGCAGTATCATGTTGACAATTTGGACGTTGTTAATTCTTGGATAAATTAATTCTTGAACTTGTTTTATTGAATTCTTATATCATTGTCATCATCCTCATATTTATAAAATGTTGAAAGTCATCTGTGGCCTGTAGTGCATAGATGGACTTGGTATGATTATGACCAGGGATTATTCGGTATAATCATGACCGTAATGTTACAAATGATGTGGTACAAGTCCTCATTGGCCCGTAGTGCATTGATGGACAGTTGTTGGCATGATCATGACCATTAATGAATATACGAATATCCTTGGTCGTAGTGCAGGGGTGATTCGATGATGTGGATTATTTTATTAAGCTGAGTCTCAGCGATCACAGTGTTGGAAAATCTTTTAAATCATAAAAGATAGTAGAGTTTATTTTCTACTTGACTCTTTTAATGGATTGCTTGTTCCGCTGCAGTTAAACTTGATGTCTATTATATTTTATCAGTTTAACATTGTTGAAGGCTAATGATAATTTATTCTGTATTATCTTAGTCATAATATTTCTTACTGGACTAGTTGAGCTCAACCTTTCTTTCACTGTTCTCTTCAGGAAATGAGAACGTAGCTGGGGAAAGTCGGGGAACGGAGTGATGGTCCGAATGATAGTATTAGTTAGTAGTCCTCACTATTCTATGTAATGGTATGTTAATAAATGTAATGAGGACTCCTTTTGAGTATGAATACTCTCTAGAAGATAATATTTGTATTCAAACTCACAGTTTATGTTTTGTCGTATTGTACACGACAGTTGTATTAGTAAGTTATATTTGTATTCTGTACTATGTATCTGACAACCCAAGATGGGTGATGTATACCTAATTTTGGGGGCGTCACAGTTGGTATCAGAACTTAGGGATATGATCCCTGGCTAAGATGTGAGAATAGAACTAGGAGGGGAGAGACGGGGAATTCCTTCGCTAGTATGACCTACCTAAGTTTATTTGCATGGTATTTAATTGGTCGGTCATAATATAAGGATAATATATGACATATCAATTAACTTTTATTTTGTGGCAGTATCTGAAAATGGCATCTGAGAATGTTGAGAATAGCAATGGAGCACAGGCGACTGTTGATTCACCACATATTAATAATCAGGATAATGTGCATCAGGAAGGTGACAATCCTCATGCAAACAACAACACTGACCAAATGATGAATGATCAAATGTTCAGAGGCTTTATACAATTCATGCAACAACAGGTGAAAGCGGCTCTTGTCCACAACGTAGGTGAAAATACTGAAAACTCTCTGGCGGTCACCGCTAAACAGTTTAAGGAGTTGGGACCACCGGAGTTTAAGGGAGAACCTAAACCACTTGTAGCTGAAACATGGATAAAGCAGATCACCAAGATATTTGATGTCTTGGGTTGCTCCGAGGAGCAAAAGGTTCCCTTTGCCGCCTTTATGTTGCGAGGAGAGGCAGATTACTAGTCGGAATCGATAAAGCGTACTCAACCTGTCGCACTGAAGATATCCTGGGAGAAGTTCCAAGAGCTGTTTAACGACAAATACTTTCCCGCGAGTATTCGTCACATGAAGGAGGTGGAGTTCATCAAATTGGAGCAGAATAATATGACCGTGTCGCAGTACGAGGCAAAATTTGCGGAGTTATCCCGGTTTGCGTCCCACCTGGTGGATAATGAAGAAAAAATGACGCGGATGTTTTTAAGAAGTTTGAAGCCGGAGATACGTCAACATCTTGTTTCTCATAAATTGTGTTTGTATTCAGATGTTGTAAATAGGGCTCAGTTGGTGGAGCGCGATAACGAGACAACGCAACCAAAAGAGAGCAGCCGGCAAAATGATAATACCAGTGAGAGCAGTCATCAAAGCGGTGACAACAAGCGTGGAGGGAATCAACAGGCCAGAAATGGTAACCACTTCGGTGGTAATCAGGGCCAAAATAATAAGAATGGGCATTTCAAGAAGAGGAGATTCAACAATGATGGAAAGACGTCAGCACCAGCACCTGTCGTTAAGGAAGGAGAACGACCACCTATCATATGTTTCAAATGCGGAGGGGAGGGGCACATCAGTCAAAACTGCGCGATGCCGTCCAAAGCATGTTATAATTGTGGAAGAGAAGGTCATTTAGCCCGATTTTGTCGTTTACCGAAGACAAATTCAGCTAGGATGGAGGCACCAAAGGCCGTCCCAGAAAAGTCAAAACCGGTTGTGCAAGGGAGAGCGTTTGTTGTGAACTCCCAGAAAGCAAGGAACCCGAATGAGGTCATCACGGGTAAGCTTATCATAAACTCTAACGAAGTCTATACTTTATTTGATACCGGTTCTACCCATTCTTTTATTTCTCCTACTTGCGCTCATCGATTAAATTTGATTCCGGGGAAATTAGACTTTGACTTAGCTGTTGAAACTCCATTGGGAGAAACCTTCATTACATCCACGGTTTATAAGTCTTGTTTGGTTCAAGTTGGTACTCACACATTACCTGTCGATCTGATTTCGTTAAAAATACTTGCATTTGACGTGATTCTAGGGATTGATTGGTTAACTACTCATCATGCAAAAATTGATTGTTTTCGTAAGGTTGTTAGCTTTCATATTCCTAATCGACCTATTATGCGAATTCAAGCAACCAAACCATTAAAATCAATGGATGTCATCTCAAGCCATAAAGCTATTCGTTTATTGATAAACGGATGTCAAGCTTTCTTAGCTCATGTCACAGATCTAAACAAAAATACGTCAGCTTTGAATGATATTTCTGTTGTTAATAAATTTCCTGTCGTATTTCCCGAAGAACTTCCTGGCTTACCCCCAGAGCGTGAAATTGAATTTTGTATCGACCTTGAACCCGGTACAAAACCCATTTCCAAAGCCCCATATCGAATGGCTCCTATTGAACTTTAGGAGTTAAAGACCCAACTGCAGGAATTGTTAGACATTGGTTTTATTCGTCCTAGTACTTCTCCTTGGGGTGCTCCTGTTCTGTTCGTGAAGAAGAAAGATGGGAGTATGCGACTTTGTATTGATTATCGGGAGTTGAATCATGTCACCATCAAAAATAGGTACCCATTGCCACGTATTGATGACCTGTTTGACCAGTTGCAAGGAGCACAATTCTTTTCAAAGATTGATCTTCGTTCTGGATATCATCAGCTGAAGGTTAGAACTGAGGATATTCCAAAGACGACTTTTAGAACTCGGTACGGGCATTATGAATTCCTAGTCATGTCCTTTGGATTGACTAATGCTCCTGCTGCCTTCATGGATATGATGAACCGGGTATTCAAGGAATATTTGGATCACTTTGTGGTCGTCTTTATTGATGACATCCTTGTTTATTCCAAAAGCCGTGAAGATCATGAGCAACACTTGAGGCTGGTACTCCAAAAGCTTCGTGAATACAAACTTTATGCCAAGTTGAAGAAATGCGAGTTCTGGCTAGAAGAGGTAGCATTCCTTGGGCACGTAGTATCAAGTCGTGGAATATCTGTTGACCCGGCAAAGATTGAAGCAATTCAAAGCTGGGAGCAACCTAAATCAGTAACCGAAGTACGTAGCTTTCTTGGTTTAGCTGGTTATTATCGGAGATTCGTGGAAGAATTTTCTCGAATCGCTACTCCATTAACTCAGCTGACTCGGAAAGATACAAAGTTCGGTTGGAGCGAAGAATGTGAGCAGAGTTTTCAAGAACTCAAGAGGAGACTCATTTCAGCACCTGTTCTAACAATACCATCTGGCTCGGAGGGATTTGTCATCTACAGTGATGCTTCGAGCAAAGGGTTGGGATGCGTTCTCATGCAACATGGAAAAGTCATAGCCTATGCATCAAGACAACTCAAGGAATATGAGAGGAATTATCCTACTCATGATCTAGAGTTGGCAGCTGTTGTCTTTGCACTTAAAATTTGGAGGCATTACTTGTATGGGGAGAAGGTGGAGATCTTTACGGATCATAAAAGCCTCAAATATTTCTTCACTCAAAAGGAACTTAACATGCGACAACGACGTTGGCTTGAACTGTTGAAAGATTATGATCATACCATTCAATATCATCCTGAAAAAGCAAACGTGGTAGCTGACGCATTGAGTAGAAGATCATATGCAAGTACGAGTGCGATATTGTCAACACAAAGACCCATTTTGTGTGATTTGCAAAGGATGGAGATAGAGTTAAAGACTCTAGGGACCCATGTGATGATGGCGAATATACGAGTAGAACCGACTTTAATCGATAAAGTTAAAGTTACTCAAGATACAGACCTGGAGCTGATGCGTATGAAGAAGAAAGTGCAAGAAGGTGCTATACCGGAAGCAAAAATCGATGAAGAAGGAATACTTCAAGTCAACTCCAGACTTTGTGTTCCTAACAACCCTGATTTAAAGTATGAAATCATGATGGAGGCGCACAACACACCGTTTACAATCCATCCTGGAAGTACCAAAATGTATCATGATCTTCGTCATACATTTTGGTGGAGCAATATGAAGAGAGAGATAGCGTTGTTTATCTCAAGGTGTCTAACTTGTCAACGAGTCAAAGCGGAGCATCAAGTACCAAAAGGTCCATTGCAACCACTTGAAATTCCAGAATGGAAGTGGGAGCACATTACCATGGATTTCGTTACCGGTCTTCCTAGGGTTTCTCAAGGTATTGATGCGATTTGGGTCATTGTTGATAGATTGACCAAGTCTGCTCATTTCTTACCGATACGAGAAACTTATACACTTGAACGTCTTGCTCGTATGTACATAAACGAGATTGTAAGACTGCATGGTATGCCAGTATCCATAGTTTCTGACCGAGACCCAAGATTCACTTCACGATTTTGGGTTAGTTTACAAAAAGCTATGGGCACGGAGTTACGATTTAGTTCAGCATATCATCCTCAGACGGACGGACAATCAAAGAGGACTATTCAAACTCTTGAAGATCTATTAAGACTCTGTGTCTTTGACTTCAAGGGAAGTTGGGACAAGTTCTTACCATTGGTGGAGTTTTCCTACAACAACAGTTATCAAGCAAGTATTGGCATGGCTCCATTCGAAGCATTGTATGTAAGAAAATGTCGTTCTCCAGTATGCTGGGATGAGGTGGGTGAAGCAACGTTGTTGGGACCGGAGTTGGTACGTATGACTACAGAAAAGATTCAAACGATCCGACAACGTATAAAAACCTCACAAGATCGACAAAAGAGTTATGCTGATCTTCATCGGAAGGACGTGGAATTTGATGTAGGAGATCATGTGTTCTAACGTGTTGCTCCATGGAAAGGAGTTACGAGATTTGGAAAGAGAGGAAAGCTCAATCCTCGATTCATCGGTCCATTTTTAATCCTCGATCGAGTAGGAACTGTGGCTTATAGACTCGCTTTACCGCCAAGTATGTCTCGTGTTCATAACGTTTTTCACATATCCATGTCACGCAAATATGTGGAAGACTCGAACCACATTATTGAGTTAGAACCGGACGAAATAGCGGAGAATTTGACGTATGAAGAAGTTCCTGTTCAAATCTTGGATAAGAAGGAACATATTCTACGCTCCAAGGTTATACCTCAAGTCAAAGTTTTGTGGAGAAACCACGATGTTGAGAAAATGACTTGGGAGTTAGAATCTGAAATGAAATCAAGGTATCCTTACCTCTTCGACATACCAGGTACGTACCCTAATTTCGAGGGCGAAATTTCATAAGAAGGGGAGGTTGTAAGACCCCAACTTTTATAAATAAAGATGAATTTTCTATAAATATCATTTTTGAATATTATGGAGTTAATTTGATATAATGTTATAGTTGTGGGTAATATTTATAAATTTTGCAAAGTACGCAAGTTGTTATATAATATTCGATTGGTCGGGGAATATTCGTTTTAACAGGGAATATTAGTACAACGACACAATCATTGGTGGACCCCACAACGGAATTATTGTCGGATTGAGAAAACGACAAAAATATTTTATTAAAAATAACGGCGGAAATTTTACCATTGTTACTGTTGAACTACTCGGTAGTAAAAGTACAGTAATACGTGTGGTTGCATAGTAGCACACGATATTGATTATTAATGCTTATGTGAGAAGTCACTCAGTTTGATTCAATTATTGTCAGTTAATAAAATGAATTATTTAGCGATAATGACGTTTTATTTTATTCGTATTATTAACGTAATAAAACAGAAACATCTTTTTATATAAAACAGAATACTTTATTAAAGTTATTCTATAAATAGAATATATTATATTTTATTTAAAAGATTTTTCTTTAAATATGGACCGTCAGATTAAAGTAATCAATCTGGACCGTTCATGGATTAGTTACTATGCATTCTATTTTTCTATAAATAGCAGCTCATTCCTTCATTATTTCTTACGAATTCACTGAACTCTAGAGAGAGAAACTATAGAGAGAGAGAAGAGAGAGAGAAGAAGAGTATTCTGCTACTTAACTATTTCCTTATTTCAGCTCGTCTTTAAAACGGTAAGGGGTGTTATTCTTTCTTATTCATGAAGAGAACTGTTGTTATTCCATTTCTTATTATTCTGTTGGAATAACCTGTATACGTGGTCTACCCTATACTTGGTGACATTCTTCTATTATTCTGTTGGAACATCTTGTCTGTGTGTTTTACACCGGACCTGGTTCCGTTTTTATTATTATTCTGTTGGAACATCCTGTCTGTGTGTTTTACACCGGACCTGGTTCCATTATTTATTATTCTGTCGGAATATCCTGTCTGTGTGTTTTACACCGGACCTGGTTCCATTATTTATTATTCTGTCGGAATATCCTGTCTGTGCGTTTACGCCGGACCTGGTTCCATTATTTATTATTCTGTTGGAATAACCTGTCTGTGCGGTCTATCGCATGCATGGTGATTTCTTTTGTTATTCAATTCTTTATTATACTCAATTGGTTAAGTTTTGACTTCTATACTCCATAAAATTAGTGAAATATCCTTGATAATTGCGGTTCATCCAGTATCTTTTCATGAAATATTCTTCTAAGTATTCTTGAATTTTACTCTACAAAGCAGTATCATGTTGACAATTTGGACGTTGTTAATTCTTGGATAAATTAATTCTTGAACTTGTTTTACTGAATTCTTATATCATTGTCATCATCCTCATGTTTATAAAATGTTGAAAGTTATCTGTGGCCTGTAGTGCATAGATGGACTTGATATGATTATGACCAGGGATTATTCGGTATAATCATGACCGTAATGTTACAAATGATGTGGTAAAAGTCCTCATTGGCCCGTAGTGCATTGATGGACAGTTGTTGGCATGATCATGACCATTAATGAATATACAAATATCCTTGGCCGTAGTGCAGGGGTGATTCGATGATGTGGATTATTTTATTAAGCTGAGTCTCAGCGATCACAGTGTTGGAAAATCTTTTAAATCATAAAAGATAGTAGAGTTTATTTTCTACTTGACTCTTTTAATGGATTGCTTGTTCCGCTGCAGTTAAACTTGATGTCTATTATATTTTATCAGTTTAACATTGTTGAAGGCTAATGATAATTTATTCTGTATTATCTTAGTCATAATATTTCTTACTGGACTAGTTGAGCTCACCCTTTCTTTCACTGTTCTCTTCAGGAAATGAGAACGTAGCTGGGGCAAGTCGGGGAACGGAGTGATGGTCCGAATGATAGTATTAGTTAGTAGTCCTCACTATTCTATGTAATGGTGTGTTAATAAATGTAATGAGGACTCCTTTTGAGTATGAATACTCTCTAGAAGATAATATTTGTATTCAAACTCACAGTTTATGTTTTGTCGTATTGTACACGACAGTTGTATTAGTAAGTTGTATTTGTATTCTGTACTATGTATCTGACAACCCAAGATGGGTGATGTATACCTAATTTTGGGGGCGTCACACGCGGGCTTCTTCCTTTATTTTTTATTTTATTTTTTTACAAAATCTTGCTACACCAAAAATAGTAATAATAATAAATATTAAAAATAATAAAATAATTAATAATAAATAATAATACAAACAGATACGATTAAACAATATTAATTGTCTATAATATCCTTAAATTTTCATAATTATCATATTTATTTTATACTCTCTCATCTAAAATATTTTTTCATAAAAAATAATTTTAGAAATATTATTGTTAATTCTCTTAAATTATATAAAACGATAAATAATTAAAAAAAATATATTATATTAAGGGAGGGGTGAGTATTAATCTATGTGCTTTCTTAATATACGTGCATGTAAAAAAATTAATACTACTGTATTATAGAACAGACGGAATAACTACTGAAAAAGACAAAAAGATAATGGAATGGATTGGAGCGAGTTGGGGTGGGTTTGCGTTTGTTTGGTTGGTACTTGGTAGGAGGGTTTGTCTGGATTCGTGGATGAAATTATAGAAAAAAAGTTACCGTAATTATAATAAACTGTTACGAATACTTAATTAACTATACATCGTCTCATGCGGGTGATGGGTGAAATATTATATATGTATGCTTTAAATAATAATTATATAAAGTAATATGCACTTTAAAGATAATAATTGTGGATCCACAATAATATTTAATATCTCAACCATTCTAAGGTTTAGATTTATTGTAAAATATATTAACTTTATAAAATACAATCAACTTATCAAAATTTAGTTTACTAATAATAAAGTTATGGATATTCTATATATTATAAAAAATAAAATTTTTATTTGAATAATTAAGACTTTTTCACAAGGATTTTTAAGAAAATCCACCAATAACAATGCAGCTCAATAAATACTCGTTATTATCTGTGAGAAGTACAGAAAGAGTACATAGTTGATTGGCAAATTTTGTATTGATACTTGCAGGTGAAGGCTTTGGGTTATGCAGACATACATAGTTGATTGGCTCAACAATCTGACTGTATAATAGTTGATTTATTATAAACATCAATAAATATTTATTTTTTAAGAATATTAAATTTGAATAAAAGTAAAAAAAATAATATATTAAAGATTGCATTAAAAACAAATAGTTGTAGCTCAGTTGGTTTGAACTTTTATTTATTTACAAGTCTTGTGTTCAAGCCTCACAACCCACAAGTGGCAACATTTTATTTTAAAAAAAAAAAAAAAAAGTCACGGGCCACAGGCCGGACCTTCACAGGTCGGGCCAAAAAAGCCCAGTATTGGACTAAAAAACCGCAGCCCACAGCCCGGCCCGTGACGGGCCGGCCCGCGGGCTTGGGTCATATATTGCTAGGTCTAACTGGTATGCTTGAATTCGACTTGTATATCGTTAAACAGAAAACGAGTGTGGATCATATTCGACTTGGATCAATTTCGAATTCGAGCTTTGCATCATATTTTCGAGCCGATCTCCAGTCGAGTACCGAACTACTTAGCTCGACTTACACCCCTACCTACTTAGACCAGTACCAGCATTATTAAGGGTTAATTCAATAAAATCCCTAGCAACTTTTGAAATATTTTTGTGTGTTTGAATTTGTGAAACTTTTCTTGAGGACACAAATTCATGATTATGATTCAGTTAAGTGTAGACACAAACTAATTATTTTTACTATTAGCATGCACAATATATAAAATTTTGTTATACATTTTGTTCTATTAATAGAGTCCCTCCTCCTCTTTCCCTTAATATTATCAGTGACAACTTCATTTTTCTTAATCACCATATATCCAGTTTTATGACACTGATACAATCTAGAACAAAAATATTCAGAATTCACATGTTTTTTGCTAATTTTTATTCTTACTTCAGATCCAACACGTTTTGCATATTAATTTTCTATTACATATTTTCGGCAACTTCCAACGTATCAAAAAATTGACCAATATAAGGAATGGTATCATCAATTAAAATTGTTACATCATTATTATCATGCAAGTATTCCTCGATACTTGAAATTGAATGAAATGATTCTCCAATAAACAAATTCATGACAAAACAAATGAATCACTTGTAAAAATTAAATTACAGATTACCAATTTTTGTTAATGTTGCTCTCTTGGTATGCTTGCTCGTAGTATATACTCTCTCAATCGTATGAGCATGTGAGAAAGGAAGAAATAAAAGTAATATTATGGTATGCTAGCTCAGTACTTGTTATGTTCTCTCAAGTTGATTGAATTTTTTACGTACGAGAAAAGAGACGAAAAAAGGATCAATTAGGGTAACTAAATTTGTTCTACGTACCGTCCATCTGCACTTTTAGTTCTGCAGACGGGTAAAATAATAACTTTTATAGTCCGCACTTTAGTTTTGCAGATTAAACCTCAAACCAAAAAAGTTCAATTTAAAGTTATCAATCTTTCATTTTGTCGTTTTTCCATATCCTTATTGCAGATTCATGTTATCTAGGATGATGAGAAACATGCATAACTAAACAAATAGAATCTAATAATAGGGTGAAGTATTTTCTCATAGTATGAAGCATGGGAGACAACATAGTGCAGTATATATCCTCACAACTGTTTAGCCATGCATGTCTCTCATTAGTCCAGCTCACATCACATGAATCAATAAGAGCAATAATATGCAAGAAACAAATGGAAAATTTTATAGCGTTAAATCTAATTCTTCTAGTTCCAAATCGATGTTGCCAAAATGAGATGAGATCCAAAAGTCATAACACGCAGATAGAGCGTAGTACTTGACTTTTTATATTACACTTAAAGCCCGCAGTGTAGTTCGCGGTCTAATGGTTCACCAAAAACGATGTCGTTTGGATTATATCATTAATGGACTTCAGCGTCTGCAGTTTAGTTTTGCGAACGAACTGTATGACCATCGTCTTCAATGGTATTAACAACTTCTATACATAGCATCCGCAATATTAAACTACAGATGAATGAGGAGTTTTTTAGACAATCATCTAATATGCAATATTAAATTGTGAAAAGGAATTAAACTGTGAATTTGGGAATTAAAACCTTCTATACATAATGTATGCAGTATTAAACTATAGATGAACGAAGATTATTTTGGACAATCATTTAATCTGTAGTATTAAACTATGGGCGGCTATTAAACTGTTTAGTTTTGAATACCTTTTTAAGTCTCTTATTTGGCCTTTTTTTTGCCAGTCGATTGTTTATATTACATGCTAGAAAAATTTAGATTTCGACCAATAAGACAAGAGAACCCACATTTACGTGTGGGTTATCTATTTGACTCGATTATAAATGTAAATATGGTATATATATATAATATACTAAAACGTGTGGATATACACATTCAGACAAAATGTTTTTTCCCACATTTACGTGGTCTAATTGTTGTCTAACCTTTCCTTGAGGGGTTTCAACTTTCAACTTGGCTTTGTTTTCCCAAATAAAAAAAAATTATTAAATCCACAATAAAAATTATTATTTTCACAACAAAATTGTCGTTTTAAATCTTAATGCGACGGTTTTCACCGTCGCTATATATCTACAGCGACACTTTTATTGTGAAAATAACAAAAAATGTTGTGGATTTAATAATTTCCAAAAAAAAATCCATTTCCTTTGGCTCACGGTACCACAAGATATATCATGCCATTGCCTATATAATTTCAGTTACATATTCTCATTGGTGAATAATTTTTTGATCTTAAATATTTACCTTTTTACGTGATAACAGAGCAGAGGAATCCGCAAACCATTATTTTTTTATGATGAACGCATGGAAACTGAACAAGTTCAATTCACCCTATTTTGCTCGAGACTTTTTGCCTACTTTTTTTATTTATATATCATTATCACCCTAATAATACTAGCATTTTTTATTTGTTTAAAAAAAGCTAGCAAATTACACTAAGCTAAGATGTCCATGTCCTTGAATAAACAATTTCTCCCAGCCAAAACATTGAACCTCAACATAACTATAACTTTAAATTACACCATGTTAAGTATATATTGATGTGTCATTATTTTTCATGTGTGTGTGTGTGAGAGAGAGAGAGATTGGTACTAATCTCGAGTCAAAACATTGAACAATTTATAAACTACAACATAAAAGCACAGCATAATGTTATCCAGATAGGCTATGTGCCAAACAAAAAACGACTAGAACAGTTCTGATAAAATAAGAAAAAACTGAAGAGGATCTAGTGATTCTTAATGGTTATTAAGAAATTTGTTACATTTGTAAAGATCATAGGCTTAGCTTCGCGGAAAATATAGCACAAGCTCTGACCATTTGCATTTATAAACAACTCAGAACAGTGTTCAGATATACTTGCAAAGAATTGCAGCAAAAATCTAGTCAACCTCAAAGGAACGAAACTGAGTTTTTAAAACTCAAGCAAGTGTCCGCTTGTTGAAAGACTCAACCGTTAAGTTGGCAGTGAAAGCAGGAATTGAATTCAACTTCCGAATAAATACATCAACCTACAAAATGTGCACCACGTCAGAGTTTTGAACTAGAAATAGCAAGACTGGTGTTATCCACATAGAATCGCGGACACTAGGTACACAAGACGATTCCAAAACCAGCAAAAAAACATGATATGTAACAAGACAATTCGAAAACCAGCAAAAAACATGATATGTAACGGTAATAATCGTCTACGAGCAGTAAATATAACAAATTATAGCTCTCTGTAATTCTTTTTCTTATACGCTAGAGCTTTTAATGCAGAAAGGTTCTTCATATGTTATTCCTGAGACAGTTTTCAAATAAAAAGAATTTAACGACATCTAACATCTTTGCACACTTTAGTATAATTCAAAACTCAAGTCAAACCATAAGAAAAAGAAAAGAAATATAAATTCTGACTTTCTACTTGAACCTTGTGGCGCATTGACCTAGACTAAAGTATGTCCACTTGTTACTAGATATGAAACATAAACAAACTCAAGGGTTTGTGAAATGTCGAGTCTTTGGCAAACAAACCTCAAGATTGCTAATTCCAATCCCCATACTTTGGGCCAAGCTAAAAATAGTATGGCAATATTTCCACAAGAAAAAATGTCAATGAAGATATATAAAATTCATTTTTCTGAGATCCAATTTTCATTTATTTCCTTTTAAAAGTATTCGACTGGTTTTTCTTTATTTTTCAGAATTTTTTTTTTCATGTTCAAATAGTAGGAACAAAATCTAAAACCAGACTTCAAAAATGTTTCCTCCAGAAAACTGCCTTCAAGAAGCTATTGGCCTCCCTATATTCAGACTTCTCTTGATTAAAGGACTGCAGTACAAACGTTCCACGGGCCAAAAGAATGAAGCTAATAATCTGGTTAATTTTGGGCCAGGCAGGGATGTAGAAACATACCAAATCTTCAGAAAATTAGGCACCTATAAATTACATTCCTGAAGTCGTAGTCCATACCTGACGGGATATCTCAGGCTGTGAGCTGTACTCATTTGCCTATAATATTAGAGAATTAATTTAGTTTATGATGTTTATAACATACAGAATTTAAATGAATAACTGAAGAATATCTAAGGAGATATTATAGGAATGCTGAACTGACTATGCAAATGGAAAGGACCACTTTAATGTCATGTTCTATTATTTAGAATATATAAGAATTGCTATAACATACAAAGACTCGTTTTTGTATGGGAGGAAAAACCTGAACAAAATCTTACCAAAATATTTGTATTCCCTGATTCATATTCAAATTGGAGCTTCTCATCATCACTTTGAGCATAAATTGATTGCAGGGTGAAACGTGTAACTGGAATTCCATCTGAACGCTGATGATCATCCATAACAATCTGAAAGAAAATATTATTAACTAGTATGAGAAATGTCATCATGAAAAATACCTTAGATTTGCCAGCCAAGTTCTATCCAAGTGAATTTGCTAACATGCATAAGAATGTTCTCATAAAATATGTCTACATCACTGAAAATGGGAAACTTTATGATGCTCCTCTTCCATTTTTATGTTAACCAAACATCTCTATTTAATAAGCACAACAAAAAATAACCCCCACCTTTTCCCTTGTAGTAGGATCTCTAGCATCTGGAGGATTTAAGATGAGGACAATTAAAGAAGCTTATGAAATGAAACTACAATAAAGAGGGCTACAGTTGGAGTAAAGTCCAAGGCCAACTCTGTCGTCCATAGTTGGGCCATGTTGCTCAACTCACATGTTTTAGGCTCAAAATTATTGAAGCCAAATGGAGTCTAACGGGACACTGGACTCCTTAGGTTTTAGCTCAGTGAGGCTCAAAATTTGATAAAACAATTTCAGCCTAGAATTACACTAATAATGCCTCTGTAGTCTACACAACATTGTCTTAACTAAGTAAAACGGTAAATGTGTCCTTGATACTGGCATACTGCATTCAGTGTTGTGAAAACATTCATACTAGTGTCACTATTTAAAGTAGAAAGCACTCTCATAGGTTTCTGCATGAATATCAGAAGGAAGCAGTGAAATCCTCTGTGTCATAGATTGGAGTCTGTCCCAAAATCCATCTTTTTACAGTATTTCAAATTGAATAGGTATCTGTAGGCATTTATTATATCTCCGTGTTTCTGTCCAAAAGAAAATCTTTTCTATTATATTACATAACTATGTTTCCACCTGAATAAGTTCCATTGGGTTTACCAACATTTGTATTTCTAGAAATGCAGGCGGACCAATATCAGTGGGTAAAAATGTGCATTTGATTATGATCAGGGTCACTGGTGACAAACCAAAACAACTGCATAGAATTTAATACCTTGTAACCAAATAGTTCACAGCATGCCCTTCTGAAAACTGAGATTCTATCTGCGAAAACAGTCTTGTATCTGTTTCATACAATCATTTAGAAGCTTCAAAATCATTTTCAGATAATGTTCAATATTGCAGCAAATACCATTAAAAATGCACCAATAAGTCAATAACTCACCTTTCCTCGCGTTTTTCTAGTGTTGCAATTTGCTCTTTTAGCTGCACAATCTTTCCAGATATGTAGGAGTCAACCAGTGTCCCAGCATCAGCTGAATAGTTCACAGAACACCAATCAGATCTATGATTCAATTTGCAGGTATTAAGCACATTCTATTTGAGAAATTTAATAGCACTAAAACAATCAGTAGATTATGGTGAGCAAGATGGAATACAAATCATGAAAACCATGAGCTATTTAGAGTTGAAAGTACAAATTCTAGGAATCACCATCTAATTTTGTACACAGAATGAGCAAGATTTGCAATTTATTCTTCCTGATGCATCACAAATAGGGGGGATTAGTGAAAAGGAAGAAAAACATATCACCCTAGATAATAGGCATAAGTTGTCGAATGCATTAGTTGTCAAATGGAAACCAAAATTATTAGTCGCCTTTGCCCTAGTACTTTTAGAATTAGGGCTAGGTTAATTAAAAAAAAACATACAAATAAGTCTAAGTTTAACTTTATGATCTGAGGTTCCGAGCTCAGTGAGCACGTCCGATTACATGCGTTCAACCATCTTGATGTCTCAGAACTCACTAAACTCGATCATTAATAACATAATTTGATCAAATTACTGACTCCTAAAACCTGTTCACCTAGGCTAAGACCTCTCAAACAAGAACTAATCAACCAAGTATGTCAACTAATGACCTAACTAGCAGTCTAGCACTAACTGGAGTTCATAATGTCCCGAGCATGCTCCAATCGAGACCACAATTTTATAGTTTTTCTTGTTAGTACGTTCCAGTTCATTCTACTGAACAATTTTCAATATTCAACTCTACAACAATTTGGCGAATAAATTCTCTATTATAGCTTATTAGACTAAACCTAATACTACCAAAGTTGATGAGTAGCAAGGAAACTAGAATTCCATCATAACTATGTAACATTCCTTGACCAAATATTTAGCTATTCTGAAAATAAGTCAATGACTCATTTTCTCATTGCAGAATCCCAATTTTTCCTTATTTCACTCTGCTACTCATAATTGTCTTAAAATTTACAATAAATTAAATATAATAGCATGGAGTTAATATCTCCCCTACCATAGTTGTCACGGCGGTCAACTGCCAGGACGCCTAGGCGATAAGGTGCCCGCCATGGAGTCCTTATGGCGACAAGTGGTTAACAATGTGCAATTTATATATTATTTATTTTATTTCAAAAGTATATTGCACAATAAAATTTTATATACACTAAAACCCAAAACATAATAACTAACACTATGAAAAAGTCTCAACTCAACTCTCTACTCTGTTTCTAGTCATAGCTCAAGCAAAGTCATCAACTACGAAGTCATTTTCGTCTCCCTCACGAGCATTACTCTCATTCAAAAGAGTAGAGTCATGGTCAAGGGTGCACAAACAGGCTGCCTGGCCTGGCCCAATCTAGGCCGTCAGGCTTTGACCGTTGACCAGGCCAAGCTTATTGGATGAAATGGTGATCTAAGGCAGCCTTCCGACCAAGCCTGGCCCAAGCCAAGGCCCAAACGAGATGGATTGTTGTGTAAATTTCGTACCCATCACATGCTCAATCAATCGGTCCCTCTTTCCCCAACTACTCTTTTTCTCTAAGATCTGTTTCCTCCCCTGTTTTCCTGCTCTGCTTATTTTATATTTATGTGGAAAATTTTGTTTGTTTGGCCTCAGATTTCTTATGTTTGGATCTAAAACTATAAAAAAAAAAAACCATTTGTTCAGAAGTGCACTGTATTGAGAGATAGAGATATGGATCCAGAAGCAGTGGCGAAGGCTTTAGTGTAGCACTATTACACGACTTTCGATGTGAATCGTTCCGGCTTGCCTAACTTGTATCAGGAGGCTTCCATGTTGAGCTCAGAGGTCAAAAGATACAAGGTTCTCAAAACATCGTTGTGAAGCTCACCACTAAGGTAGGTCATGGCTTCTCATCCTTATGCATCTGATTGAGGCGAACAATGTTGATGATGTATTCTATATAAACAATAGGTTGGATGATTATATTGATTAGACTAAATTAGAAACATTAGCTCAACAAAAAGTTAACTAATTAACGCTAGATCTGATGCACTATATCAAAATCAGATTGATGGAATAGAAAAAAGAAAAGAATAAGAAAGAAGAATGTTAATTGCAGTATATAGAAGTTGGGTTGGGTTTATGGATGGATAGCTTATTTTATTTGGGTTGGGCCGCTGAATTGTTTTTGGGTTGGGTTGGATTGGGGTGGGTTGGGCTGGGCTGTACAGAAATGGGGGTTGGCTTGGGGTTGGTGGCTGGGCCTGTAGGCCAGGCCAGGCCAGGCCAGGCTCAGGTCGTTTTTCAGGCCAGGCCACATGCTAAAAAATGAAGCCTCTTTGGGATCTTCAGGCCAGGCGGCGTTTTCAAGGGCCTAGGCCAGACCAAGGTCAGACAGCATGCCTTTGGCTTTTTGTGCACCTCTAGTTATGGTTTAAGTTAAGGTAATGAGTTAAGTTACTTGGGTAATTGCAAAAGTCTATGGGTTATGAAGGGTCATGGGTTCTAGGTGACGGCATGGCGACGCCATGATAACTATGTCCCCTACAAACAAAATATTCTCAAGAAAAAATAGCCACCCTTTCAGACGTAAGGAGTTATACATAGTCATATTTTTTATTGACAAATATAAAGAGAAACAATGATATGGGCTGTACAAAACGAATCATAGTCAAAAGTTTCTTTGGGAAATTCTAGCACTTGTTCCATCTACATCAACACTATAACAGCCAGAAAGCCACTTAATAGAGGTATGTTATGTAAGATACATACTCTATAGATATAATAAGACTACAGGGAGCACTGATTCCAAGCACATGATTCCAATAATTTAATAAACTAATTGAATAACAAGTAAGCTTGTTGCCTTCGATTCGTATAATTTTCTTCAATTCATAAGCATTGCTTAGCTAGCACCAATTTGTGGTAATGCTTAGCATGTTAAGTCTAAAAATGAAGGTTAAATTTTGAGAGCATCAACCTCTCTCCATTTATATTGATCGAGGATGGTAGCAGAACTGCAAAACTGATTTAACCAACAGCCCAACTATAAAACTCAATGACTGTTCTAAAAATCCAAGCTTAGGAACTAGGCGGTCCTCTACCGCCTCAATTTGGTTGAGCGCCTAGGCCCCCGCATAATCAGACCTCTTCTTTAAAGCTCTACAATACTTCAAATGAATTTGTTAAGCCTTAAAACATTATTTTTATGGTAATATTTCATGTAGAATTTAAAAAATTACATCTATTGTATACTTTGTATAGTATAATAAGTACGTACAATAGAAAAATATATAAATGAGACCGCCTGAGAAAACGCCTAGTCCACCTAGGAGAACGCCTAAGCCTAGGCGCCCCGCCGCTTAACAATTTTTAGAACACTGCTCAATGACAATAACAAGCCATAGCATACAATGTGTAAACTACACTTCCTACGAATACAAGATTT
Organism: Panax notoginseng; assembly: GCA_016801055.1. NCBI lineage: Eukaryota > Viridiplantae > Streptophyta > Magnoliopsida > Apiales > Araliaceae > Panax > Panax notoginseng. The sequence continues at coordinate 15,373,361 of CM029019.1, read as the reverse complement.
TGCAACCGTGGAATCAATAAGCTACATTCTGCTTTGGATGGAAAATAAAAGGGGAAAAAATATTATTATTAAGATTTCATCATTCAAAATCAACCCAATACCTGACTGCTTCTTTAACTCCTCAACAGCTTGTAACTTCTCATTAGCCTTTTGTAACTCGATCTGCAAAGCTTCAATTGTTTGTTTTGCCTCATTGTCAACGGCCAAAGTATTCACCATTCGCAAAACTTTTGTGCTTCTGGATGAAAAATCACCATGCCCCAACTGAATACATAACGATAAATGTTTAAAATGATACAACTTACAAGTATAAATATCGCTTCACATGCGACAAGCAAAACCACATGCAAAAAATATCAGTGTCTTTATTTTAATGATGTTGAGTAATCAGAACAGAAGTGCATTAGGAAGCATGGAGAAAGAAGAGTAATGTTTAACCCTTGCTGGAAATCTGCAATGTTGGCAAGGCAACAGTACAACGCCTAAAGCAAAGAGCTTTGATTTTAATAAAAATGAACTCCACTAGATTTACAGGGATTACAAATTACATCAATACACATACCTAAACAAATATTAACACTGTTACCGCTAGTTGCAGTTAATTTAGATAAAACGAATACTCAAACAGACTTATTTTTCCAAAACAAACTGGATAAGCTAAATCCTTAACAGCCTAAAAGTATTACATCCTATAAAGCATAATTATTCCTAAATCCTAACGATATTTACATAATTATTTATAAACTAGTACTTGCAAATCCCAAGGATTAACTTGTACATATGGAGAACAGGATTCTTATCGACATGCTAACTCACATGTGACGGGAAAGTTAAAAATGTGATGAATTTTATCCACGACGTGAATCACATATGTTTTCATTGGACTAAACATGTGGACAAAATTACTTCCTATGAAGTACCAAATCAAAAACCAATTGACCATAGGTGGAGTAGCTCACAACAGTATTGCTGAAGGTGATTGAGTGCCTAGCCTAGGAGCTAGGACAAACTTAGGGTGGGAACCTTTGATGAGGCGACTCTCTGACTCGAGGCTTAGACACTGAGTAGCTGGTCTTTTATTTTTTTGTCAATAAAAAGGGTTATCATACTTAAGTCGCCGTCTGTAATAGATCCTCCTGATATAGAGGAGCACTTCTGTCTAGGTCATTTTTACTAATATATATGGGAGGAGAACAATGCCCAAAAACTCACGTTCCGAAGGATTTAAGAGAGCAACACCCGCAGAGGATTAAGAGACGTTTTGAAGAACCTCTGGTCCTCAACAGGAAGACAGATGATCAAAAGGTGAAATCAAGGCTACCCACAACGAGTTTTTTCTTCTTTTTTTGGGATAACTAATACAATTAAAACGGTAAAAAGGAATGAATCCAGTACACATGCAGTATACAAAAGTATGGTGAAAAGGTCACCTATGCTGTCGAAAAACAAAGCCTCATCAAATACAAAAAGCCTCCCAAAAGAAACAACTTACACTAGGCTCCTAAATGCAAAATCCACCCAAAAGAGAAGAAAGCTAAGAAAAAGAAACTGAACATGATGAATAAGTATTCCCTTGCATTCAAAATACAAACTGTTCCACTCTTTCCAAATAGTCCGGCAAAGTACCAAATCTGGTCATTTTCACCATTCCTTTTCACCTTCACCCATCACCAAGCCTGCAATATCCTGTTCATTAAGCTCGGTATCACTCAAGAACTGACGCACAGAGAAAACACCACCAGCCACAAGCTCCTAACCACCTCACAATAAAGAAACAGATGGTCAATTGTTTCTTCCTCAAAATAACACATGACTCACCTGCTTGCAAGAGTCAAGACAATGCCCTTCTCTTCCGGAGATTATTCTGAGCAAGGGTTACACCCAATGGCCAACGCTGCCGTGTAAGAAAATAAAGCCACCTTCTCAGGTTCCCAAACCTTTCATACTTCTCCAAGGAAGCAAGCATACTTCTCCATCCTGCAAAACTCTAAGATAAGAACACATAAAGAAGCCACTAATATGCTCATTCCAAAGGACTATATCATTCTGGTCTAACACCAACTCCGTCACCTTATGAACGCCAAGTCAAGCAACGCCTTTAATTCTATATCCTGAAAGTTTAATCTGAATAGCAGTTGTCACGTCCAAATCCCCTCAACCTCCATACTGATACTCCATAATACTGGCCCTTGAATCTACCACAACTCTCAAAAAACTGAAACACTCCTCATGATTAAACTCTCTACAATCCTACCAAAATTGGATGCTCATACCATTCCCGCCTTCTAAGAGATGTGCCTAACAAGCTCCTCAAATCCTGCCAAGCTTTCCACACACCTCCCCCAAACCAAGGACTTGAAATATTCATTGGCAGACTCAGAACAACAAAACAAAAATCATATGGAAATTGCATTTTGTAGGCCAAATGAGTCATAATTAAAACTGAACTCCAATCCAAGTATGAGAAGCTATAACATCCATACTCGTATTTGTAACCTTGAAAATGTAGAAGGCTTGAGAAATTCAATGATTGGATTGTAGAAGCACAATCTCTCTACAACGTTAAGAAGGTAAAAAACTAAAAACAGAGTATGGCTTCAAATAATGTGTAAATAGAACCAGCACTATATTAGTATGTGTGCAGTGCGAGTTCACTTAAATAGCTCTTATCAACTGATGAAGTAACAAAATAGTAAAAACCATCAAATCAAGGGATAATCAACAGTATCATCAAATTACAGTAGGCTAGCCTAATACCTAACGGATCTTATCCAGAAACAAGCAATTACAATATCAAGATTCAAATCTACTACATTAAGGGTTCTATTATCAAAGAAATTATGGCGTGTGAATGTCAGCAAGTTCACCAACACAGCCCCTATCAACTGATGAAGTAACAAAATAGTAAAACTCATCAAATCAAGGGATAAGCAACAGTTTCATCCATTGCAGTAGATTAGCAGAATACCTAATGTATCTTATCCAGAAACAAGCAATTACAATATTAAGATTCAAATCTACTACATTAAGGTTCTATTGTAAAATATACGTAGATAAAACATCTTCAAACTTCTCCAATATTTATAATCTCTACAACAAATAAAGTTCAATTGTTTAGCAAGCAATTCATGGCTTAGCACCAGAGCCATACAGTAACAACTTTGAGAGGAAAAAAGTAAACCATCATAAACAAATGAAACAAGAAATTCCAATATCAAAATTGGGATCTACTACTAGAAGGTGCTATTTTTGAAATAAAGTAGATAAAAAATCTTTATAAATTCTCCGATATTTATATAAACTCTACCGCAAACAAAACTTAAATGTTTCCCATGCATTTGATGAATCATGGCTAAGCATCAGAACAATATAGTAACAACTTTGAGAGGAAAAAGTAAAATACTGTAAACAGATTTCAAAAATAGCTCGTGCTTGAATGCATCAGTAATAACCATAGTGCAAAGAATCACTTCAACGACAATTTATATTTAATCACTATACCAACATAGTTCATGATGAATGAACCAAGTGAGGTTAACACTGTACAGCTCTACATAACCATCAGAAAAAAATACTAGTATGCACAAGTGGATTTATGTGAAACAAACCTTCGACTCCAAGAGTGATATCTCAGAACGAAGACGATCACCTTCCCTCTCTAATGATTTTATTCTTCTTGCTTCATTATTTAGCCTCTCAGTGAGTAACTTTATTTCATTGTGCTGACGATTACTCACTTCTGTTTGTTCACATAAATTCTTCTCCAGTTCTTTTATGTAGTCTTCTTTCTTCTTAAGAGATGACTCAAGCTCCTGCCATTGTAAACCAAGTAACAATACAGAACCATCAGGAACAACAGCAAGAAACAACGCGTAGAACATGAATGGTGTTATGCAACCTGAGTAAGAGTTTTGGTGACTATTTCAACCCCTGTTTCAACATTCTTGTGCTTCTTCAAGTCATCAACAACATTTTTTAGTCGATCTCTTTCCTCGGTAACAGAAGAAATCTGTATTTAAAAGACTAATTTTCATAAGCTGAAATATCTGGTTTCTTGAAAAATAACATTTGGAAAGGAAGTGGATAAATGAAGAAAAAATAACACAGTAGAAGCTGAAGAAAGCATGAGAAACTTCATGTATAAGCCCAACAAGTATAATATGAGTTGATCATTTATTCCTTTGGGGAAGCAAAGAAGTAAAAAAGAACCCTCCAGTTCAAATTAATTTTCATGGAAACCAATCTATCTCTAATTTCAAATTGCAAAGCAAATTCAAGCTGATTATATTTCTCCTCTCCCTAAGAGTGAAGACAATCAAACAATGGTCACTGCAAATTGGATCATTCATTTAATACATAAAAGATGATCCTGATTTTTCATTTTTAGCATTAAAGTAATAGGCAGGCCTAAGGCACTTAATCAGCATAGGAAGCAGGAAAAATAAAATAATACTAATAAAAAAATGGCCCTACTGTTCTGAAAATGTATAGCCATTGACCCATTGCGATATAGCTCCAAAAATTCATCAGACTCCCAACTCAAACAAGGAGTTCACAACATTTTTGGGAAATTATCTATTTGTCCTCAACTTTAGCAACTTTTTTTTACCAAGTTATATTACACATACACATCAGGAAAATAAAGGTTATGGGCTACATAAAATTAATTAAAGTACCTAAATTACAAAAAGGTGCTAAAGTTAAGGGATGAAATAATTATTTCGCGATACATGGATACGGGAGTTCGTTAAATTTCAAAAGGTCGGGACTTGGGTGCGCGGGATACGGCACATTATTATTATTATTGCATACCTGAAATAAAAATCTCACTTATTATACATTAAAAACTCTTATCTTTTGATTAGATATTAAGTTAAAATAAAAGATGTATTTTGTAAGAAATAATTGAGAAATCTGATTTTTAGATTATTTTTATTTGATAATAACGAAATAAAAAAAATGAATCTTGGTAGTTTTCTTAATATATAAAAATAAAAGTTTTGCAAGCCTTTATTAATCTGGGCCCTAACATAAGTACAAAGACTTGTTATTTTTAGTTAGTAACAGGACACATACTTATTATCTGGCTGTATTAATTATATTAAAATAAAATGCTAGTGCAGCCAACAACAATATGGGCCCAAACATAATGACCATAAAAGGGTTTAGTCGCCTCCTTCACCAAATTATGAGACCACAGCAACAGCGATGACAAGCCGATGAGACACCAGCAACAGTGGCATCTCATCGCCTTTCGTATGTTAACTAACCCTAAAAGGTAAGTCCGTTTCTCCTCTTCTTTTTTTCTCTCTTTTTCCAATTTCCAGTCATTAAAGTATGGGATACGGCATCTGCCACATCCCGTACACACCACCGTCACACCCGCGCCACGTGCGCAGTTCGGCACTAGAGGGTGGAACCCCTGCTTCAGCTCTGACCAAATTGGAGGAAAATGATTCCGCTAGCAGACCTCGAATAGTTTAAGATTAAGGTTTAGCTGAGTTAAGTAGAAAAAAAATTATGAAAGAAACCTATTATAGACTGTATCCCTACAAGTTTAATAAATTTGAATCATTTAAGAATATAATTGTTTGTTTTGGCTGTGCGCCTTGGCCTCGTGGAGGCATGGTGAATCACTTATCTACTTCCCCTTTCTCTTATACGTCCCAATTTGTCTTGCATCATACTGCAATCTCAAATTCCTCTTAGCATCCCTCCCTCACTAAAAGGAAAAACAGAAATGGCAATGGTATAGCAGGGTCAACCCTCTGCAACTCGCCCAAGTGGGGGAGAAAAAAATTGCATATGCCACTCCCAAGACCCCAACAACTAAATATAATAAACTTACGACAAAGCATTTAGGGAACAAGAAGGCCACTTCCAAGTATTTCCACCAACTTCCAATCTTGGTAATAGGTAAACTAAAGAAGAAGCAAATTTGAAACATACATTAATAAGAAACATCCTCAACTCTCAATTTTTTTAAAAAAAAATACATATTAGAAAATGAATTGCATATAGGAAAGAAAAGAAGTCCGCCAGGAAAGAAAAGAAGTGGAAAAACACTAAAAGGGTAATAAAGAGGATCCTGCCAATCTCTATGAACATCCTATACACGCCTATAAAAGCTCCCACCAACATCACCCAAAGCAAAGCCAGAAAAGATTTCTATCCCAAAGCAAAGGGAGAGAAAGATACCCATCCTCATACAGTCTAGAATTCCTCCCTGTCCAAATGTCACAAAGAAAGCGCAACGCCACAAGAAAAGGAAAGGGGGCATAAAAATAATAAACAAAATGTATTACAGCACAAGGAACACAAGTAGTCTAACTGAATTATTGAACATGAAATTGCTACATACCATCATTTCAATCTGTTTAACCTCCGTCTTTGACAGTTCTACCTTCTCTTTGGCCAATATACTCTCAGCTTCAGCTTTTTGCTTACAGAGTTCAGCAGCATCTAGAGCCACTTCCAGTTGTTTTAAACGTGCAGTAGTTTCACCAACTTTCATCATGCTCTCAACCACCTCTCTGCATTTCACAAGCTCAATACAGCAAAACGAGAAATCTGTACGCATGAATCGCATAACATCATCCTTTTCTTTATAACTTTGAAAATAATCAGGATAAAGACTCATAAAGGTACAAATTCTAAGATTAGAATTACCCAACCAAGAAATGTCTAGAAGTAAAATATACATACAAAAAGGGGAAAGAATAAACTAGTAAACCATAAGCACAGTAAATTTATTCTTTTTTAGTCTCTTTATCATACTACCTCCATCTGAAAATGAGATCCCTACCTTATCTGTTGGGTGTTTTTCAATTGAAAGCCCATTTGGTTTTGTTTGTCCCCTAAATTTGAGTGGAACCATTGATGCATAGTATTTTGATATGAAAACTCCAATTCTAAGTGAACTCATTCAGAAAACATGTAAAACAGCAAATTATGTGAAATTTTGAAGACAACCAACTAGGAACCTATAATTGCTTAATTTTCTAAATGAGCTCATTCAAAATGAGGAGTTTACATATCAAAATACTATACAAATGTAGCAGCTCCACTAAAATTGAGGCGGACAACCAAATTGGTCAACATTTGACACATTTAGACATAATTTTTTTTAAATGAATATTAAACTTTGTACTAAAATTTGTTATTAGAAAAAATTATATCTAATTGAGTCCAATGCAAACCTTTATATTTGAAGGGGAAAATCAACGAGAGATGTGGACTGTCATTTCCAGGTGGAAGGGATATTATTTTTCCCTCTGCCAACTGTTAGTGAGCACCTATGATACTTACAAATTACAAGCACCTGTAGGTGGTAACATAAATTATCAAAAAAAGACCTGCAGAGACTCCTGAAGAAATCAAACAGTATTGAATGATTCAACAGACTAATCCCCAACCTAACTTGCTATAAAAAAGGTCACAAATACTTCCGGTTTCAAAGATGGACCAACTAGACTACTGTTGTATACTAGTGTGCAACAATTACTTGGTGCAACTATTCAAACTCCAAAAGAAACTGGCTTAAGAATGGAAGGTTTAGACAAGCTTAATGGCCTTTATTTATTAAATTTTTCATAATAACTTTTCTTTCCAGAACTCAAAAGGTTGCTGCAGAAATTAAGCTAAAATTGTACAAACAGGTTAGATACATACTTCTGCAAACCTGCAAACTTAAGAGGTATATCATCTGCGCATGACACACCAGGAATGTCTTTCATCATTAATTTCCAAGCAGACAGTTCATCTTCTAACTTCTTTGCGCTCAGCTGGATATCTGATAACTTGAGTAGATCCAACTCTGCTCTCTCTCTGCGACCCTTTTCTTCCAAAAACTTCTCTTTCAGTAACTCGATGTTTTCATGAGAAGATTTTAACTTTCTTGCTTCACGAACTTCAGACTCCTGATGTTGGGTTAGTAGAAGATAACTAAAGAAAATCAATAACTAATGTATTGAATCATATGGTAATAATAAAACAATCAGACTCATGATTGTATGTCGAAGTGAATAATGCAAATATTATGGAGGCAAGGCAATTATCAATACTGGAATAGCTATATGTTTGGAGCATGAGTTTTCTTACTCATGAATGCCTGTAAACTATGTAAAAATGACAAGTTTGCCCATCACATATTCTTAACAGTATTTAATATTTATCAAATTATGCATTATTGCCACTACATTGGGATGCAGACCCCGACTTCCACTACAAATTAAAATCATGAATATAATCATCAGGATTCCAGAACGCAGATTACAATTCCTCTCCTTCTAAGGAATCAATGTTTCACCTAGGACCCAATTCATGATGCATAAATTTGACCTTAAGCTTTCATAGTAGCTATGGAATAAAATTGGCTTACTTTCAATGTGAAAAGAATTGTGATTGTCACTTCATGAGTTCAAACACAAAACTAACAAATATAATATTAATAGATAATAGATGAGTTAATTAAAAAGGAACCACTTGTTAGTAAATTTTGCATGGTTCCCACAACTTGAACAAAATATACATGCTGGGCACATTGAACATAAACAAGACTGGTGGCACAAACATCATTACCACTTCTAATGAAAGAATAACTTAATTGCATTTGTCTCCCAATTGAGTCAAAAGTCTTCAGACTCCGCAAATTCATAGAAATCCTTGAATTGCTCTTTATCTTGGCTTCAACTTTTACATTGTTCACGAATGTATGATAGTATCTAAAGGGATATACAAGAAATGAGTCAAATGACTGTAACTGCATTCAGTGTTCTTTTGATCAGACACCATTACACCAATTCTTTGCACTATAATTTCCGAAATATTTCAAAGTTATAAAATATAAAAATAGAATCAGTGTGGCAAAAACTGAAATATTTTCTAAGGTTTCCAAGAAGAATTTAAAGAATATGTCTAGTTTTATACTGTTGTTGCCATTATCATTAAGCAATTCAACTAAGAACAAACATTTACCATAATTCACAAGGCTAAAAATGTATAGCAATAAAACTTACATAATGTTTAAGCTCTTCTTGCAAATGCTTCACTAAAACACTAGAATCTGTAGAAGGAACCCCTTGAGACATCAAACTGGATAGATTTTTCTCTACTTCATTCTTCTGATGTAAGCACTGGCGGAGCAAAACAATAAAGTCGTTTAATACGGTTACAAGATTTCAGGAGCAGACAAACTAGTTGGCACAAAAATTTTGTAAATGAAAAAATTAAAATATATTAGAAGAAACAACAACATAAATCAAACTCAAAACCCGTGCCTTTGAAAGGTCAACAACAACTAAGGAGACCAATTGTTAAAACCAAAGAAACAAATATATACACAAGTTTCCACCAACTACCTCTACCAAATATTGGTCGTGGCACCATATGAAATGTGACATTAAACAGGAATAAAATACGCTTACTTTCATAGGAAAAAGAGAATTTCAAAAGCTATAACTATTAACCTCATTAAGTCGCTGCCGAAGTTCTTCCAGCTGCTCCTTCAGTATACCTGATTCCTTCTCGGCATTTTTTGCTCTGCATTCCATTCTTTCCAGCTAAAGATAAGAAGATGAATAACTTTAATTGCCAACTGACATGTAAACACAAAATGTTCAGTCTTAAAAAAGACAAGCTACTCACATCTGCACTAATTCTAGAAACTGAAAGTCTTGCTTCTCTTTTTAGCTGTATGAGCTCATTGTGAAGACGATTTTTTTCCCTTTCTGCACTTTCAGAAAGACTGTGTAACTCTCCTTCTAAAAGGTTAGATTTTTCTTCAGCTGAAGCTGCTACAGTCTCAGCTTTTTTACGAAGATTCATTTCATTTTGCAGCTTTACCTACATATATGTCAACGAGGCCAAAACTGAAGTTTCCAAACGAAAAATAAAACCCGGTTCAAAACCAGCAAACTGAAGTATAAAATAAAAAATATGTAGCAGTCCAAAAAAGCCTAACACAAAGTCAATTGCTCGACTTGGAGATTCTAATTTATTGACAATATCATCTTATCACATATATTGATGCAGGACAAGGTCAAGAAGGTTTTGGGAATGAATAAAGGAAAAAGAAAGACGAGGGAGAGAGGGAGAAGAACATATATGTGCGAAAGCATATCAGCAAAAAGCCTCAATCTCAAACTAATATTCAACTCTATCTTCCAACTAAAATTAATATCCAACTTTATCTTCTAACTATGGGAATAAAATAACTTTAAATAGGTTATACAAAACCCTAATTCTAATACTCCCTCCATTCCAAATTATAAGATCAACTTTTGAAAGTCAATTTGAGACATTTTCAAACTCAAAATTTATCAATAAACCTTATAGCTAGTAGTACATTTTAAATAGTGTATAATATTTATCATTGTGTTGACTAAAATTAAACTAAACTATGTCAATTTTGAGTCTGAAAATATCACAAATTATAAAAGGTCAATAATGATTTTATATTTGGAACGGGCAGTATAACTAGTAAACTTAATATATTACAGAAACAAACTCCAAAGTAATATCTACTATAAACTCAAAGATTTAAAATAATCAACCTACTATAATTAAAATATCAATATAATTACATTTAATTTATCCATAAATAGTAATACAACTTAATTAGCAAACAACTTTTTGCCGTTTCCATAAGTCCTCTTCTTGTGTTCCACATCATATGTATTCTTGTTTGGAAGAAGATAACCTCTAGTTATGAAGGATCAAGGTAGAGATGGAGAAACAATAATCCTTGGATTAATTCTATTGTTTTATTAACCGTCTCCATTACACGACCAGCATGAAATTTTACGAGTCCAACTGGTTGTTTTTCTTCAGGACACGTTACTTGGAACCAATTCCTCATGTATAAGACTATTAATAATTAAATATACAACTGCTTATGATATATATCACATTCCAACCGGAAACTGATTCAATAGAATATAATAAAGGTTTAGATTACACTTTGTATCATTGTTATTTTGGCTTGACTGAGCAATATGCTACAGATTCACCACATAACCACCTTGTGGCTTTAGTTTAGGATAAATCGCAGTTTTTCTCCTTATGGTGTAGGCTTGATTGAACCTTACCTTGAGCTACAATAATCCTTACTACATAACCACCTCGTGGTATTTGTTATTTTTTTATAGAAGAAGAAATCATATTCTAGAAAAGAAAAGCTACAATAATTGAGTGGACAAGAAGTCCACCCTCACCACTCAATAAAAGCAAGACCAAAAAAGTATTTAAGAAAATGCATTATCCTATCTCTACACAATTTCTACAACTTGTGATATGAGCTAAAGTACAACCACATAGGATATTAACAGCACAATCAAAATTCAAGACTAAAATTGCACAATTTCATAGCATTGCAGATGAAACCCCTTCTTTGGAATGTCACCAGAAAACTTCCTTTTTCTTCAAGTTGTTTGCAAGACCTTTTGGCATAAGAACGCAATTTAAATGATTATGTATATTAACTAAGTCATTTCGAAAAGAAGGAAAAAATATTCTTTGCAAATTATTATGAAGATGGAAGTCAACTTGAATAATAAGAATATTGATGAGTATTGATTTAGTGTAGAACCTCAGTTTCATTGTTTAAATGAATTAGCTTTTTTAATCGCTCTTGAGAATCGTTAACCCCTTTCAAAAGCTGATCTTGCAGTGCCTGTTCACGTCCTTTAGCAGCAGCAAGTTCTTGCTCTGCATACAAGAACTGATTTCGAAATTTCTTCCTCTCAGATTCTGAAACAAGTAAACTTAGTCATTAGTACAAGCTGACACAGATGGATATTTTCAATAGTGTAACTCAAAGAACAACAGTATCTTTACAAATGACAACAAAATTGCAAGGACAAATATATTAAGGGGGTGATAGCCTCAAACAGTTGTTAATATTCTCACAAATAAAAGAAGATTTTATTAGAAATAAATAAAGAGGATACAATGCATATCAGCTTAAACTTACAGAGCAAGTCTCACTGGTCGTTCATTTTATTGTATTCTATTGATAGGTAATATTGAAGAATTGAACCCGAATATGAAATATAAATTAAGTACTAAATACTGCAAGAAAGAAAATAAAAAATTTGTTGCTAGTGAACAATACATATGATGGTTCTTTCTCTTGAAGGCATATAATGTTTTCAATTTTTGAGCTAGATAACTTTTTGATAGCACATGACCACGTGTAACCATTTTAAGTACCATACAAAATCTTAAATTTGATGGCACGTAACTTTTTGATATAAAGTACTATTTACTGCAAGAAAGAAAATAAAAAGTTGTTGCATGTGAACAATACATATTTTGGTTCTTTCTCTTGAAGGGATTTAATATTTCCATTTGGTTTTAATAACCCACCAGCTTTGCCAAATTCATCAGTCAAAGCCTCCAATTTAGATTGGGAATCGCGTGCTTGCTTCTCTGCACTGCTCAAGGCATCAAAGAAGTCTGATTTAACCTGATAACAGGTTCAATGATGAAACCAAAAGGCAAAATGCAAATTATCAGTATCTATAAATAAACATTTAAAAGCAGGTTACTGAAATATATTTACAAAGAGAATAGTAGAAGAGGGAAGCTCTGACCTCATTAGTTACATTTTGAGGTCCAGATGAAGCAAAAGAAAAGCTTAGGATGGCAAGGATGCAGTGTGCAATTGAGGATACTCCTACGGATATACATGCTGATGTTCAAAACTAGTGCTCTTTATCTTTTTACTTCTCAACCTTTTTAAATAGCAATAACTAATGCATTTGCAATTCTCTCAATATTCGTTACAATATTAATACAAATTTCCTTTGCACGTCCGGTTTACTTGTCTCTTTAAGCATAGTTTTGCCTACCCTCTTACTCTCATCCTCACAATATGCGTTTGCCCCACGTTGCTTCAACTGGTCCAAACATTTTCAATCTCTCCAAGCACTTTCATAGGCTTGGAGAAATTGAACAGCCTGTGATTTCCCGAAAACACTTTCTAATTCTACAAACCCGCCATATCTTAAAACTCCATAATATCACCCATAATAAAACACAATGCTATGATCCAAACAAGCTAAATCCAGGTAAAAATATCCAACGAATAGGGCCATAAGTGTAATCTCATTTTTCTCTTTATTGTAGTACATACTTATGCAATCAGAATGCATAGAACCATATAATCACAAAAAGCTTATATACACATATATGAGCTATCAAATTAAGAGTGGAAATTAAAAGGATGTGAGTAAATACCATCTGGCGGCATTGGTAGGTGCAGAGCATGTGCTCGGACGGATTATTTGATGATCCCGGCGCCGGGAGATCCTCGAAAATCACCAGACGACGATCGGAATTAGGGCTTTCAGGTGGCCCTGATTCGGCCCTACGTTTGCGAGGTGGGGGTGTTCTCAGCATCATTTTCTCTCTCTAAAATCTCTAGGGTTCTTCTTGGCTTACCCTTTTCACTTTTAATTTATGGGTAGGACTGGAAGGCGCCATTTTGGCTTGGTGGGTGTAGAGGTGATCAGTACAAATGAAATGAAAATATTCAAAAAGTTAAGTTAGGGCGCGTTTGGTAACTTTAGCCTCAAACAATCTCTGAAATAATGCGACATTAGTTAATTATATTAGTATTTTTTATTATTATAAAGTACTTCATCTTTCTTAAATTATAAGTTCATTATTGACCTTTTTGAATATCATTTAATGACATTTTAAAATTAAATAATTTATTAATAATTTTGAAATAATAAAATAAAAAGAATTCATGTCCATGTTGATTTTAAAAATATTTTTATTTTTAAAAGTCAAAAGAAGTATTATTTGTTCTATTCAATTTCATATTATCTAGATTAAAAAAACTAAGACACTTATGTTGTGTTTGGATTGAAGAAAAAGAATGAAGATTTGAATAATTCATTCCATTTCAGTTGTAATGAGTTATTCCATACTCTCACTCCTCCAAGACCCTGATGCCTCAATGATAAAAAAAAAATTACTCATAAGGTTTTGTGCATTAATTTTTAGGCAAAAATGTTAAATTTCAGTCGAAAATAAAAAAAAATAATGGTTCAATAGCAACTAAACACAATTTTTTTCATTTTATAGGAATAAGTCATTTAATTCATACCTTTATTACTTCAATTCAAACGTAACTTTAATACTACTAGTATTCTCTTCCTCTATTTTAAATTATAAGATTATTATTTATTTTTAAAAGTCAATCTGAGATTATTAAAACTAAAAAGTAATATGAATAATTAAAAAATAATAAAATTTAAAATTAATGACACTTTTTAGATAGTTTAAACTATTTATTATTGTATTAATTAAAATTCAAAAAAACATGTCAAATATAAATTTAAAAATGTTTCAAAATAATTCAAATAAATCCGTTGTGGTCTTGTATTTTTTTCCCCACACAAACCACATTAAAATAGATTAAAAGCTAATTTTGATAATTTGAGTTGCATAAAAAAGAGCCAAACAAGAAACACAATGTTTAGACAAGTAGAAAGAATAATAATAATAATAATAATAATAATGAAATACTAAGTAAAAAAAATACAATGTTTAGACTTTGAGTATTTTTTATTATTTTTTTAAAAAGACTTTCAGTCACTATCTTTTTTGCTAATAAATAAAAAAAAAACTGTACAAAAAAATTGACACCGGAAGGATTTGGATAGAAAATTAACTAAATACCATAAAATCATCTTTTTTATTATCTTTATTATACCCTCCAAATTATAAATTGTGACGCCCCCAAAACAGGTATACAACACCTATTCTGAGTCGTCAATAACATGGTACAGAAACAACTACAACTTTATTAATACAACATAAAAATTGTGAGTGTAAATACAAATATTGTCATCTAGACAATATCCACACTCAAATAAATCCTCATTACAATTATTGGAACAATATTTTACAAAAAAATGGTGAGGACTACTAAAATAACTTCCTAGAACCTTCATTCCATACCCCGACTAGTACCTGCTACATTCTCGCCTCCTGAGAAGAAAATGGAACAACAAGGAAAAGGGTGAGCTCAACTAGCCCAGTAAATAATATTATGACTAAGATAATATACAACAAATTATCGTTAGTCTTCAACAGGGAAAAATTTAATAGAATACAATAGACAACAAGTTTTAATTCAATATTCGCAGCGGAAAATAATAATTCATAGAGAAGTTACGTAGAGAATGAAATCTACGATTATCTATGAATTTAAAAGCCCATCATCAATATTTTATCCCTGTAACATCAATCAATAAATATCTTGAATCAAATAGTCATCTTTACACTACAGGCCAAAGATATCCATCAGTTGGTCATGTTCACCTCAACACCTGTTCATCTTTGCACTACGAGCCAAAGATATTCATCAAAAATTATTCATCTTTGCACTACAGGCCAAAGATATTCAGTTATATCATCATTTAAGACTGAGGATGATGAAAAATATTTTAAAGAAAACGAACCCAGTGAAGCAAAATAACAAATATTAAGGATTCGTATTTCGATTTATCCATGTTCAAAAATACCTTATCATAGTGAATTAAAATTCAAGAATGATCAAAACATGGATACAATCAAAGTTAGTATCCAGAATAGATAATTGGACGAAAAAAAGGAAATTTTATTTTTCGGTGAATAGTAAATCGTGAATAGTAACTCGTGAATAGTAACTCATGAATAGTAACCCCGACATGAAAAGTTCTAAATTTGATAAAAAGTTCAGATCAATACTTCGGCATAATGATATTGAAGAAAATAATATTATTTAAGAATAAATAACATCCCTTACCTCGGAAAGACGGTACTTCTGACTGAAATACTAGATATAGTGCTGAAGGAAACTTGCACCGTATAGCAACACTCAAAGTATCAAATACTCACAAGAATACGCTCGATATAGAGAGAGAAATAGAGAGAAACTTGTGTTTCTGGTGTGATTTTCAATTCTAACCTAAGCACCCTATTTATAGGAAAATGCTTAGAACACCAAAGCAGAAAATTTAATATAATAATAATATATTTATCAAATTTTCCTTAGCCCACCTCTAGACATCTGATCTCAGCCCATTTATATCACATGTTAGCCCACTTAAATGCCAAAAAACGTTTTTCTTCAAAATAATAAATAAAACTTCCAAAAATCAATTATTTCGGAACTTCAGAATTTCAATAATTCATAATAAATAGCCTTTTTATCAGAAAATTCGAATCTCGCGAGTTTTTATAGGAAATTCAATTCTCTACAACTTTGAAGAAGAAAGTTTTTCCAAATTCTAAACAGAAATTGACCGAAATTCATAAACGGGCGATTTTACAGTCAATAATAAATTTTCTGTCAAGAATTATGTCCACCAACACACAAAACATGTGTTAATTATTTAATGCCACAAAAATATTCTTCCTCCTCATATACTCATATATCCCACATTCATTGTAAAAATACCACCATCAATATATTATTAAAATAATATATTTAAATGAATTATTTTATCAGAAAAAGATAAAATATTAATTTTCAACAATTGTCACATTAAAATTTTTCTCTATCTATATCCACATAAAATCACTATTTTCCTCATCATATAAATCAATAATTAATTATACACAAATAATATTACAGAACCACAGTACTGGCAACCAGGAAGTTCCCAGGAAAGAGGGGGCTTTCCAATAAGGATTTCTCCTTACTGGCGCGCAATTAGATGACCAAACCTCTCCTTAGACAGAACTTTCTAGACATTGCCAATAATGTTATCTAATAATATTATTCAGATAATATGAATTATTGCTCCGATAATAAAAAATACTGCGTAGTGACAATTATTGAAACAACAGTAATATAAAATATCAACGCAGCAATTATTGAATCAATAAAATACAATATTGAACAGTAATTACTGTAACAATTATTGAGTAGTGCCTTCTTACGTAAGAATCAATAATTGGTGCAATACCGTGTGCTACGCGTATTACCGTGTTTTAACCACCGGGTATTCCAACAGTATTAACGGTAACAACTACGCCGTTATTTATAAACAACTTATTTTTGTCGTTTTCTTCATCCAATCGCTTTCTGTTATGGGGCCCACACAAAGCTGCGCCGTCGTACGAATATTCCCCGACAACAAGAATATTCCACGACCAAACAAATATTCCCCGACAACAATGAATATTTTATAACCACTTGCTTATTTAAAATATTTGCGCATTTTACCCATAACTAACCACATTAATCAAATCAACTATTACGATTTCAGAATAATAAATAGAGGAAATTAAATTTCATTTATTAATAATTTGGGTTCTTACAACCTCCCCTCCTTATGAAATTTCGTCCTCGAAATTGACATACGTACCTAGTGTTTCGAAAAGATGAGGATACCTCGCTTTCATTTCCGTTTCCAACTCCAGGTCATTTCCTCAATAGCATGCACTACAACAAAAAGGCTTATCAGCGACCGCACATCTGCGACCGCATATAGTCGCAGATGGGTATCAGCGACCGGATGCAGTCGCTAATAGTAGTCGCAGAAAATCTTGTCGCTAAAAAGACATCAGCGACCAACAATAGCGACCGCATTATTAGCGACCGCAATCAGCGACCTCAGCTGTTGCTATTCTGACTCATGCTGAGTCATGCGTCAGACGTGATGTGGTACACGTGTCAGCGACTGGTAATAGCGACCGCATGCGGTCGCTGAAGTAGACGAACCTTACTGGGTCGCTAATACTGTATCAGCGACCGCACGCGGTCGCTGACTTTGTTTTTTTTTTAAATATTTTTCCTGTTTTATTGATTTCCCAAAAATAACCTGCTTTGTACCTGCTTTTTATCCCAACACACAGCAGTATATATAAGCATCCATCCATGATAACTACTATATGATAAACATCCATCCATACATACAGTCCAAAGAATGAATCTAAATCAACACAACACAATACAATCGTAAACATCCATATAATAGAATCGTAAACCAATACAGTCCAAAGATAAGTAGTTTAAAAGATTACAAGGCTTTAAAAATCTAAAAAACAAGTCTAACAAGGCTTTACAAATCTAACATGCATGACTGGTCTAGCTCTTCATGGATCATTCAAATTAGTACCCTGTAATTAACAAAAGAATAAAACATATATGTTACATGTGTTGATACTGCTATGACTTGGGGAAAGCTAAATAATAGACAATGTACGTAATGAAATATTAAAAGTACCTGGTCGCCACCCTGATGCTGTGATGCTGCTGCTTCCGCCACTGCCTTTGCCAAGTCATCAGGATTCAGAGAATGCAGATGCCCGCCCAGTATAAGAAGAAGATCACGATTTTGACAGATCGCTCTCACACAGTCAGCAGGAGTATGATAGGCTGGATGACCTGATGACTGTGTAGACTGTGTAGACTGGGTAGCAGAGCTGCCTGTGCCACTGATGGTCGGGCGTCGTCTTTGTCCTTGACCTTTAACATAATTTTTCTTCACGACGGACGCCCTCTCCCACAATTCTTGATCAATCGCCGGACGCGGGGTGCCTTCAGGATAGCGCTCGTTCATTAAGCCCTTATAAGTGTCCTGTCAGAAGGTCAACAAATAAATAGTTAAAAATAAATACGAAATGCTAAAAAACATGACTATAATATATTTAAAGTTAACTTATTACCGCTATCTGAACAGCATCAGGCAGACCATCACGGGTGGCCACATACACATCTAACCAATTGATAGGTTGACCTTGAGACTCAGACTCCTACAGTTCATGTTCTCATATTAATATGTAAACATATGATATTTTAGCTACAAAACATGACTGTAAACATAAAGACAAATAACTAAGCCAATAAGCTTGTTATACATACGTACCCTAGCAGCAATATGTTGCAGCTGAGATATACTGCCGCCCTTGTACGTGCCTTTTGCCTTTTCGCCTTCAGATACACCTGAGGATCTGTTCGAGGCAGCAGTCTTACGTCTCTTGACCCAGCTCTCAGCTCTCCACTGCATATACTGCTCACCCTGTCCTGGATGGTCAATCTCAGCATTGTGCAGGGCTTTCTGTCGTTCTTTGTTTAGATTATCTTTAGTCCGGACGGCGCACTTCTGCCAGAACAGTGCTTGAATAACTGATGCATGTGCGTCGTCCCATCTATACCGCTTCTGCAAATAAAACAACAATAATAATATTAAAACTACTATAATACCATAATCCAACATTACTAAACTATTAGTTGATTAACTATGTATTATCTATCAGAGTGATTAAATAAATATACCTGAAATTCAGCCCAAACTGCATCCTTATGGGCGAGAGGTGTGCTCGCCCATGTAATCACTGGCGTAGGCCAGTTCTGTAAGCATAATTGTGAAATGCACTTCACAATTTTACTATCTTGAAAATCACTACAATATACAATAATTTACATTAAAATATATTTATAACAATGGAAATATTAAACCCTTATATATACACGATGTTTAACTTACGTGCTTTCTGGAGGAGGACGGATCTGTATAAGAATGCGATCATCCGGATTAGCCGGGGCCTTCGGCACATGATTAGGGCCCCGACCCAACCCGCGCTTTCGTGCAACAGGTTCAGAAGACATCTATAAATAAAAAAAATTAGGATGTTAGTATGAAATTATGAATGACAATTAATTGTATGAAATAGTTAACTACGATTACCATAAGTGAAAGGTACATAAACATGACTGCAAAATAGTTAACTACAACAACTATAAATGATATAGTTAAGGATATAGAGAACATTCCTATATAGAGAACATAAATGAAAGGTACATAATTATGAACTAAACATGAACATGAACATAAACATACATTTTGTACAATTAAAACTAAACATACATTTTAATGAAAATCGTTGTCTGATGAGTCAGAATCATTTTGTACAAGTATCGGAGATTCATAACCATCTTCAGATTCTGTGTCAGTGTCAGTCAATAACTCTTTCTCAATATCACTGTCATCCTGCACAATAACTGTCTCGGGATCCAATTCATCAGGTTCATCTCCACCCTCTAACTGGATTACATCATTGTTGTCCTCTATATTTATTATAGGAGGTCTCTGAAGCATTTCCTCTTGGTAGAAATCCCCGTCTATTACTTGGACACGACTACGCGCGGGAGTATGAATTACAACTTGCCAATCTGTAGGCGGTCTATCCCTTTTCCTAACTGGACTAGGAGTATAGTATACTTGTATTGTTTGAGTTGGTAATACAAACGGTTCGTTGGAGTACGCAGACCTATGGAGGTCAATATCGACGATTCCATGTCTGTCAACACGTATCCCTTTTTCTGAATCAAACCAATGGCACTTGAACAAGTGAATATGACCACCGTACGTGCCCTTGTACGACAACTCTACGATTTCCTCCAACTCCCCATAAAAGGCACGACCAAGCTCATTGTAACAATCTCCTTGGACACACACTCCAGAGTTCGTTGTTCTTTTACCGTGCTCATATGCCTTTGTGTGAAATTCACAACCATTTATTTTGTAACCATTGCGGGTGACTTGGTCCCTGTCTGGTCCCATAGCTAGGACTTGTACATTAGCCGGAATCGTTGATCCCTTAGTCAAAGCCTACAAAAACTCCATCTTATTAAATGAAGTCATAGTTAACATGGAGTATATATATATATATATTACGTGCTTAAAAATTAAACTTACTTTGTCCTTTAGCCAAAGTGCAAAGTTTTTATCCCGATTGATTTGAACATCTTTATCAGTTATGCCGGGATGCTTCACTTTTAACTCGTCATCGTACAATCTATACCATGTTATAAACATTAACATATTGGAATAAATTGTCAACTTAAAAGATAAATTATCAAGTTTACATGTGTACCTCACAAATTCGTCAATCTCCTCGCAATTGAGAAGAATGTAAGTATGTGCAGCATGTAATTCTTGCTCAGAGAGGAATATGCGCTTCCCTTTTCCATAAGCGCGGCCCGATAGACCAAATACAGATAGTCGACCATTTAGTTCAACATTTCCCCCATCATCATGTCTCGATACTCGATTGGCCTTTGTCAAGACTTCGTCCGGAAAATAGTCTGAGACAAACGTAGATATCTCATCGAAACTGTATGCCTCGCATATCGACCCCTCGATATAAGCTCTATTCTTAACCTTTCTCTTAAGGTTTCCCATCACCCTTTCGAAAGGGTACATCCATCTATATTGAACTGGACCCCCAACACGAGCTTCATAGGGAAGATGGATTTGCAAATGCTCCATGGAGTCAAAAAAACCAGGTGGGAATATTTTTTCCAGTTTACACGTGATCTCTATGATGTTCTTCTCAAGTACAGACATGTCCTTCTCATTTAATGATTTTGAACATAAGTCTTTGAAGAAACGACTAAGATCCGTCAAAGCATCCCATATTGGTTTATCAAGCAGATCCCGAAATGCTATAGGCATGAGCCTCTCCATGAACACATGACAGTCATGACTCTTCATCCCTTGCAATTTCCCACCCGTAACACACCTTGCAATGTTTGATGCATATCCATCTGGTAGTTTCAGAGACTTAACCCATGTGCATACATCTTCAACTTGCTTTTTGGACAATGTGTACTTTGCATGCGGTTTGACAATCTTACCATTAGGAGATTCGTAAAGTTCTAATCCGGGACGCTTACAAATATCTTTCATGTCCAAACGTGCCTTATCGTTATCTTTTGTCTTCCCCGTAACATTCATCACAGTGTTAAACACATTGTCAAACACATTCTTCTCAATATGCATCACATCTAGATTATGACGAATCAAATTTGTAGACCAATAAGGCAGTTCCCAAAAGATGCTTCTCCGAACCCAGTTATGAGATTCGCCAAACCCATTGATTATATTTGTGGCATCAACCTTACCAAATGGGATAACCGGCAATCTCATCACACGATCTCGCATCTCCGTTCCCGAAAATCGCGGTGCAGGTATATCATTGTCTACTTTCCCTTTCCTGAAGTGTTCTCTATTTCTTCGAAATGGGTGATCTACCGGTAAGAACCGACGATGACAGTCAAACCAACAAGGCTTTCGACCTTTTGATAGATTAAACGACTTTGTATGCTCCATACAATACGGACAAGCCAACTTCCCGTGTGTACTCCATCCAGCTAACATACCATAAGCTGGGAAGTCACTTATAGTCCACATAACCGCTGCCCTAAGGTTGAAATTTGTTTTCGTTGCAACATCCCAAGTCTGTACTCCATCCTCCCACAATACCTTCAACTCGTCTATAAGAGGTCTCAAGTAAACATCTAAGTTCTTTCCAGGACTCTTAGGACCAGGAACCAAGAGTGAAAGAAATAAGTATGGCTGTTTCATACACATCCAAGGTGGCAAGTTGTACGGAGTAACAATCACAGGCCAACATGAGTACGGAACAGCTGAGTGGCCAAACGGATTGAAACCATCGGTGGACAATCCAAGCCTCACATTTCTAGGTTCCAATGCAAATCCAGGATGTGCTAAGTTGAAATCTTTCCAAGCCTTCCCATCTGCGGGATGATTTAGTTCTCCATCTTTAGCTGGAGATTTCGCATGCCAACTCATATGTTCAGCTGTTCTTGAAGACATGTACAATCTTTTTAGCCGATGTGTTATTGGAAAATACCTTAGAATCTTAAACGGTATACTTGATTTTTTTGTAGTCACACCCTCTTTATTAGGCCTAAACCGATCATGACTGCAAAACGTGCACCTTGTCATCTGTTCATTTTCCTTATAAAACAACATGCAATCGTTGGGACATGCATCGATCTTTTGGTATCCAAGACCCAACTTCTTCACCATTTTCTTACAAAAGTAATAGTTACCAGGTAATTTCTCACCGTCAGGCAACATACTCTTAATGGCCTTCAAGAGCGACTCAAAACACTCATGGCTCATGTTGTGATCAGCCTTGATGTTAAGTAATGTCGCCACTGCAGACAATATAGTGTGTTTGGTGCAACCATGCCACAATGGCTCGCTACCCTCGTTTAACAACTTAAAGAATTCTTTGGCATCAGAATTCATAGGTTGTTCTCTGCCTTGCTCCCAATCAAAATCTGGCCATGCAATATCATGAACCATTTCATTCATACGATGAGTACTACTGCCAGAATTATGTACTTGTGTGATGCCACCATCTCTTCTCTGCCCATGTGCCCACCAGCATTCTTCGTAATTTCTCATGAACCCAGAAACAAGTAAATGATAGTTTATCATGTCTCTATCCATATAATTTACATTCTTACACTTCAAACATGGACATCGTATCTGCGACTTACCATTCATACATTCCGGGTGACTATACGCATACTCCAAAAATACTTGGCAACCAGCTCTAAATTCAGCTGTAGCACCTATCTGGGAACTTGACTTTCGTCGTGCCATCCAACTACGGTCTAAATAGAGGTCCATGATTGCACGGTACCTATGTTGACATGAATTTATTGTATTCCCTTGTTAGAGATTTACAATTCAGCTCAATCCCATTTATGATGCTTATAAATACATATAGATGTATATATACATATATAACATGAGTGTGCATCATATATGATTATTCGGGAATTGAACAAGGATACATGCCAAAACAAATTTACACCGCTTGAGATCGACTACCCAAAGGCATGGTATATTGTTATGGATCTTAAATTAGAGTATGGTCTTATGTCATCCTACATATTTTAACTAACACCAACCTAAAGCCAATAGATTCATAGGGGTAGAATACGAATCATTACATCATATATGGTCTGCATATGCTGCGTATATCAAGATTGCAGAAGAAGGCATACTATTAGTCCCTTAATGTGGGACTATTAGTCCTATGAGGCTTAGCTAAGCTTGGCGTGGCCTCGTGTGGCCTCGCGGCCCCAATCCCAGCCCATCAGCTCTAACAGCCCCTTAATAGGCTCTAGTGGATCACCAATATACTTATAATACTTAAAAAAATTTCACCAGAGTCTTCCCTACAATATGGACTAGCCACATGCACGACGACATGCATATATGGACATTTCTAGGCACCCAAGACACAAACCAAGAGAAATATAAAAATTTCCAATCAAATCGAACAATTACTTGAAGAATTGAATTCATTGATTCATGAAAGTTTACAAGGTTTACCCCCTTGCTCTTCTTCACAAAAAACTTTAAGCTATCCCAACTTCAGTTGAAGTAATATTATTTCGTGTTTTAGGATGTAGTTTTCAATAAATTTTAGGTAGATGATTGATAGTAATATAAAATAACCCAATATTCTTGGGTTTTTCCGCATAATTTCTTTACCATGCTACCAGCCTACCACTACTTAACTAACTACTTATATTTGTAGGGTCAAACATAAAATAAATACACAGTCTTAATATTTACAAAATTCACAAATTGGGACTCTTTTTGTAGGACGGATGGAAGGTATTGTTAGAAAATTACTGTCCTTGGTAACATCTAACTAACTGAAATTCAAGTCTCTAACAATAAATCTTCTAAACCAATTCAGATGCTTCTGAAAAACAAATGATTATTCATATGAATGATTATTCTCTAGCAAACAAAACACACCAAATAAGATTTTTTTTTTTACTTAAAAACGAAATCTTATAAGGAAATTCAACGGAAACATTATTACCTAAAAGTGACGATAAAATGAATCAGTTGCTTGACTAGCGACGGCTTCTCAATTTCATTAGGAGGAAAAAGAAGAGAGAATTTATATTAAGAAAACCTAAAATAAAAAGTACATACCAGTGTTTGGTGGGGACGGCGGCTGGCTGGTGGCGGCGGTGGTTGGCCGGTGGTGCGGTAAACTTCTCCTTCTCCTACTTCTCTTCTCCCCCTTTTCTCCCTCTTCTCCCTCTTCTCTCTATGCTGAGCTCCCTTTCTTCTTCTTTTTTCTTCCGTCTTCTGTGTCGAGCGAAAGACCTGTTACTGATTTCTTTTAGTTTGATCAGCGACCGCCATCAGCGACCATCTGCGGTCGCTGCATTTTAATGACATGGACTTATCAGCGACCGCATGCGGTCGCAGATGTTAAGTGGTCGCACAAAACCTTGGCGCCAACATTTCGTGCCAAATTTTACGAGGTAAATTTGTAATAGCGACTTCTCAGCGACCGCATGCGGTCGCGGATAGTATTTAGCGACTACTTTAAGGAACGGTCGCAGATGTCGGTCGCTATAAATAGTATCAGCGACCGGATATGCGGTCGCGGATAGTCTTGGTCGCTGTTAAGCCTTTTTCTTGTAGTGATGGTTTCTCCACAAAACTTTAACTTGTGGTATGACCTTCGTGCGTAGGACATGCTCCTTCTTATCCATGATCTTGACAAGTACCTCCTCGTATGTTAAGTCTTCAGCTATCTCGTCCGGTTCTAACTCAATAACATGGTTCGGGTTTTTCACATATTTACGAAGCACAGATATATGAAAAACATTATGAACACGAGACATACTTTGAGGTAACGCAAGTCTATAGGCCACATTTCCTACTCGGTCAAGAATCTGAAATGGACCAATATATCGTGGATTGAGCTTTCCTCTCTTCCCAAATTTTGTAACTCCTTTCCATGGAGCTACACGTAATAATACATGATCCCCAATGTCAAATTCCACGTCCTTTCGATGAAGATCCACATA
Organism: Panax notoginseng; assembly: GCA_016801055.1. Lineage (NCBI taxonomy): Eukaryota > Viridiplantae > Streptophyta > Magnoliopsida > Apiales > Araliaceae > Panax > Panax notoginseng. The sequence continues at coordinate 15,347,686 of CM029019.1, read as the reverse complement.
ACTCTTTTGTCGATCCTGTGCCGTTTGTATACGTTGTCGAATCGTTTGGATCTTCTCTGTAGTCATTCGTACCAACTCTGGTCCCAACAACGTTGCTTCTCCCACATCATCCCAACATACTGGAGAGCGACACTTTCGTCCATACAATGCTTCAAAGGGAGCCACACCTATACTTGCCTGATAACTGTTGTTGTAGGAGAATTCCACCAATGGTAGGTACTTATCCCAACTTCCTTTGAAATCGAGGACACAAAGTCTTAATAGATCTTCAAGAGTTTGAATAGTCCTTTCTGATTGCCCGTCCATTTGAGGATGGTATGCCGAACTGAACCGTAAATCCGTGCCCATAGCTTTTTGCAAGCTAACCCAAAATCTTGAAGTGAATCTTGGGTCACGATCCGAAACAATGGATACTGGCATGCCATGCAACCTTACAATCTCATTCACGTACATACTAGCAAGACGTTCAAGGGAATAAGTCTCCCGTATCGGCAAGAAATGAGCAGACTTGGTTAATCTATCAACTATAACCTAAATAGTATTTATGCCTTGAGAAACCGTGGGAAGACCCGTAACAAAATCCATGGTAATGTGTTCCCACTTCCATTTCGGAATCTCAAGTGGTTGCAATGGACCCTTTGGTACTTGATGCTCCGTCTTTACACGTTGACAAGTTAAACACCTCGAGATAAACTTTGCAATCTCTCTCTTCATATTGTTCCACCAAAATGTATGTCGAAGATCACGATACATTTTAGTACTTCCAGGATGGATTGCAAATGGTGTATTGTGTGCCTCCATCATGATCTTGTACTTTAAATCAGAATCGTTAGGAACACAAAGTCTGGAGTGGACTCGAAGTATTCCTTCTTCATCGATTCTTGCTTCTGGAATAGCACCTTCTTGCACTTTCTTCTTCATACGCATCAGCTCCGGGTCTGTAGCTTGAGCAACTTTAACTTTATCGATTAAAGTTGGTTCTACGCGTATACTTGACATCATCGCACTCATTCCTGCATATGATCTTCTACTCAACGCGTCAGCTACCACGTTTGCTTTTCCAGGATGGTATTGAATAGTGTAGTCGTAATCTTTCAACAGCTCGAGCCAACGTCGTTGCCGCATGTTGAGTTCTTTTTAAGTGAAGAAATATTTGAGGCTTTTATGGTCTCAATATATCTCCACTTTCTCCCCATATAGATAGTGCCTCCAGATCTTTAGCGCGAAAACGACTGCTGCCAACTCTAGATCATGAGTAGGATAATTCCTCTCATATTCTTTAAGTTGTCGTGAGGCATAGGCTATGACTTTCCCACGTTGCATGAGAACACATCCTAACCCTTTGTCTGAAGCATCGCTGTAGATAACAAATCCATCCGAACCAGATGGTATTGTCAGAACAGGTGCCGAAATGAGTCTCCTCTTAAGCTCTTAGAAACTCTTCTCGCATTCTTCGCTCCATACGAATTTGATATCCTTCCGAGTCAGCTGAGTTAACGGGGTAGCGATTCGAGAAAACCCTTCTACGAATCTCCGATAATATCCAGCTAAGCCCAGAAAGTTACGTACATCGGTCACCGTCTTCGGTTGCTCCCAGCTTTGTATTGCTTCAATCTTCGCCGGGTCCACAGATACTCCATGTTTTGACACCACGTGCCCTAGGAATGCTACTTCCTCAAGCCAGAACTCGCATTTCTTCAACTTAGCATATAACTTGTTTTCATGCAGCCTTTGGAGTATCAGCTTCAAATGGTGCTCATGATCTTCACGGCTTTTGGAATATATGAGGATGTCATCAATAAAGACAACAACGAACTGATTCAAATAATCCTTGAATACTCGATTCATCATATCCATGAAAGCCGCAGTAGCATTAGTCAATCCGAAAGACATGACTAAGAATTCATAATGCTCGTACCGAGTTCTAAAGGCAGTCTTCGGAATATCCTCAGTTTTAACCTTCAGCTGATGATATCCAGAACGAAGATCGATTTTTAAAAAGAATTGTGCTCCTTGTAACTGGTCAAATAGGTCATCAATACGAGGTAGCGGATACCTATTCTTGATGGTGACATGGTTTAATTCCCGGTAATCGATACAAAGTCGCATACTCCCGTCTTTCTTCTTTACAAATAAAACAGGAGCACCCCAAGGAGATGTACTAGGACGAATGAAACCGATGTCCAACAACTCTTGTAGTTGGACTTTTAACTCCTGAAGTTCAATAGGAGCCATTCGATATGGGGTTTTAGAAATGGGCTTTGTACCAGGTTCAAGATTAATAAAGAATTCAACTTCACGTTCTGGGGGTAGACCGGGTAGTTCTTCAGGAAATACGTCAGGAAAGTTACTAACAACAGGAATATTATTCAAATTTGACGTGTCTTTATTCAAATCCATAACATGGGCTAGGAAAGTTTGACATCCGTTTTTCAATAAACGAATGGCTTTATGACTTGATATGACAGTGATTGATTTTAATGGCTTTGTTGCTTGAATTCGAACAACAGGTTGATTAGGAATATGAAACTAACCCCCTTACGAAAACAATCAATTTTGGCATGATGAGTAGTTAACCAATCAATTCCTAAAATCACGTCAAATGCAAGTATCTTTAAAGAGATAAGGTCAACAGGTAAGGTGATGGTGCCAACTTGGATCAAACAAGATTTATAAACAGTGGATGTGATGAAAGTTTCTCCTAACGGAGTCTCCACAGATAAATCAAAGTCTAATTTCTCCGGAGTCAAGTTTAAACGTTGAGCACAAGCAGGAGAAATAAATGAATGGGTAGCACCGGTATCTAGTAAGGTATAAACTTCACATGAATTTATGATTAGCTTACCCGTGATCACCTCGTTTGGGTTCCTCGCATGTTGACCAGTCACGATAAACGCTCTTCCAGGAACCGTTGACTTTGACTTTTCTGGGGCAGCCTTTTGAGTCACCGTCCCCGCTGAACTTGGTTTCGCTATTGTACAATCTCGAGCGATATGTCCTTCCTTTCCACAATTATAGCATACCTTGAACTGTTGTGGACAGTTTGGGCTGATATGTCCCTCTTTTCCACATTTATAGCATATGACCGGTGGTCGTTCTCCTCCCTTGGAACCAGTTGCTGCCGGTGCTGACGTCTTCGTATTATCATTGTTGAATCTCCTCTTTTTAAAATCTTCTCCCGACTCGCTTCTTCTATTTTCATAGCCACGATTACCACCAGAGTGGTTGCCGTTCTTGTCTGTACTTTTCTTTCTCCGCTGGTTATCACTATTCTGATGACTGTTGTCACCGATATGATCCTGGTTGTGGTCCCTCGGTTGACCGTACTCGTTATCTCGCTCCAACAATTGAGCCCTGTTGACAGCATCTGAATAGAGAGAAAATTTATGAGAAATGAGATATTGACGTATGCCGGGTTTCAAACCTCTCAGAAACATCCGTGTCATACGTTCCTCATTCTCCACCAAATGAGGTGCAAACCTGGACAACTCTGCAAACTTCGCCTCGTACTGGGACACCGTCATGTTATTCTGCTCCAGTCTAATAAACTCTACCTCCTTCATATGACGAATACTTTCAGGAAAGTACTTGTCATTGAATAGTTTCTGAAATGTCTCCCAAGACATGCTGAGTGCGGCTGGATGAGTACGCTTCACAGATTCCCACCAGTAGTCTGCTTCGCCACGGAACATAAAGGTGGCGAATGGAACCTTCTGTTCCTCCGTGCATCCCAAGACATCAAATATCTTGGTAATTTGCTTGACCCATGTCTCCGCCTTAATCGGATCTGGCTTTCCCCAGAATTCTGGTGGTCCCAACTCTTTGAACTGCTTGGCTGTGACCAGCTGTGTGTTGCCATTGTTTCTTCCTATATTTTGAACAGGAATCTCCTTCGTCTGGTTTTGCATGAACCGCAAAAAGCTTCTAAACATCTCATCGTTCATCGTCTGCTCATTGGTGTTGTTCACAGGAGGAACATTGCCAGCCTGTTGCACGTTCTCCTCGTTGGTGAGTACAGGTGTCTCCACGATTTCATTTACTCCACTGTTAACATTCTCAGTCGACATTCTCAAATACTGCCATAAAACAAGGGTTAATTTAACAAATTAACAAATCACATAATATTCCTATATTATGACCGACCAACAAATAAGCTTAGGTAGGACACACTAGCGAAGGATTTACTCGTCTCTCCCCTCCTAGTTCTATTCCCCGATCTCCGCCAGAGATCATATCCCTAAGCTCTGATACCAACTGTGACGCCCCCAAAACAGGTATACAACACCTATTCTGAGTCGTCAATAACATGGTACAGAAACAACTACAACTTTATTAATACAACATAAAAGCTGTGAGTGTAAATACAAATATTGTCATCTAGACAATATCCACACTCAAATAAGTCTTCATTACAATTATTGGAACAATATTTTATAAAAAAAAATGGTGAGGACTACTAAAATAACTTCCTAGAACCTTCATTCCATACCCCGACTAGTACCTGCTACATTCTCGCCTCCTGAGAAGAAAATGGAACAACAAGGAAAAGGGTGAGCTCAACTAGCCCAGTAAAGAATATTATGACTAAGATAATATATAACAAATTATCGTTAGTCTTCAACAGGGAAAAATTTAATAGAATACAATAGACAACAAGTTTTAATTCAATATTCGCAGCGGAAAATAATAATTCATAGAGAAGTTACGTAGAGAATGAAATCTACGATTATCTATGAATTTAAAAGCCCATCATCAACATTTTATCCCTGTAACATCAATCAATAAATATCTTGAATCAAATAGTCATCTTTGCACTACAGGCCAAAGATATCCATCAGTTGGTCATGTTCACCTCAACACCTGTTCATCTTTGCACTACGGGCCAAAGATATTCATCAGAAATTATTCATCTTTGCACTACAGGCCAAAGATATTCAGTTATATCATCATTTAAGACTGAGGATGATGAAAAATATTTTAAAGAAAACGAACCCAGTGAAGCAAAATAACAAATATTAAGGATTCGTATTTCGATTTATCCATGTTCAAAAATACCTTATCATAGTGAATTAAAATTCAAGAATGATCAAAACATGGATACAATCAAAGCTAGTATCCAGAATAGATATTTGGACGAAAAGAAGGAAATTTCATTTTTCGGCGAATAGTAACTCGTGAATAGTAACTCGTGAATAGTAACTCATGAATAGTAACTCATGAATAGTAACCCCGACATGAAAAGTTCCAAATTTGATAAAAAGTTCAGATCAATACTTCGGCATAATGATATTGAAGAAAATAATATCATTTAAGAATAAATAGCATCCCTTACCTCGGAAAGACGGTACTTCTGACTGGAATACTAGATATAGTGCTGAAGGAAACTTGCACCGTATAGCAACACTCAAAGTATCAAATACTCACAAGAATACGCTCGATATAGAGAGAGAAATAGAGAGAAACTTGTGTTTCTGGTGTGATTTTCAATTCAAACCTAAGCACCCTATTTATAGGAAAATGCTTAGAACACCAAAGCAGAAAATTTAATATAATAATAATATATTTATCAAATTTTCCTTAGCCCACCTCTAGACATCTGATCTCAGCCCATTTATATCACATGTTAGCCCACTTAAATGCCAAAAAACGTTTTTCTTCAAAATAATAAATAAAACTTCCAAAAATCAATTATTTCGGAACTTCAGAACTTCAATAATTCATAATAAATAGCCCTTTTATCAGAAAATTCGAATCTCGCGAGTTTTTATAGGAAATTCAATTCTCTACAACTTTGAAGAAGAAAGTTTTTCCAAATTCTAAACAGAAATTGACCGAAATTCATAAACGGGCGATTTTACAGTCAATAATAAATTTTCTGTCAAGAATTATGTCCACCAACACACAAAACATGTGTTAATTATTTAATGCCACAAAAATACTCTTCCTCCTCATATACTCATATATCCCACATTCATTGTAAAAATACCACCATCAATATATTATTAAAATAATATATTTAAATGAATTATTTTATCAGAAAAAGATAAAATATTAATTTTCAACAATTGTCACATTAAAATTTTTCTCTATCTATATCCACATAAAATCACTATTTTCCTCATCATATAAATCAATAATTAATTATACACAAATAATATTACAGAACCACAGTACTGGCAACCAGGAAGTTCCCAGGAAAGAGGGGGCTTTCCAATAAGGATTTCTCCTTACTGGCGCGCAATTAGATGACCAAACCTCTCATTAGACAGAACTTTCTAGACATTGCCAATAATGTTATCTAATAATATTATTCAGATAATATGAATTATTGCTCCGATAATAAAAAATACTGCGTAGTGACAATTATTGAAACAACAGTAATATAAAATATCAACGCAGCAATTATTGAATCAATAAAATACAATATTGAACAGTAATTACTGTAACAATTATTGAGTAGTGCCTTCTTACGTAAGAATCAATAATTGGTGCAATACCGTGTGCTACGCGTATTACCGTGTTTTAACCACCGGGTATTCCAACAGTATTAACGGTAACAACTACGCCGTTATTTATAAACAACTTATTTTTGTCGTTTTCTTCATCCAATCGCTTTCTGTTATGGGGCCCACACAAGGCTGCGCCGTCGTACGAATATTCCCCGACAACAAGAATATTCCACGACCAAACAAATATTACCCGACAACAATGAATATTTTATAACCACTTGCTTATTTAAAATATTTGCGCATTTTACCCATAACTAACCACATTAATCAAATCAACTCTTACTATTTCAGAATAATAAATAGAGGAAATTAAATTTCATTTATTAATAATTTAGGGTCTTACATAAATATACTAAAATTAATATAACGGTAACTTAAATGTAAAACTTAATTATTTTTTTTGAACTCAGTAACAACATATAAGAAAACATACAAATTTTTTATTTTCTTTTTCATTATAAATTAAGTTTTCTATTTTTTTTATATTTCCTCCCAAACTCAAAAACATAGTGTTAATCAAGTTTGTGCATAATATTTTGTTTGGAGTCCTATATTTTGTGAATTCAATTTATCGTTTCATAATCCCTAAAAATACAAATACCTGAATAATTAATTTATATGCATATTTGTCACATAAATTATTTTAATATTTATTTGAAAAAATGACAGATAAATAAATTAATATTTAATGAGTAGAAAAAGATATTATAAACCTAGTCATTATTTTTTTTCCTTTAAATTTATAAACAGCTTATAAAAAAAATATTTTCTTCATAAAAAATTAATAAAAAAGAATGATAAATTTATGTAATAACAACACTAGGATGTTATTATTAAAACCCACATTTGAAACATTTTCACAACACTAAATGAAGGGCTTAAATGTCATTTCACAAATGGAAGGCAAGTATACTTGCTTCTGGGTATTATCCATACAATTATTAGTATAAAAATAGTAAAATATTAATAAAAGGTTGCTTTAGCTTTGTTTTGTAGTATTTTAATTTATTTATTTTTGTTTGTTTTGTTCTCTTAATGCGCGTGGACACGGGATGGGAAACTTGTAGCCATATCAGGGTTCTACCCCCTCCCCTATGCGCACTGCCATTCTTACAAGGCCTTGTTTGGGTCGCCAACAAAACAAGGTAAAACCAATATAATATACTTCGGCCGTTTCAAATTATAAGAATAATATAGATTTAAATAAAATAAATTTCAAATATTTTTAAGTTTAAAATTGAGATGAATTATTTTAATTTATATCAATATAATTATTAATAATATAAACTACATAAAAAGTAAAATTAATTATAAGATTTATTATTTTTAAAATTTAATTAAATCATATCAATTTAAAATTTAAAATATCTTAAATTGACATTTCAAAGTCAATATTAATTAATCTTATATTTAAGAACCGAAGTAATAGTAATTATATACTTGTACTACTTTTTTTTGTCCTAAAAATTCTAAACAACATTCGTTTGCCTAGTATTTTTTTTAAAGTAAAGAGTTATAAAGATTTTAATGGGGAACAAAAATTATTTTTTTATAATTATATATCTACAAAATATAGGATTGTTAACTATTTTTAAATATTTAAGAGATTGTTAAACTCTCATTTCATATCTATAAAATAAATATCAGTAAGTAACTTTTATTATATATAAAGTTCATGAAGATTTTGCTACCATAAACTTAATACGACGGTATGTTAATTTGCTATGAAAGATAAAAAAAAAATGACTCGAGTATTTTTAAGATATGATTTTGAAAAATAAAATATAAAAATATTGTCCAAATCATTTCCTACTCTTCATAAAAATAAAAATAATTAGTACAAGAAATATATCATTAAACAGTCCCTCGAATAACTTAATTCCCAATCCATTCTTAGACATTGAAATGAAATAAAGAAACACAAAATGCAAACTCATCTACCTTGTTTTTGAGCAATTAGATTTATTCCAATTTATCGAACAAATTATTTATGAATATACCAGAAAAAAATAATATTGTTTTGGGAAATTGGCTACACACAAACAAGGCCTTACAAGTCTATCCTCTTACACTGTCCCGAGTATAATAATGCAGCGCCATACAACGTATACATATAGAGAGAGAAAGTTGAGGAGAGAGAAAATAATAATTTATTCGTGTTGTAAATTTGCAGGGGTCGTGTCGGCTTCAACCAGGCAAAGACCATCATCGATCTCTATCTAAGTATATCTGTATCTTTCTCCATACCCATATTTCTCTCCTTTTTACATCTTTACTCTTTTATTCCAAACCCTAATTATTACAACTACTTTCTCGATTTCCTCCTTTTTGGGACTTCTGCAGTGCATCTTAAAAAGTTTTTTTTTTTTTGACTGATGGATTTGGAAATGGGGGATTCTTCTAGGGTTTTGAGTCCAAGTTTAATTTCTGTTACCCCTTAGGTAACCACTTTCTATTTCATTGATCCATCATTATTTTTTGGTTTAATTAGTTTGAGTTGTGTGTACATCTTTATGTATATACATGGGCTGAAGTTATTGAACTTTTAGCTTGAATTTATGTAGATCGTGAAGTGTGTTAGTTGTATTAGCTTACTGTTCAATTTTCTCTCTCTATATTATAAAAAAATCAGAACTTCTCAATATGGATTGAAGTGAATCTGTTATTGAGCTTTGTGATGTGTTCGGTATTGTTCATTTTTGGTAAAATGGTGTTTATTTTCTCTTTCTAAATATGCTGATGCGGTGATGCCTTTAAATAGGTTTGTGTATATGAGTGTTTAAGCAATGAAATGTACGACTTACATTCAATTTTGTTATTTAATGAAGTAGTAGAAAAAATGAGTTATTTTTTTTTTGCTAGTGTGACAAGCATGTGATTGTTTCTACTTTGCAGAGAATTTCATTCCAAAATTTAAGCTTAAAAAGAAAGAGGGTTTGGAGGATATTGTCCATTGCGTGAAGGGTTCATGCTTTTTAGGTGATTTTGTGTCTCTTCAGATTACAAAGACGTTAAAGCCCTCTGAAACAGCCAAAACTTTTTTGCTGCATTTAAGGCCAGAAAACGGAGAGTAACAAACACACTTATGTAATAAGGGCTTTAATTAGCTGTCAAAAAGCCATCTTCTACATTCATTATCTTCCCAGTTATATTTCTGGAGGTTTGATTTGATTACATATTGATTGCTGTTGAGTTTTAATAGTTTCTTCTGTCTCTGTCTCCTTGGACACGACAGCGGAGTATGATATTCTCCTTGTTTTGAGATATATCATTACATATTAAGCAAGAGCTCTGAGGGCTTCTAGATTAATTCCGGATATATTGTCAACATATTCTGTCGGTGCTCTGAAGGTTTCAAGGTTAATTTAGGAGTTATAATCAACATATTGAGTCGACGTTCTTGGTTTTCAGGGCGGTGTTATCATGGCACACATAGCTGCAAATCATTTATCTGGAGAGGCTCGCTCAGGTTTGAGCTCATTATCCCCTTTAAATTCTATTATCATTTCTAATTGTATTTATTGATGACAATTTATTAGTCCTTGAATAGAGCTAAAATTGTAGATAGTTTGATTTACAATTGGGTAAAAGCTATTGCTTATTGTTTGAATTCATTCATATTATTTATTTTGTAGTAAGTTTGGGGTAAAAGGTTGCTCTCTGCTAATTTAATTATCCATATATATGCTTGTTTTTTGCTATTTGAATTAGTGTTAACAACCGGTGTGCCTTAGGATTGATATAGTTTGTTCCTTTGTGGTATAGAATTGAGCATATCATGCTGATTGAATCACTTTTACTTTGTCCTATGATGCTTAGCAATTTGCATGCGCTTATCCCCTCCTCGCAAGTTTGAACTTTATCTTCTACTTGCATTCATTAATAGTAATTAGGATCTTCATATCATTTTTGATTTGGGTTCTCTGATATTTATAAGTTCAGACTCTAACTAGGGTTTTGTTCAAGACAACGTTCGTTCTAATGTTTAAGGGTTGCCTGTGTTCTCCTTTCTTCTTCAGTAGCTAGGATAAAGCTTTACGTCTTTCCTTGCTTCTGTTTAGGGGCACTTTAAGTCTTTCCAACATCTATAGCTGGTTGAAAGTGGCTTAATCAATTCCCTATCATTCGTTTATAAAATCCTTGCATAAAATGAAGTGAAGAAGTGTGCATTTGTTGACAATTGTTTTCATCTAACTTCTCTCTTACATTTATTACTTAATAAAGTTTCCATGGTCTTTCAATACAGGAGCCTCAATTGATGCTTTGTTCAAGGAACTCTGGCATGCCTGTGCTGGACCCCTTGTCACCGTTCCCCGTGAAGGAGAACGAGTGTATTACTTCCCGCAAGGTCATATGGAACAGGTGTGTGCTATTCCTTTATCGTTTCTCTGTCTACCCTATGTTTTTTGGTGATGAAATCTATTTCTTTCTCCTTCCCATCACTGTTTAAAATTTACAGATTGTGTTGGTTATTTTGTATACCAGCATGCGGGCACTTGTAACTGGTGTCTTTGGTTTTCCATTTGTATTGTACGTATTAACCCGTCGAAACATAGACATAATTTTTTTAACCTTAAAATGAAAAATATTTTTCGTACTTTTGCCTATTAAAAAAATCACAAGAACATTATCTGCCTCATAGATATCATGCATATGTTTTGTTTGTGTATCTCATCTCCTTGCTGCAACTTTTTTGCCATTTTTATTATCATAGGGAGCTGCAGAAACTCTACCCTTTTAGCCTTTTCTATGAGTATTATTTAATCTTTTCAAGTGGGACTTAAGACATGTATAACAGGTGTAACTCTGGAAATTTGCTTATATAACTCTCTAAGAACGGATAGACCCCATTGGTATCCATTCTTATTTATTGTATCATTTACCCTCTGTTTAAGCAAGTTTGTTTATTCTCCCCTATTTTACCAATGGCCTGGTTCCTACTGTTCTTACAGCTTGAAGCATCAACACATCAGGGCTCAGACCAGCAGCTTCCTTTGTTCAACTTGCCAGCTAAAATACTCTGTAAAGTGATGAATGTTCAGCTTCGAGTGAGTTCCTCTTGATAGTTTATGCTTTCATGACTAGAAATTTCTTCTTTCCTAGGGCCGCCCCAGACCTTCTCCAACCCCTGTGCTGACAGGGATGTCTGTGGGGCACCTCGTTTCTTTTTTCCACACAGTACTCAGTACTCAGTACTTCAACTTGTATTGTAGGCTGAACCCGAAACGGATGAAGTTTACGCGCAGATAACTTTGCTACCTGAGCCAGATGTGAGTTTTCTACTCCTTATCTCATAGTAAACTGAGAAACAGAGTCCACTCTTTACCTTCTGTCTATATCAAGATCTAAAACTTATTTCTGCCTTGTGTCATCCTTGTATCCTACTTTTGTACTCTTTTTTTTCTTATGACTGCCTTGTCGTTATTTCTCACCTGGATCAGCAAGGTGAGGTTGGAAGCCCAGATCCTCCGCTACTAGAACCTCCAAAGTGCACTGTCCATTCATTTTGCAAGACACTCACCGCTTCTGATACAAGCACCCATGGTGGATTTTCTGTTCTCCGGAGGCATGCTGATGACTGTTTGCCTCCACTGGTAAGCTGTCAAATTCCTTTTAACTGTATAAGTTATTTTATTTTTCACTTCCACATTTCACAATTGCCTTATTTTTCTCTGGTCTTCCTAGGGAATGGATTTTAAGTAACATTATTTCCTTTCAGGATATGTCCCAACAACCACCCTGGCAAGAATTGGTTGCTACTGATCTTCACGGCAATGAGTGGCATTTTCGTCACATCTTTCGAGGTTAGGATTTGATTTGATCCATTGTTGGACAATGAGTACTGGAGGTTCACAAACATTTTAAAGTTGGAGATCGTGTGGGGTTGATTTTCTTTTGCAGTGATAGATAGATTTGTCAAATAATAACAAAGAAATCAGTGCTATACAGGCTTATAGTTAAAACATTAGTTATTAAGTCGTGAGTATTGGCTTTGTCCAACTATTCATTGTTCTTATATTGTTTCGACTTGTATTAAACATCACTTTCAGGGCAACCTCGGCGCCACTTACTAACAACTGGCTGGAGCGTCTTTGTCAGCGCAAAAAAGTTGGTTGCTGGTGATGCTTTTATCTTCCTAAGGCAAGTTTTTTATCAAACATGAAAAATTCGCTTTTGATGTGTTAGAATGTGTTGCAATAAATAACATTAATCGTGTGTTCCCAGGGGAGAAAATGGGGAGCTACGTGTTGGTGTGAGGAGGCTCATGAGACAACTAAACAATATGCCATCTTCTGTTATATCCAGTCACAGCATGCATCTAGGTGTTCTTGCTACTGCATCTCATGCAATTTCAACTGGAACCCTCTTTTCAGTTTACTATAAACCAAGGTTTTTCTTCTGTACAATTTCTTGGACAAGTGATATTTTTAACTCATTTTGTTTCATGTTACTGGTATGCCGAGCTTGCTTGGTGCCTTAATTTAGAAAATTGCAACTATGGAATCTTTACACCTTAAGGATTGAAGATCAATCGGAGTTTTTTCTTTTTTTGGTTGTCTGTTGTTATTTATGTGTGGATATACTTTAGAGTGCTCTTTTGGCATAATGTTCATACTACAATCATGTTATTGACATGGCCAGAAATGAATGAGTGTGTTGACTGTTTAAAATGCCCGGTTTCATCTCTTTTATCCCCCTCCCATTTTAATGAAATCTATGAATTCCAGACAAATAAATAGCATAACTCTTCTAATTCTTTTTTCAATCCACGTGATTTATGGGATTCATTGACTGAACAAGCAGCATCAAGTTTTTTTGTTCTTCTGCTCAAATCTTTTGAGTTTTAATATGCTGTTTTACTGGCTGGGTAAATATGTTTTCTTGAACTTGCTCTTTCTCTGTCCAGAACAAGCCGATCTGAGTTCCTTGTAAGTCTCAACAAGTACATTGAAGCTCGAAGCCAGAAACTCTCTGTTGGGATGAGGTTTAAAATGAGATTTGAGGGTGAGGAAGTTCCCGAGAGAAGGTAACTGTTTTTTTTATTCTTGGGCTTAGCCGGTGTAGAAAAGGTAAAAATAACTGATTAATCTGATCATACAGGTTCAGTGGAACGATAGTTGGCGTTGGAGATAACACAACATCAAGATGGCTTGATTCTGAATGGAGATCCCTAAAGGTGAATATATTGCTTACTGCTGCCCTATGACATAGGGACTTTTTATTGCATTTTGTTGAACCAAGTTCCTAATATTTCAGCTCCAATTAGATTTTACCCATTAAGGTAAATGGAGAGAAAAATAGAAAGCAGGATAGATTCAGCTGGCGTGCAAGCCTGGATTTCTTAAGCTGATTTCCTCACATTTACTATTAGGACCATGCTGCCAATTTAAGAACTTTCAAAATTCCTGGGTAGGCCTAGATCTCTGTTTGGTTGGTTGCATTTGTGTTAATTAGTTGGTTGTGATGAACTTATGTTAACATTATTTTTATTTTTACACCTTCATGGAGACTGGGCATTAATATTGGTGCTCAACTTTGGAACAAATAAGAATTAAGTCTGATAATATTAGAATGACCGCGATCTTTGATATTATCTGCTTTTGACCAACTTTATTTGGACAATGAAAATCTTTTGGAGGCAATTTTAGAAGTCCATAAGTAGAATATCAAATATTCCAGTCCCACTGACATTTTCCTCTTAGACAATCTTAATTCCGCCGCTGTTTTGTGTGCCTTAAACGAATGCTTGTTGAAAGTTAACAATTAATGCTCTTCACTTCTTATTTGTGCCTCTTGAGACTCGGTTATCTTTACGCCAAAACCCAGGCTCTTTTGTTTTTCTGTATGTAGATTGCTATTGGTTGATGGTCCCTTACGAAGCATTTAATAAATAGTCATATGGCATAAATTTTTCTAGGCCATTAAGTGGTCACTTGAGCACATTTATTCAGTCAAAGTGAATTTGTTGATGAGAATTTGTTATGATTGCGCCTGCTGTCTTTGGTGGTTTTTGTCTTTCTGTCCTTATGATTTTCATATTAAAGCTAATGATGAACTTGTACATGATTTTTACTTTTGATTTTAGGTTCAATGGGATGAACCTTCATCAATTCTGCGCCCAGATAGAGTTTCTCCATGGGAATTAGAGCCGCTTGTGGCAGCTACGCCTACAAACGCTCAACCTCCGCAAAGAAATAAGCGGGCTCGGCCACCAGTTTTACCTACTCAAATGCCTGATCTTTCTGCGCTTGGTATGAAGCTTATGGTTTATTATTATTGCCTATTGCATATATGTTTCTTGTTGATCTTTATCGTAAATTTCCTTTATGCCCATAGGAATGTGGAAATCCCCTATTGATCGTCCCTCAACTTTTGCGTATTGTGATCCATCACGTGGGCAAGAGCTTTTTCCGTCACCCAAATTCTCTTCTGCTACTAAGCGTAGCTCTATCAGCTATAGTGACAACTGTTCCTTGCCTCTGGCTACTAGCAACTCAATGTATTGGTCTAACCAAGTTGAAGCTGCGACAGAGTCTTTTGCCCCTGTTATTAGTAAGGATACTGTTGAAAAGAGACAGGGAAACGGCTACAGGTTATTTGGAATCGAGTTACTTGAGCACTCCACAGTAGAAGAGGCATCCCCAATGGTTGTGTCTGGAGCAGCAGTGGAGGATCAGCCTCTTCCATCTTTGGATGCAGAATCTGACCAGCATTCTGAGCCATCTAATGTTAATCGATCTGATCTTCCCTCAGTAAGTTGTGATCCTGAAAAATCATGCCTGAGATCCCCGCAGGAGTCGCAAAGCAGGCAAATTCGAAGCTGCACTAAGGTACTTCGGTTAGAATTCTGAAAGATTTGTTAGAATGTTCTTTATCATTTATTATTTAATAATTAAGTATATGAATCTCTGCTATCCAAAATTATTGTAAAACGAATGCAAGTTTTGTGTCAATCAAATATACCTTTATGAGTCACGGCACGTACATAACTGCACACACTGCTAAGGTGTGATACTGTAGGCAGAAGTCAACGAGCTGGTTGACACTGCTATGTAGTGTACCATAATTTATTATTGTTTGAGTATGGGTTTGTAACTGAAAAATGAGAATATTTCTGTGAATGCAGCTTTATAACTCTGAGGGTGAGAGTATTCATTGTTAATTTATTCTCTTTTATTTTTGATAAATGTTGCATTTAATGACAGAATATTTTGACGGAATGTGGTAATAAATTATTAAATTATACAGGTTCACATGCAAGGATTTGCTGTTGGGAGGGCAGTAGATTTGACACGGTTTAATGGGTATGAGGATCTTCTCAGGAAACTGGAAGAGATGTTTGAAATTGAAGGTGAATTATGTGAATCGACAAAGAAGTGGCAGGTTGTTTACACCGATGATGAGGATGACACGATGATGGTTGGCGATGACCCTTGGCAGTTAAGTACACAAGTCCACGTGGTTACCTAGTCTGTTTTTAGCTCTTTTTCTTCTCCTGCTCTATTGCAACCCACCTATCTCATTTCTTTTTCACGTTCTAGATTTAGCATTCACTTAGGTGAACCTCGAATTATGGATTCTTTAATCTTCCAAGTGGGCATGTTGATCCTGCTCAGTGGCATGAAACCTAGTATTTATAAGAGTTGCGTGATTTCAACTCTATAGAAGATTTTAAATTTGGATTTGCCAACATACTTGGTATGGTTGAAAATAAATAACCATGTGCAATTATTACTATAAAATTTTGTAGAAGTAATTAGAAGCCTGTAGTAAAATAATAAGATATTTGATAGTGTGAGAATCTAGATCTGTAAAGTTTGGAATATGGATTCTTCTTTGACTGTACAATTTACTTGCATTATTTACTGAATTCTTGGTTATCTGTACAGTGAGTTTTGCAGCATGGTGAGGAAGATTTGTATCTACACCACTGAAGAAGCCAAGAGGCTATCACCCAAGATAAAACTTCCGATCAGTGAAGAAATCAGACCAGGCAAGATGGTTCCAGATGCTGACATTGGCAGTGAAGAGCAGTCATCAAATGTGGGGACCGGTTGCTGATTTGCCTATTCCCCTTGTCATACCAAGAGAGGGGGAGACATTGTAGGGCCAAAATAATATGGAGAGGAATGGGGAAAGATGGGGTAAGCGAGCATAAATAACCACCACCGAGTGATTTTGTTTTCTAGCAGGGAGTGATGCTATCTACCCATGCTGGAAAAGCCTGTTTTTTATTTACAGAACATGCCCAAGTGTCCTTGGGCAAAAGAACTGTTGTTTAGTCCATTTAATATCTGTGAAGAGTGGTGCTATAAAAGATAACTATTCGTACGTAATATCATCTTAAATATCATGGTTTTGTTTAGAGAATCTTATAGTGCATGTTTGTTTGGATTCTCAAATGGTTGAGGAAGTTTCTGTTTCCGCTTCTGTGTACGAGTAGCTGAAGATTATCTTTCCTAATATTTCTGTTTTTTTTTTAAATTTTATTATTATTATTATTATTATTATTATGATTGTATTTAACCTGTATGTACTCATAAGTTAACAATGCGAAAAAGACTCTATTTTAATATTATTTTGTTTTTAAAAAAAATCTTCAGTAGTTTTAAGAGAGTTATGCTTAAGATCTGTTCTCGTGAAGAAGAGGAAAGAGAAAAGGAGAATGAAAAAGAAGACAGAGAATTGAAAGATGTGGAAAAAGGGGAGATAGGATTTGAACATGTGACTCAGAATGTTCCTCCAAGAAAATTTAGAATGCAAAGATTGAGTGCTACAAACCCTTTAAGGCTTGTTATCAATGGTGGCACAAGAGTACCTTCTGTCTCTCCTTCTCAGCAGCGTCATCACCACCCCACTCCTTCCCCTTCTGTCCCTCCCTCCACTCCTACTCCACAAGTAAATCTTTCTCTATGTGTGCGTGTATATATAATTTTTGATGTGTTTTTTCAATTTTTGTATAATATTTTTTGAGTTTTTTTTAATAAAAAAATTATGGTTTGTGATATGGGTTTTATTTTGTGGTAAAGCAACAATCTGAAATATCATTGAATTCAAATTTGGGATAGCATGAGATCTGATAGTTCTTCCGCTTGTTCAACTAGGCGGATATATAAATTTCCTAAACCAAATTAAGTTTTTTTTGTGTCCGCTAGTTGAACTAGCGGCAGGCGCATTAGTGTTTTAAATCTCAGCCCTTAATTTATGTAATGTATGGTAGAGATATTATTTGACTATTTTTCATCCATAACAAATACATGATATGGATCATTTCCTATATATATATATATATATATATATATATATATATATATATGGACCGATCCATAATTAATGTTGTAAGGATAAGGTTATTTTTATAACATATTAGTAGTCCATTCGTTCATCGAATGGTAAAACTGATCTTCCGTCCGCAGTTTAATATAGGAAAATTGCAGTTAAATTCTGCAGACGGAAGAATTGTCCAAAATATCAAGTCAAATTCAATTTATTTTTTTAAGTTTTCGAGTTTGGCAATATTAAACTGATGCCAAATTCAACTCTTAACTATATTTCTTCTGAGAATCACATACTCTCATCTCACCGTCACCACATAATTTCTCACTTCCACCACCTATGGCCTCTTCAATCTCGACTCTCCTACGCCTCATCCTCCATTCTCCCTTGCTAAGACTTCAACCATGGAACCACCCACCAGATCCTTCCTCCGATCCGACCCACTAGAAATCATCAACTCCGTCAAAATTTGACCTGATTGGTGCTTGAGTTTAATCTTTCACATCTCATGATAAAATCAGTATGAGCTAAAATTTATGGGAATGTTATATTCTTTTCAAACTAGGATAGTTCATATTTTTTAGACTTGATTTCAAGGTGCCATTATGTGACTTGGGCTTTAACCCCTATTAAATTATTGAATTTGCATCCTGCAAGAATTTTCATGGCATAAATTATGATGCACCTACCGATTCTTACTTTGCCATAAATTATGGTACACAATAATCTCTTATTTGTGAACTTTAATTGTTGTAGATAAGTTACTTTCTTCTTACCTGTAAGTTATTCATTCCAATTTCCAGGTGGCTGAAATGA
This sequence comes from Panax notoginseng, assembly GCA_016801055.1. Taxonomy (NCBI): domain Eukaryota; kingdom Viridiplantae; phylum Streptophyta; class Magnoliopsida; order Apiales; family Araliaceae; genus Panax; species Panax notoginseng. The sequence goes on along the minus strand of CM029019.1, from coordinate 15,329,084 downwards.
CACTTTTCGTCTGGAATAATTACCAGATTGTCAACCTAATTGGACATAACTGACATGTGATCCTGCCAGTCATATTCCCAGCCCTGGAAAACAATGTGCAGAGCAACTGGAACCAGATTATCACGAGGTGAATTTAGCATCCGCAGTTTAATACTGTGGAACCCATAAAACTTGAAAAATTTGATGGTGTATATGCAAAAACGATTATTTTTATAAACTAAATGGTGTATATTGAAGTGTCTTATATACAGGGTTACTTATAACCTATAATATATTTCGGGTAACAAAAATAAACTAATTAAACTGAGACGATTAAAGGTTTGCAAAGAGTTGTAAAAGTACATACAATCGATATGAGGAAAGATATCCCATTTACTGAGACTTTTACTATCTTCAAGACTTATTTGAAAATAAAATATTGGAATATACAAATTTACAAAAAAAAATAAAATAAGTGTTGCAATAGTAAAGTAGTTATGCGATCGTAGAGTAGCTCTGCTATAGTAAATATGAAGTTGCTCTAAACTTTACTATCTAAGTAATGACCATACGATCGTTAAGTCATTACTCTACGATCGTTTAGTCATGAATCTACAATCGTTAAGTTAATGATCGTTAAGTCACGACTCTACGAAATCATTACTCTACGATCGTTAAGTCATGATTCTACAATCGTTAAGTCATGACTATATGATCCAAGTCATTATTTTACGATCGTTAAATCATTACTCTACAATCGTTAAGTCATGACTCTACGATTGTTAAATCATGACTTTACGATTTAAGTCATTACTCTAATATCGTTAAGTCATAATCTACAATCGTTAAATCCTTACTCTACGATCGTTAAATCATGACTCTACGATTTAAGTCATTATTCTAATATCGTTAAGTCATGATTCTACCATCGTTAAATCATGATTTTACGATCTAAGTTAAGTTATCTGCGATAGTAGAGTGAATTCAGCATTTACTCTACGAATTGGTATTCCACTCAACGATCTTAGAGTTCTCTTTGAGCATTTCTTTACTCTGCGACAGTAGAGTGACCTTAGCCTTTACTTAACGAATTTTATGCTCCAGCTATTACAAGGCTATAATGTACGATTTTGGAATTAAACTAACTTCAATATTTTTTAACATGAGCTTTAAACATTCCAGTATTTTTGAGTTGAACAAAAAAAATTCAAGCACTCTCTCTCTCTCCATTCAGATAAATCACTATTCAACCCTCCATCTAGATTAATTAGGGTAACCAGAGTCTTTAGTTTTGCGGACGGGTAAAATATTTTTACAGTCCACAGTTTAATTCTGTGGATTAGGCTCAAACAAAAAAAAATCGATTTAAAGTTTAAATCTTCTATTAGGTCATTTTGCATATTCTTGTTTCAAATTCATGTTATCTGGGCTAATAAGAAACATGAATGACTAAACAAATAGAATCTAGCAATGGGGTGAATTGTTTTCTCATAGTATGAAGCATGGGAGACAACATACTGCAGTGTATATCCTTACAATTGTTTAACCATAAATGTTTTTCATCAGCCCAGATCACATTAATCAATAAGAACAATAATATGCAAGAAAAAATGAAAATTTTAGTAGTTTTTAAATGAAACTCTTTTAGTTTCATATCACTACTGCCAAAATAAAATGAGATTCAAAAGTATTAAACCGCCGATTAACGAAAGGTATTTTGAACATCATCCGATCTGCAGTTTAATACTGCGAAATCCCCCTATTAAATACAGAAAAAGAAAAAACAGAGAAAGGGAATCCAAGTGTAATAATACATACATCCCTTTTGTAAGAGATTGTGGTTGTGTTGAAGAAAAAGTAACGGTCACAAGATTTTAAAAAGTGGTCAACAACTTTTGATTAACGCTCCTATTAGTACTTAGTAGTCACTCACTTTCTCTCTCTAAAAAGATATCTCCCAGTTCTTTTCTCTCCACTTATTCACTAACCCATTGCAGATTTAGTCCGCCATGAAAGTGATGAAAAGCATGAAGAAGCTCAAATTTTGGTCAAGAAAGAATAAGAAGAAGAAGCAGCAGCAGCAGCAGCTCAATTTCACCGAAAACCCACCATCAAATTGTCACTGTTATTGCCAAATCCATCAGTTTCAGCCTTCTGCTCCACCATTACCACAATCATGGCCATATTATGAGCAGACCCATGTGGCCAATTTTGCAGCAGAGGTCAGTCGTTATAAATATTCAGAATTTCCCAGTTCAAGTGAAGCTCAATTTGCTTTTACTCCGCAACAAAATGAAGAAATTGCTCCTGAAATGAAGCCACTACTTCCAGCATTGCCTGTTAGCACCACTAGTACTTGTTCTTATCAGCAATATTTGGACCCGAATCCAGTTTATGGCATGCCTGTTGTGCCACTAGCTAGAAGAGACAGATCTGCTGTTGCTCATTTGATTAGCTGCTTTTGTCCCTGTTTTCGCATTCAAGAAGCCCATTTGAGTTAGTTTCAAGTCGATTCAAAATTGCCACTTATATGTTTATTCAAGAGTTCATACATTGACATCCAGAAAACCCCTAGATTCATCCTCCCATATTTTATTTGATTCACAATATAAATATACACCAGAATTTGTTTTTTATGCTATGTTTTGCTGCAAGTTGGAATTCTCTGTATTAAAAAAAATCCTACAATATGTATCTCATGCTTTTAAATAAGAAGGCACATACATTTGTGTTCTTATTAGGATTCAATATTTTGTTTTTGTTTTTGTTCTCTCTTTCGGTACTGCAACTTTATTGCGAAAAGCTTTATAGGGTAGGGGTTTTCATGTAATTTGGTAAAGTCGGTTTTTTACCTGTACTGATCGGTTCGGTGTAATCGGTTTTTTATCTTTATCGACGGATTCGGTACAATTAAATTAATAAAAAATAAAGTCTATTTGGTACGGTATGAATTTTGTCAACCAAACCGTTTATACCAAATATTAAATTTTATAATTATTTTCATATTTATGTATGTGTAAATATATAATTGAGGTGTGAAAATATTATTAGTCGTAGTTAAAATCTTGCTCATGGAAAATTTGGTCATAAAATTTGATATTCGGTCTCGGATGCACATTGATACAAAGAGTCGCACGCAAATCTTTGCTATACTTGTGGGAAAAAGTAGCATCTGCAATATTTATTTATTTTTTAGCAAGAGGTCAAATATATACCCGTAGCTTTATTGTACAAACTATTGAATAGGATTATCAGTCTCATCGAAATACTTCTAGTACACACAAAAATAAAAAACTTGCTTTAGAAGTGAACTGCAATCATCATGTAATTCTCAAAGTTTCAACTAAAAGAAAGGCGAACGAGTACAGACTACACAGCCTGAAAGCCACAACATATCCACCAGATCTGAAGCAACCTAAAATTAATATTAGCCAACATTCTAATGACAAAGGGCGTGGGGTAGTTCAGACCCTATTGGCAAGTACAGTGCCTATTATCTATAGTCATCCGACCAAAATCTACCAAAACCTCTATCTTGAATTCTGCTCCTGCTGTTTCAGTGCTCATCTGGAGATGCAGAAACTTTGTTGCACTCTGGAATTTTTCATATGCATAGAGACCTGCTATGTATTTGCTGCCTCAGTCTTCGGGTCTGTATCTATCTTCAATCAACAAACTTACATGAGAATCAGCAACATGAGCTCCATTCTTGTTATCCCTAGAATCATCCTGTATTTCAGACACTTTCTTCCGGCTTTTTGAGCCTCTCCTTTGGCTGCGACTGTCTCTGTCTTCATGCAACCTATCTCCATCGAAATCTGTGACATTGCTTCTGTTCGTACTGTTACTAAAATCATTCTGAACATCAGACACTTCCCTCATTTTTCTCGAGCTTTTCCTTTTATGAACATGGTCTCCCTCTCTTTTTCTATCACCATCTGACAGGACTCCATCAGAATCAGTCTCATAAGTTCTGCTATTGCTGCCACCATGGTACTCTGGATACTCCGTCACATAACTATGACGGTGTCTTTTGTGTTTCCTGATTCTGTCATGGTGCGTCTCTCCATCTCTGTCCAGGTCAGCCCAATCTTTATCTCTGACTACGGTTCTGTCAAGGGGATCATCACGTCTTTCAGTCAATATCTTCCTGTCTCTAGAGGTTTTCCTTTTACGATCATGGCATTTGTCTCTGTCTCTGTCTCTGTCCCTGTCCCTGTCCCTGTCTCTGTCTGTGTCACAATCTGAATTATCTCTATCAGATTCAGTCTCATGAGTCCTATTTGTGCTTCCCCCATGGTACTCTCTCAAATATTGTACTTCACTATGGCGTTGTCTTGAGCTCTTCCTGGTTCTGTCATGGAACGCCTCTCCATTTTTGTCCCTGTCCAAGCAATCTCCATCAGAATCAGTATCACTAGTTCTGATATTTCCATGCTTACTGTTTTTAGAGTTTGGTTCCTTGCAATTTTTTTCATCAAGAGTTCTCCGCTGCTTTCGACCATCACTGCTACTGAGCTCGTGTCGATGCGCGCGCTTTTGTACATCATCTTCCTCATAACGGCTTTTGCTAGATCTTCCATTGGAACTCTCTCTCTCCCTTGACCGAGATCTTCTAAAGTGGAATCTGTAGAAAATTATGATCAACCATCCAAACCAAAAATAAATAATTTCCCTATAACAAGGTATGAGTTAGATTGTAGTGAAACATTAGTCCAAGTAGACATTTGATAAACAATGACACAAAAATGAACAAATATTAACTCCCCAAAGTCTACAATCCAAACAAATAGATCTCCAATCTCTTTAAAAGTAGAAGAAAAATGGCTTCTGCAAATCTTACATTCTTTCTTCTTGGATAGGTAAATTTCGCAGCATGGGTACTGGAATTAGTGACCTTGAGATTATTCCTCAAGGTTTCTGCATTTCTCCCACTACATTCTACATTCATAGGAAATATTACTAATTGGAAGGAGGGAAAGGGACGTGGGCTGAGGTCCAAATAAAGTGTGGACATGCAACATAAGTAAAAAGATCAAAAAACAAAATCAATATAATATCCCAAAAGAAAAATGAATTGCAATATGCCCATAATGTAGCACCAGGAACAAAGACACACCTATCACGGTCTGCAGATAGCATCTTCCTGGAATGCCTCAGCTGCCCGAAGTTTTCTTGCTCCATTTGTTTGTCATATCCAGATTCATCTGAATAGCCGAATAAAGCAGTCATCTTATTCATCCAATATCTTGGGGGTGGTTTATCCCAATCAGCCCATTCATAGTCTCCACCAGGATTGCGGAAACAGTGGATAAAATTGCAAGCAGTTCCACGAGAACATGTCTGGTAACAAAGATTAAAAGTGAACAACATCAACAGAAGATAGAGTTAAATTTCAACATAGCAGCATCAACAAGTGAGCAAAACTAAGAAAGTGCAGGCATGGTTTCCAACTGTTTTCTCGACTTATAAAGCTGAAAAGAAAAAAATTAACGAATTCTGATAAGGAGAAATGGAGAATATGGTTCACTAGAGGATATGTTAGTACCTTCAGTCTTGACTTCATATACTCCCCACATATGGCAATCTTCCATCTGGTCACACCAACAAACTCACATTTCACCTATCAAGACAACAGTTTCAGAGTATGAAATCACCATCCTGAAGTAGTAGTTAGACATCAAAGGGTATGAGAAACTAAGTCATAAACATTCTGCTACTAGCGATGACCCTCAATAAATAGCTGTAGTAATAAACAGTGGCCTTTGGAACTGAAATTATTTGTTTTTCTGAGACTAAATGTTGACAAATATATGCCTGGAGTTTTGTTGCTTTCAGTCTTTCAGACCTTAAAGAAGTCCAAAGCTTGAGATAAATATGGGTATTCAAATCATGTCATGAACTATTATAATTCTGAAAGTACACAATTTTAAAGCAATGGCATTACATGATCATAAAAGAGTGTCACAGGCTTCAAAGAGCTACATAACTAATAAGCTCGATTGAATCAATATAAATATATAATAAGACAAAATTTGGTTTTCTGGTCTTTGGTATTTGGTATGGACCTAGAATTTAACTAAAAGTAAAACACTTTTTATCTACTAGGATTAATTTAACTAGAACTAAAACTACCTTTGTCTACTAGGATTAATTTAACTAGAACTAAAACTCCCTTTATGGTCCTACAAACTTTAATATTAACTTATTATTTTACAATAATTTTAATTTTTATAAGAGTCCTTTAGTTACTTAGTCATATAATAAATTTTAACTTAAAAATCATATTTAAGATTTTAGTTTAAGTTTCTACTCAACTTTAGTCTCTAAATGACTATATATTCATTATTTCAACATCAATTATATTCCTAAATAACTCTATATTAAAAATATAAGAAAGTATTATGAGTAAATAATAATTAATATAAAAAACAGAAATGTACACTACAAAATTTATTAATGATTAAACTCCAGTAAACAACTTTATTTCATATAGGATACCTTTAGTTAATTAATGTCAAAAAAATCCTGAACTATATGTTATTGATTAAAATTTAATTATCTTTTAAAACTAAAATCATGATGGTAACTTGTTATTCTGCAACAATTTTATTTTTTATACAATTTATTTAGTTAATTAATTATAGAATAGCCTTAACACTATGTTTAAAAAATTAAACTTTTAGGTTTCCACTCAACTTTGAACTCTAAAATCGCATATATAAATATGAAGGATTGAATATAAAACTAAATACTAAATTTAAAAACTATTTAAAAATTTAATATTAAATTAGAAATAACAAAAGAATCACATTAATAACACTCAATTATGAATATTCGACAATTATATGTGATTTGTAATCATTAGTTTTTTAAGCAAAAATTTGTAGTAAGTCTAATAATAATAGTAAGCTAATTTGAAATTAAAAAAATATATTTTATAATCATTATATGAAATAAATTAAAATTTAAAAATACTTTTATTTAAAAAAACAACCCCGTTCTTCGCACTTAGCTAGTTGAAATAAAAGATAACAATATAATTTCAAACCCTCTTGAATCAAACAATTATTCAATCTAACCTCATTAAACCAACCCACTTAATAATTTGTGGCTAACACATTAAGACCAAAGAATAAACTTAACCGGGACTCTAATCTTTTATGACCCTATTTTACATAATAAAATAAGGAAGATGGCACCTCTTACAACCAAATTCTACTCATCCAATTCATTAATATTGCTAATAAGAAATAAATAATTGAAGGGGGTACACGATACCTGTTTACCAGCAAAGTATCGACCATTCATAGAGTGATAAGCCATCACAGCTGAATCCAAAGATTTATAGTGTACATATAGATTTCCTCGCAAATGGAATGCACCATTTCTGCACACCTAAACACAAATATTATACTTGTTATGCTCTGGATCGCAAATAGATACAACACAAGATCTACCTGTTTCACAACAATATATCATTTTCTCTCAACTAAAATTCAAACCACAGTTTCAATTATACAGCTTGAGAAATGAGAACTATTTTCCTTTTGTTGGTTTACGAGTTGCTTTAGAAATAAGAACTATATTGAAATTTACAATAAATATCAAACTTACTTATTCTCAAAATGTTCCATGTGTAAAGAACCAAGGAAAAATCAAGAAATATTCTTCTGAAAATATATGAGAGGTTATAATGGATCCACTAGTTTCCGATACTAAAAATTTCCATATAGCCTAACAACTTCAAAGAAGCAATTCTTTTATTCATTGATCCAATAGAACTTATGTGTCAAAAGACCATGCCAAAGATGTACAGAAAAGGTAATATTGGTGAACTTAGATAGAAGTTGACCCCACCTTAAAATTTACAATTTCCCCATACTTCAAGAATTCTGTATGCACATCCTCATAAAATTCCTCATAACAGCGTTCGACCTCTTCATCTGTGTACTGAAAATGATAGAACCATAAACACAATATTGGTTGTCAATAACACACGGAAATCTCACTCAAAAATAGAAAGAGAGAGAATAAGAGAATAAATAATCAGAGCATATTTCATATAGTAACATTTTGTGAAGATCAAATACCAATGATTTTCTTTATTTTTTGTTTTTGTTTTGGTTTTGGTTTTTTTTTGTTGGGGGGGGGGGTGGGTGGGTGGGTGGGAAGAGATCAGGAAAAAGATGCACCCAAAATTCTTCCAAATCTCCCTCTTCATATCCCTTCAAAAAAATTAATCTCTTGTTATCATCCCTCTTATTCATTTTAAATAACTATTCTCCTATTAATAAAAAAAAAAATCCAAGGAGGCGGACTGTATACAAGCTTGTAACGGGTTCCTTACTTTACATGCTAGTCACGAGAAAAAAACAACCAGAAATTGATGCTAGGTAATTCACTGACCATTTAATTTAATACTACTATAATATCTTCTCTCCATTACTATTTAGTGTTTACCACATACATAGTAACATCCAGCCTGAATCTGATCATACATAAACATGATGTCTATCTTCTTTAAGTTAATTTCAGTCAACACCATCAAGATACGAGTAAGTCCTGTAGTTTGGAAGCTCAAATTTTGAAAAGTACCATTTCTTATCCCCAACGATCTCCAATACCCCAGGATAAAGATATTGCCAGAGACACTATTAGCTGTTAAGGAGCTAGAATTCATAGATACAAAAAGATAAAAAAAATCAAACAATAAAATGTCCATGAACTTGACATGCATAGACTTAAACTCCAAATTTGCTCCAGCAAAATATAAACAGCTTAAGTTCACTTTGAGGCGTAAATGATTATGTAAAAATAATTATCTGTTTTGATTTTTCTTTTTGCAATTTTGATATAAGAAATTGTTGGTGTTGAATGTTATAAATTACAAAGGAACAGTTATCGATAAATAATGTACAGCAGCAAGACTCTACAAGAAGTAGCTTAAATTGCAGCATGTAGGATACAGAATTGGTAATATCATATATCACCGAACAAACCAAGGCCAAGAGCTTGAACCTCCATCGAAGCAACTTGTAAAAAGAATTCTGAATTGATTAAGTCAAAGGAAAAATAATAAACCTATATCGGATGTATCATCTCAAATAATGGATGTATCATGTATCATGTGATTACCTGGAATGACATTAACACAAACTTATCAAGGGGGAACATTTAGTCCTATACAACATAAAAAGGTGATAATTACCAATCACTAGGAGAGGCACGATGAAAATTCAATTTAAGTGATATGTAGTAGAAGGTAAAGAATCTAGTCAATCTGAGTTACAAGGAAATGTCGCAGATAAGAGAAAAGAGCCAAAATTTACTCAACTTCGTAAGTTGATGATCAAGCAAATAGAATATATAGCACAAATTCTTTCGAGCACAACAACAGAAAACCTTAAATCATGATAGGAAATGCTAATATAAAAAAAACCATCTCATAGGAGTCAATAATAATGCTTCTGGTACGAACACAATTAAACAACCTAAATCCAAAACCACCAAACAATGAGTAATACTCGACACCTATGTTATATGGACTCGTCAACACCTAGAAGGATCCTTTAGAGGACGCAGCAACACGGACACTCCTAATTACATTCCAAGTTCGATACCCACACTACATAACCGTGTAGTGTCGACACGGGTACTTCTAGATTTTAGAAGAGTCCATTTAACATAGCTTGCCATAACACACATAAAACCCCACATATAAAGATACACGTAAAGACAAAGAATTTGAATAACAGAACTTGTCAATAGCACAAAACTGAGAAAATAAATTAAAATCGTCTTTTAGTAGAGCTGACACAGGATACTACTAGAAGTGGTACAATTGCTAACGCATGAACCACCATAGCTAGCAACTAGCTAAATCCATGGTCTACCCTATTTCGAATAAAACCGCAAATAGTTATGTCCCTTCACAATTCTTACATATTCTAACCATGAAAATAAAATTTGTGGATATACTCCAAAACTAGCATGAACAAATGATAGCATTAGATATTTTAGATTGGAAATCAATATTCATAAAAGCATTTCGAATGGGTTGAGCAGAGTGTTGCTTTTAACTAGGCAAAACTAATGAATTACCTACTGTAGTTGACTCATTTAATTGATTACATCATTGAACTTTTATTTTTTCAGATTATGCAAGTAAACTAATTATTATTTTGAAATTAGGTCATTCCGTTAAAAGAATTAAACAGAGTTTAATTTTTTATAGGTAAAACTAATGAATTACTCATTGTACTTGTCACGTTTTACTGATTACACACAATTTTAAAATAATAATTAGTTTACTGGGGTAATTTGAAAAATTAAAAGTTTAATAGTGTAAATCAGTAAAACGTGCTAACTACAGTGGATAATTTTTTAGTTTTGTCGATAAAAAATTAACGCCCATTTAATTTTTTAATGAAATTACCCAATTTCAAAATAATAATTAGTTTACTATGGTAATTTGAAAAATTAAAAGTTCAGTAATCACTAAAACATGCCAACTCCAGTGGGTAAATTGTTAGTTTTGCCCTTTTTAACTATTCAAATATGATTGCACCAATCAGTATCAAAGAAGCTATTATCACCTTTTTGCGAGATAATAATTATCTGGAACAATAATGCCAATTTTGACATATATAACTCTAACAAAAGTCTGAAATGGAACCTCATACAGTAACATCTAGGTTTTAGCTTTTCCAAAGTACACATCATTTGAATCCATTTACCAATATCATACATCTACAGAGAATGTCTTTCCTATATGAAGCTTCATGTATTAAATGATATAAGGTATGAATTATAAAAATATTAACGAGGATACTAGAATCACAGCAGGACTTCATTTACAGACCTCAAGCCCCTCATCCTGCTCCCAAGCAAGGCCAGGTCCATTGTACATATTCTTCATAAGCAGTGTGCAAGTTTTATCAGCGTAAAAATGAACTCTACTGCAACGCGACCCAAACCGACAAGCTCCGGTTTTGATGTGGAAAGGACAATGAGCTTTGTCCTGCCATACACACAACAAGGCTTAAAGATGTTGTTTGTCAACAATACAAAACTATAATAAGCAATAAAATGGAGAGGGCACTCACCTGTTCTGTTCCAAAGTTTGGAACTTGTTGAGCAACATTCTCCAATAACTGCTGTGCTGAAATTGCAGGTACATTTTGGTAATCAGCAAAAGCTTCTGATTGTGGAGGAAGCGGATTTGATGTTGGTCTATCAGCATCCTATATAGGTAGTAAAAAAAAAAATGCAAATCATACACCAATTTAGCCGAGAATAGGAAATCAAGTAGCATTTCAGTAATACCTCTTTTCTTGTATGTTGGTCTGCATCTTTCTTTTTTACCCTGACTCTATTCTTCTTGACAATTATCTCATTGCCTTGCCAAATAATTTCGGGAGGCCCCTCTTCTACGTATTCCCAATCATCATCCTCATTTGACTCGTTCTCATGTCCTGCCTGTCAGTGATTGCCGATTTATTAGATCATAATAGTATAGATAAAGAACGGTCATGCTTCTCTATGACTATATCATTGACTGATGGACCAAACTTCAAATTTACTTCTTAGTCTTCTGCTTATAATACAAAACTTCAGATCAGCTACGAAGCCTACCGCGCAAGCATCGTAAGTTCATAAAAATATAACACATACACGCTCTCCATTCCAAAATGGCGACCCACTTTCATATAACAATATCCATATATAAAAGAAAGTAGGTTTCACCACTTATTATTCAGGCTAAATTCAAGTATTATGCAACATTAGACTCTATTTTATAAAGTGAACTCTCTTTTTGCAAAAAGCAACTCTCCTCTTAGAATAGAGGTAGTATGTCTCTTCATGAGTCTAAGGTGGGCAAAACTTGAACTATACTTCTTTTTTCTTTTTTATATTTTTTTACCTTAGATTACAAAAAAAATTCAGATATTGTACCATGTAACTATCATACATTTTCACAATTCATTATAGGAACTGAAATGAAAGTATAATTCCAAATATATAATCATTTTTCAATGTCCAGAATTGTGAATTCTTCATTATCTAATCCAATCATACACCATAAATTCTCAGTAAAGTATCCAATAACAACAATAACTGAATTTCTTCCTAATTATTCCAATTACAACATACAATCTGACAACTGTGTTATAGTGATAGAAGTGATAGAAATGCTTGAGAATTATAAGGAAATACCTGATTTCTCTTTAATTCTTCTTCGAGAGCTTTCCTCCGTTCATCTTCTTCCTCCTCAACTTTTTTCCTAGCTAATTCCTCGAGAAACAGCCTTTCTCTCTCCTCAAACTCCTTCCTTTCTCTCTCTAATCTCTCAAGTTCTCTCTCCTCCTCCAACTGAATCCTCCGCTGCTCTTTGGGATCATTGAGCCGAGCCTCCTCCTCTTCGCGCGCCTTTTCCGCTAGCTCTTTCCTCAGCTGCTTCCTCTTCTCCTTCTTCGCCGCCTTCCTTTTCTCCTTCCGGCTCCCGCTTCCCTTTCCCGGATTGGATTCCTGAGCGCATTGCGAGGTCCCTACTTCTTCTCCTTCGATTTCAATCGATTGAGTCATTAGGGTTTTTGGATTTGAGTTCGATCAACTGTTTTGCTGTTCGAATAAGGGGAACACTACCTGGGACCAACTATTTTATGTGAAAATATTAAAATTATATGTAAAATTATCAATTTCATTTGAATAATTATATTTTAAAAAGCTTCGCACCGTGCGAGCCTCGCAATTTCTAAAATAGTTTAAAACAAATTATTTGTATTATGTTTTATTAAATGTCTAAAATTTAAAGGTATTTTTATTAATTTTATAAATTATATATTAACAATATTTTTTAAAATTGAAAAAAATTAAACTCACCACAAGTATACAAAATGATCGTCTTCAATTACATTATAATGACAAATTAATTTTACGAAAATAAAAGAATAAAAAAAAGTAAATGAGTACTTATATCTTTTATTAATTATATATATAATATATTAATGTGAGTATATTGGTAAGTAATATTAATTATGTGTATTTTTTTTTGTAGTGAATATATATAAATAGTATAAAAAATATACACTTATCTGAATTTAAAAATATGAATAATTAAATACTCCATATTTTTTATTCAATTTATATTATTAAAGTTGTGAAGTTACGTATAATAATAAAGTTGTTATAATTAATTTTGAGTTTTGCTACTTAATAAAAAAGGGAAAAGAAAGAGAAATAATTAATATGGTAAGCAGAGAAGGTGAATAGAATGAAAAACAAAAGTTTAATGAACAATTCATTAATATAAATTTAATAAATAATAATTTAGTAACTTAATTTGAATTAATTCCACGAATTAAATTAATTTAATTCAATTGAAGAATGTATAGATCCTTAACTTATTATATACTAATATACTAATACTAAATTTGAATAAAAAAAATTTTTGATAATTGACATGTCTGGAATATCTGAATAACAGATTTTTATTATTTACTCCTCTAAAAAAATTTAAAATTGTTATAAATTTATTTAATATTACTTAATATAATAGTAAACTTGGGCCATTCAACAAAAAATCAGACGATTCAACAAAAAAAATGACACTAAACTATTCAGCCCAAATCGTTTGAATGGCTAACCGATTCCGCCATTCAGACGATTTTTTTTCTTCAAAACAAACGCACTGAATGACTGACCGATTCAGCTATTCAGTTATAAACAAACAGCCCCTCAAACAAACAGCCCCTAAGGGGTGTTTGTTTAAGATTGAATGACTGAATTGGTCACGTTTGTTTTGAATAAAAATCGTATAAATGACTGAATCGATCAGATTTTCGTGGCTGAATGGTCAAGTGTAATTTTTTAACTGAATGGGCTGAATGAAGAATTTTATTTTTATTTTTTACAATATTAACTATTATATTAAGTAATATTAAATAAATTTATAATAATTTGAATTTTTTCAAATGGGTAAAATAATAAAATTTTGTTATTTTTTAGACATGTCAATTATCAAATAATTTTTTTCATTCAGTATTTAAAATTCTGTTTTATTCAGAACTATTTCATTCAATTTTATCAAAACACCAATTGATTTCTTGTACGAGTCGAAGTTTAGACTACACTATCTAATTGGATCCAAAAACCCAATATATTATGTTTCAATGTTTTTAAAAAATAAAGAAAATAATGACAAAGAAGAAGAAAAAACTTGGGCCCTGTTTGCTTTTAGAGAAGTTTTCAGAAACTACTTTTTTGAAAGCAGTTTCTGTTTTACAAGAATGCATTTGGTTAAAGAAGATAATTTTCTAATTTTTAGAAAATTGAAAGAAGAAAACATAATTGATTACTGTGTTTTTCATGTTCAAATTCAACAAATAACAGCATAATTATATAAAGGATATAATTATATAAAAGCTATTAACTATATTTAATAATATTTGAAATGAAATTTCCAAATTTAAAATAACACCATCTGTCGATATTTGTCTCATAAACCAATTAAATAAAACCCATGACCCCAAACAGTTTTATAAATACTAATTAATAATCCAAAAACTTTAACCCAGAAAATATATAAGAGTTTGAAGGTTGGTCTTGTACAAATAATTATTCTGACTTTAGGAAATCACAAACAAACAAGAAGCAAATACATTAAGTGAGAAAAAAAATTGTACTTAAATAATAGTATTTTAAATGCAATAATTAAATTATTATATTATATATAATTAAATTATATATTAAATAATAGTGTTGTACTTAGGTCTGCAAAATATGGTTATGAGTTAGTTTTGATTTTTAAAATATGGTTATAGTTCCATTTAAGAACTAAAACTATATTAACTATTTTTAATATGGGTTGGAACCATATGGTTATGGTTCAAAACCATATTAACCATTTTTAAGATATTTTGACTTTTAAACAGAACTTTTAAATGAACTTTTAATATGGGTGGGGTGGGGTGGGGTGGGGTGGGGTGGCGTGGGGTGGGGTGGGTGGTGTATACATATTATTTTTTTTGAGTGAGGGGTGGGGGGTGAGGTAGGGTGGGGGGTAAGGGATGTATATATAATCACATAATATTATTTTTTTTGGGTGTGGGTGGAGGTAAGAGATGTATACGTAATTATATAATATTATTTTTTTGGGGTGGGGTGGGGGGGTAGGGTATGGGGGTGAGTGGGGTGAGTGTTGTATACATAATCGCTTAATATTATTTTTTCTTGGGAGGGAGTGTTGGGTGGGTAGGTGGGTGGGTAGGTAGGTAGGTAGGTAGGTAGGGTAAGGGTGGGAGTGGGTAGGTAGGTGGGGTGTGTGAGTGGGGTGGGTAGGTTGGTAGGTAAGTGGGGTGGGGACGTGGGTAGGTAGGTTGGGTGCGTGGGTAGGTTGAGTGGGGGTGGGGGATAGGGGGGATGGGTAGATAGGTGGGGTGGGTGGGTGGGTGGGTGGGGTAAGTGGGGTGCGTAGGTGGGGCGGGTTGGTAGCTGAAGTGGGTGGAGTAGGTAGGGTGGGTGTGGTAGGTACACTACTAGAAAATCAGCCTATAGCGACGGTCGCCGACCGTCGTTATAGACCAAAAGACCGTCGCTAAAAGTTTTAGCGACCGTCGCCGACCGTCGCCATAGAACCCGTCGGTAAAGCCTATAACGACGGTCCTTTTGACCTATAGCGACGGTCACCGACCCTAGCTATAGGTCATGGTAAAATCGTGTATTTGCTCTTTATTAACGGTCGTTGAGAGTTATTGCTACGGTCATGACCCTAGCTATAGATGTCTATAGCGACGCTCGGTGACCGTCGCTATAGGGATGTATTTTATAGAACACTATAACTACGGTCGATGACCGTCGCTATAGCCTTTTCATATTAAAAAAAAAATTTTAGTAATGCACATTTATTCAACAAACACAACTACAATATAAAATAAAATATAAAAAATATTATATACATCATTTAAAATCATTCGCATTACAACATTACAAGCATCACAAACAAGTACATTGTCCACCTCGTTAATGATGTCTCTCTAAAATGATGTCTCTGCTCTAAATCTAAAATGATGTCTCTCTGCTCTAGGAAATGCTAATAAACAAGAATCCCTTCCAAGATCACGATGGGAACAGTGCATTGTGACTTATTACTCAATGCAACATCATGATCATCTGAAATTGTTCCTAGAATTTTGTGCACCGCAATAGTCTTTCAGCTTCCATTCCCCAACTGTTCCGCATGCACCACTTCTGTTACGGTGCAAACCAAGAGCTTCAGTACTTAAATATTATATGACATCATGCAAGCATCAATACCATCCAACATAGCAATTGAAAAACTTTATAGATATTAGATACAGATCAATGAACTCGAGGCATTACTTTGACACCAGGTTGTTGGATGAATCTTCAATTAATTTGATCGCCTCAGCCTTCCTATTTGGTTCTAAAAGATGCAGCATCTCTACTGCTGCTGCTCTATGCATCAAAGAATCTGCAACCAATTACTAGCAAAGATTATCAAGGTATTTAAATTTAACATCTTATTTAGTCGGGCTATTCCTGTTGTATGAGAAAGTATTAGGGCAATACATATTGCCGTGCAGGCTTTCTATATCTTCATATGCTGTAGTTTTACAAAGTGTTTCTACTAGTACTGATAAGAAAAAAGTTGACCTACCAATTTAAAAAGCACTTTATAGAAAATTGACCAACGCTTTTAAGTTTCCCCTGGGAAGAAGCAAAAATCTGGGTTCTGAGACTTCTCTAACACAAGACAGCAAGAATGCATTTCCAACACCAATATTGAAAATGCATCCTCAGTTGACTAATCTTTCTACATCATGTTCCAGAAAGTAGTGTACACAACAACAATTAAATAAAAATTAACAGGAACCACATATAGAGTCTAAGGATCACACCTATTTGACTTGATCAGACGGTAGTTTTTGAGCTTCTATCATCTTTTACAAGTGAATCTAGCAAGATTCAAGATCCTGGGAAGCAACATCACTAATAATCAGGTAATAGACACCCAAAAAATACAACAAAACAATTAGATCAGAGAAGAATCTACATTTTACAATAAATATGGAACCTAAGAACCGCAAGATGCTAGGAAATTGATTGTAAAATAAATCAAGCTCTGCACAATTCCTCATCATTTGAGGATATGTATCCAAGAAAAGAATACATAAAATTTCAGCTTACCACCCATGAGTTCTTCCTCATCAATGTCATCAGGCACACTGTAGCTTCTACCGAGAGATTCTGAAATTTCATTGCTCACATCCATCAGGTCCATCATCTCATCTTGCAAGTTCTAAAGATAAATGGCAGAGTAAGTATATGAAATTTTTGACTGATAACAGAAAAATACATTTATATATTAGTGTTATTAGTACTAAAATAAATCAATTAAAGAAACACTTGCGAGACATTTCCTTTCTTTAAAGTGCAGTTTATCACCGTAATTTCCAGACATAGACAAGTACAAGTTGAATTCATGAGCAAATCAAATGAATAATTTATTGTGTCCCCAACTAAACCTGAGGCTATTTCTTTTAGTAGTAAAACTCACAAAATTATTTAGCAAAAATAAAAAAAATAGCTCACAAAATTATAGTAGGCTCAGAAACGAGAGATATTTCTACACTAGACGTTAACTCACCTGAAAGGAAAGCAAGATTTTATGCTTTCTCATATTAACTTCAAAAGAAAGTAAATGTGTCTCTAAGGAATCAAAGGAATCAGGTGAGTGCTTCTGAAGTAACTTCAAGTACTTTGTAGCTTCCAATAAAGGATCTTCAACTTACATCAGTAATATCCACAAGTAAAAATTAAAAGCTCAAAGACAAATAGACACCAGCAATGGGGAGGAGGGTGTGGGAGAGACCTGTGATAACCTTTCTCCATGCGGATCCGGATCGACTGGTTTAACATGCCGCTTTCCAAACTTTGAGACATTGACACTAGATTCCTCATTTTTCACTTCAGCCTCCTAAGAAACACTAGGATTAGAATATAAACTAAACGGAAAGAAAAGAAAACTATCAAAGTTACAAAGAACAAACTGAAATACTTTCTTAGCTCGGGCTTCTGCCTTTCTCTGTTTTTGCCTCATTTTCTTTTTAGAGAAGCAGGTAACTTCAACATTTCATCATCTTCTTCAGCAGCTGACTTTGAAGGAGAATCATACAGCTTTATATAACATCTGCAACTCAACTCAAATAATCATGAACATGATAAACAATAATAACATTTGCAAGTGATCAATGAAGTAATAATATTTAGACACAACAAAAAGCAACTACTGGCAATCAATGAGTCAATTACTAAGCATCGTGCTATCAGCTATCTCAAGTCTCCTATGCAAATTCTTAATAGGATACATTCAAAAGCACAAACTCAGCAGAAAAGATGGGAACAGAAACACATCAAGTCATTCACAAATCAGTGAGTGAAACATAAGAGTAAAGCTTCACCTGATAGCTCCAGCTGCTGCTTTATGAAAATAAGTATGTGAATGGAGCCGATCTTGAAATTTCAGCATTTCAATATAAGCTCGCAAAGTCATTTTCCTCAAGCAATAAGAATGGAAGTCAAATTGGTCTTCAGTGATGTCCGCATAATGCTTCTCCACAGCCAAGAACTTTTAAAAATACACATAAACTTGAATAAAGCGAATCAAACGCATCTTTCACAACTAATGGCCTTGTTAATGTATATAAATACTGTAATTGAAGATCTGGATCTTGGAGTACCAAAGTGCCAACCTTTATAATAAGCAGCTATCTCAAACCCTAATAACATTAGAGACAACCAAAGAAAGACCTTTATACAAGAATAAAACCTCCTTTTAACCGTCGAATTCTCCGAATCATCGGTGTCGGTTCGTCCGGAAGCGACGTGGTGACGGACGACGGAGGAGATGCTGAGGAATGCGGCGGTAATGGAGGTCAAGCAGCCGGCAGCTTTGTAGGCTTTGAGGAGGAGAACCCAAGTGAGCTTCTTGGCATTTTTGTTGCGGCGGGATTTGGATTTTGGACGGTCGGAGATGGAAACGTCGCCGTCGTCCGGGAGGATAAAATTGTCGTCATCCGGGCCCTCGAGCTCCACCATGGACCAGTTGTTTGGGTTCTCCATTTTCACAACCACCAGCGTTCCTCTGTGGGTTACTTTTGCCCACCAATCGAACGACGGCGCCATTGCTTCAAATTTTAGACACCCAGATATGAAATGACGAATGAATATATTGGGAGAAAAATTGGAGCGAAGATACTGAAATAATTTGGGGGAAAATGGGAGGGTTTTTTCTTAAAAACGTCTATACCGGCGGTTCCGACGGTTCCGTGCCAACCGTCGCTATAGCTCGTCGCTATATGCCAAATTTTTAGTAGTGGTAGGTGGGGTTGGTGGGTAGGTAAGTGGCGTGGGCGTGGGGGTAGGGGTGGGGGTGGGTGGGTGGGTAGGTAGGTAGGTGGGATGGGTGAGTGGAGTGGGTAGGTAGGTAGGTAGGTAGAGTGGGGATGTAGGTGGGTGGGGTGCGTAGGTGTTTTAAATGCAATAATTAAATTATTATATTATATATAATTAAATTATATATTAAATAATAGTGTTGTACTTAAATAATGGTATTTTGAACCGATATATTATATATATTAAATCATTAATTAAATATGTGTTGACAGGTTTTGAATCTCAAATCTCGACCTTATAAAAAATATGCAATACCACTAGTATATATTATAATAATACTTATTATAGTTTTCTTAAATGAAATTATTGTTAGATTACGTAAATTCTTAATTTTAATATTTTTTATTTCTTGAAATATTTTATTTTATTTATAATTAATTGTCGATGGAGTGTGGTGTGGTTTAAGAGAATGAACAGCTTTGTGCGATTTTGGTATGACATTTTTATGAATCAGATCGGTGACACAAGTTTGATGCAAGTTTTTTTAAGACCAATACGATACCAAATCATTTGATAACTGTTATCGTACCACACAATCGACATCTCTTGTAACACACAAGAAAAGTAAGTGGGTTCAAAATATGAAATATTTGAGTTCCGTCGCGCTACCCCATTAGGATTGAAAAAAAATGGATATAATCGAATAATTGAATCGAATCAAATTAATTTAACCGAAATTTCTTGATAATTCAGATATTTTTTACAATTCGGTTATACTAGATTTTTTTTCAGTTTACGAATTCAGACTCGGGTTTTGGTTTCGCCATTGTGTTATTCGGTTAACCGAATAACTAATTATGACATTTAAAAAAAGGAAGGCTTAAAGTTCACTCTCACTCTCATAAGTTATAATAACCGAATATGAACTCTTCACTCTCAACGGTCATCACTGTCATCAATCTCTCAGATCTCGACCACTTATCAGTCTCTCATCTCAATCTGCCCTTAGCCCCTAAGCCCCAAACACAAAAGCTTCCCCAGTCCCCAAATCGTAAGTCGCGATTCCGCTCGGCCTCTGAACGGTGGACCAAAATCTGCACGGAACCTCATCTCCGAGCCTCTGACGGTATTTATCGACTCCGAGCCTCCGAGGTATCTACTTTATTTCTCTCCCCTGTTTGGTTGCTTATCGATATTTTTTAAGAAAAAAATAAAATATGGTATTGTTAGTGATTGGCTTGAGGCTACTGGATTTTTTGTTTTGAATTTTTAAATTGAACATTTTTGTACTCAGGGGTTGTATTCGGTTGACCCCTCAAACTCTTATCTTTCTTATATTCGTCTGCAAGTATTTGATTTACTTCAGAGAACTCTGCACAGATTTTGTCCTGCGATCACTTATTTTCCCCCATTATGTATTTGATTCTCTTTAGATCACCTCACTCTTTTGGTTGTCCTTGTCATCTGAATAATTGTGCACTATGTGCCCTTGTCTGAGTTGAAGATGTATCTGATGGAGAGCAAAGGAGGCGAAATAGCATGTATGCTGCTTGCACGGTTGGGTTTTGTTTGAGAAAAATTCGGTTGTTATCCGAACAATCAAATAGTAAATTCGATAATTCGGTTACTGGGTAATTCGGTTACTTGTTCGGATACCAAAATTGTATAAATTTCGATTTTTGATTCGGTAATAATCGAATGATCAGTCTTACACCCCACTAGACCCTTTTCATGTTAGAATCGTTTTCTTGCTATGTTAGGATTGGAGTAATGAAGGTGAGAATGGAATAACTCATTCTTATGAAATGAAAAAAATTTTGTTTGGTTACGATTGAAATGAATTGAACCATTCTTATTACTCCCAAATTTATGAATTTTATTATTTTGGAGGGAGAGTATGGAATAACTCATTCTAATTAGAATTGAATGAATCATCCCACTTTTCATTCCATTCCTTCGATTCAAACGTAGCATTAATGTTAACAATATTTAGAAACTTTTACTGCGCGCACAAATTTTAATTTAATAAAAGTTGTACATCCAGAGTAGAACTATATTGTATGACCCCAACTTTTATAAATAAAGATGAATTTTTTATAAATATCATTTTTGAATATTATGGAGTTAATTTGATATAATGTTATAGTTGTGGGTAATATTTATAAATTTTACAAAGTACGCAAGTTATTATATAATATTCGATTGGTCGGGGAATATTCGTTTTAACAGGGAATATTCGTACAACGGCAAAATTATTGGTGGACCCCACAACGGAATTATTATCGGATTGAGAAAACAATAAAAATATTTTATTAAAAATAACGGCGGAAGTTTTACCATTGATACTGTTGAACTACTCGGTAGTAAAAGTACAGTAATACGTGTGGTTGCATAGTAGCACACGGTATTGATTATTAATGCTTATGTGAGAAGTCACTCAGTTTGATTCAATTATTGTCAGTTAATAATATGAATTATTTAGCGATAATGACATTTTGTTTTATTCGTATTATTAACGTAATAAAACAGAAACATCTTTTTATATAAAACAGAATACTTTATTAAAGTTATTCTATAAATAGAATATATTATATTTTATTTAAAAGATTTTTCTTTAAATATGGACCGTCAGATTAAAGTAATCAATCTAGACCGTTCATGGATTAGTTACTATGCATTCTATTTTTCTATAAATAGCAGCTCATTCTTTCATTATTTCTTACGAATTCACTGAACTCTAGAGAGAGAAACTATAGAGAGAAACTATAGAGAGAGAGAGAAGAAGAGTATTCTACTACTTAACTACTTCCTTATTTCAGCTCTTCTTTAAAACGGTAAGGGGTGTTATTCTTTCTTATTCATGAAGAGAACTGTTGTTATTCCATTTCTTATTATTTTGTTGGAATATCCTGTATACGCGGTCTACCCTATACTTGGTGACATTCTTCTATTATTCTGTTGGAACATCCTGTCTGTGTGTTTTACACCGGACCTGGTTCCATCTTTATTATTATTCTGTTGGAACATCCTGTCTGTGTGTTTTACACCGGACCTAGTTCCGTCTTTATTATTATTCTGTTGGAACATCATGTCTGTGTGTTTTACACCGGACCTGGTTCCGTCTTTATTATTATTCTGTTGGAACATCCTGTCTGTGACAACCCCAAAATAGGTTCATTCCATCCAACCTATTCTGAGTCGCCAAATACATAGTACAGAAAATAACTATAACTTTATTACAACAATTGTCGTGCAAAATACAACAATACATATGCTGTGAGTTTGGATACAAATATATACCAAATGTGACTCATGTTCCAACCGTGGACATCACCTCACAATGACACCTTACATAAAGGTATAGTCAAAAACTGTTTTAGAAATTAGAATCTTTGAGAAGTGCTCAAGGAAACCTTCGTACATGGGAGGCCATGCGTCTAGGTTATGATAGATATCATATGGCCACATAATTATTCTTGGTTGACCTAATAGACCCCAAAAAAAATGAGAAGATTACTATCATATTCTTCCCAATGGTGAGTCTTCTCTTGACATATCATTATCTCTACTGTCTCTAATTGAGAATTATACTTCAAACAAACACCAAGATTATATAGGTAGTGCTCGTATATATACTCAGCAAGTGGATGAGCACATCCCTGTCATATGATGACACGAGGTTGTATGTCGTTAGACATCTTGTATGATAGTGACAAACCACCCTTCCAACGTTGGGTACACCTTACCCTATTAGATTCACCAAATAAAACTACTAAATGAACTTTTCTATACTGCTTCGGGAGAACATCCACAGCTAGAGACCACCGTTCTATTTCCCCGTTACCCTCGCTCGACCCAGCTACACTCTTATTACCTGAAAGGAATTGTGAAGCAAAAGGGTGAGCACAACTAGCTCAGTAAAGAATATCATGACTAAAGATAATTAAATTATCAATAGCCTTCATCAATAATAAATCAGAGATTTAGAACATATGGTAAATGATAAAAATTTTAACCATAGTTGCAGCGGAACGAACAATCTATTAGAAGAGTCAAATAGACTATAAAGTCTATTATCTTCTCCATGTTAAAAATCCATCAATAATGTTTTATCCCTGTAACATCAATCAATAATTCTGGTCCACAATCATATGAATAACTCATAATCATAACTGTAGTTCTAAATTCCTTTTCTCATCCAGGACGAAGATAATTTTCATCACCTATCTTTACCTGAAACATCAAAGATCATGGTTACACCAAATCACATTTCGTGTTCATAATCATACTAATAACTTCATCTTTACACTACGGCCAAAGATATTCATTTGTATCACCAGTTGGTCATGTTTATCTCAACATCTGTTCATCTTTGCACTACTGGCCAAAAATATTCAACAACATGTCATCTTTGCACTACGGGCCAAAGATATTCATCAACAATTCATCTTTGCACTACAGGCCAAAGATATTCATTAATATTTCATCTTTGCACTACAAGCCAAAGATATTCCTCAACAGTTCATATTTGCACTACGGCCAAATATATTCATCAACAGTTCATATTTGCACTACAGGCCAAATATATTATTATCACAAAGAAATATATAATCATTTATATAAACAATAATTATAACCATGTTGATCGTTTCTGTAACGCCCCCAAAATTAGGTATACATCACCCATCTTGGGTCGTCAGATACAAAGTACAGAATACAAATACAACTTACTAATACAACTGTCGTGTACAATACGACAAAACATAAACTGCGAGTTTGAATACAAATATTATCTTCTAGAGAGTATTCATACTCAAAAGGAGTCCTCATTACATTTATTGTCGTACTATTTAACAGAATAGTGAGGACTACTAATGTTATCTTCTGGACCATCTCTCCTTTCCCTGACTCGTCCCAGCTATATTCTCATTTTCTGAAGAGAACATTGAAAGAAAGGGTGAGCTCAACTAGCTCAGTAAGAAATATTATGACTAAGATAATGAAGAATAAATTATCAATAGTCTTCAATAATGTTAAACTGATAAAATACAATAGACATCAAGTTTAACTGCAGCGGAACAAGCAATCCATTAAAAGAGTCAAGTAGAAAATAAACTCTACTATCTTTTATGATTTAAAAGGTTTTTCAACACTGTTATCGCTGAGACTCAGCTTAATAAATAAACCACATCTTCTAATCATCCCTGTATTACGGGCCAAGGATATTCATTAAATCATCGATGGTCATGACTATACCAAAAAATTCTTGGTCATAATCATACCAAAAACTGTCTATCAATGCATTACAGGCCACTGAGGACTTTTACCACACCACTTATAACATCACAGTTCATGATTATACCGAATGATCCCTGGTCATAATCATACTAAGTCCATCTATGCACGTAAGCCAAAGATGACTGTCAAAATAAAATAAACATGAGGATGATGACAATGTTATAGGAATTCAATTAAACAAGTTCAAAAATTAGTTTATCCAGGAACTAATAATATCCAAATTGTCAACATGATACTTCTTTGTAAAGTAGCAGTCAAGAATGCTCAGAAGAATATTTCCATAAAAAGATACTGGATGAAGCGCAAATATCAAGGTTATTCCACTGATTTCATGGAGTATAGAAATCAAAACTTTAACCAAATGAGTATAATAAAGAATATATGAAACTGCAAATAGATTTTCACCAGCCATGCGGCAATCCACGTATTAAATTTCTAATTACGGTCATGATTATACCGAACAATCGCTGGTCATGATTATACTGCAAATAGATTTTCATCGTGTTTTCAATTACGGTCATGATTATACCGAACAATCGCTGGTCATAATCATACCAAGTCCATCTGTGAAACCCCAGATTTTATGAATAAATATTTAATTTTTCTCGAAATAATTTTTTTATATTATGGTGTGGATTTAATGTTATAGTTGTGGGTAATATTTATAAATTTTGTAAAGTACGCAAGTTGTTATATAATATTCGATTGGTCGGGGAATATTCGTTTTAACAGTGAATATTCGTACAACGACACAATCATTGGTGGACCCCACAACGGAATTATTGTCGGATTGAGAAAACGACAAAAATATTTTATTAAAAATAACGGCGGAAGTTTTACCATTGTTACTGTTGAACTACTCGGTAGTAAAAGTACAGTAATACGTGTGGTTGCATAGTAGCACACGGTATTGATTATTAATGCTTATGTGAGAAGTCACTCAGTTTGATTCAATTATTGTCAGTTAATAATATGAATTATTTAGCGATAATGACGTTTTGTTTTATTCGTATTATTAACGTAATAAAACAGAAACATCTTTTTATATAAAACAGAATACTTTATTAAAGTTATTCTATAAATAGAATATATTATATTTTATTTAAAAGATTTTTCTTTAAATATGGACCGTCAGATTAAAGTAATCAATCTGGACCGTTCATGGATTAGTTACTATGCATTCTATTTTTCTATAAATAGCAGCTCATTCCTTCATTATTTCTTACGAAATCACTGAACTCTAGAGAGAGAAACTATAGAGAGAAACTATAGAGAGAGAGAAGAAGAGTATTCTACTACTTAACTACTTCCTTACTTCAGCTCTTCTTTAAAACGGTAAGGGGTGTTATTCTTTCTTATTCATGAAGAGAACTGTTGTTATTCCATTTCTTATTATTCTGTTGGAATAACCTGTATACGCGGTCTACCCTATACTTGGTGACATTCTTCTATTATTCTGTTGGAACATCCTGTCTGTGTGTTTTACACCGGACCTGGTTCCGTCTTTATTATTATTCTGTTGGAATATCCTGTCTGTGTGTTTTACACCGGACCTGGTTCCGTCTTGTTATTATTCTGTTGGAACATCCTGTCTGTGTGTTTTACACCGGACCTGGTTCCATTATTTATTATCCTGTCGGAATATCCTGTCTGTGCGTTTACGCCGGACCTGGTTCCGTCTTTATTATTCCGTCTTTATTATTCTGTTGGAATATCCTGTCTGTGTGTTTTACACCGGACCTGGTTCCGTCTTTATTATTCTGTTGGAACATCCTATCGGTGTGATTTTCACCTGACCTGGTTCCATTATTATTATTCTGTTAGAATAACCTGCCAATGCGAAGTACCGCATGCATGGTGATTTCTGTTGTTATTCCATTTCTTATTATTCTCAGTTGGTTAAAATTTTGACTTCTATACTCCATGAAATTTGTGGAATATCCTTGATAATTGCGTTTCATCCAGTATCTTTTCATGAAAATATTCTCCTGATCATTCTTGAATTTTACTCCACAATGCAGTATCATGTTGACAATTTGAACGTTGTTAATTCTTGGATAAATTAATTCTTGAACTTGTTTTATTGAATTCTTATATCATTGTCATCATCCTCATGTTTATATTCTGTTGAAAGTCATCTGTGGCCTGTAGTGCATAGATGGACTTGGTATGATTATGACGAGGGATTATTCGGTATAATCATGACCGTAATGTTACAAATGATGTGATAAAAGTCCTCATTGGCCCGTAGTGCATTGATGGACAGTTGTTGGCATGATCATGACCATTAATGAATATACGAATATCCTTGGCCGTAGTGCAGGGGTGATTCGATGATGTGGATTATTTTATTAAGCTGAGTCTCAGCGATCACAGTGTTGGAAAATCTTTTAAATCATAAAAGATAGTAGAGTTTATTTTCTACTTGACTCTTTTAATGGATTGCTTGTTCCGCTGCAGTTAAACTTGATGTCTATTATATTTTATCAGTTTAACATTGTTGAAGGCTAATGATAATTTATTCTGTATTATCTTAGTCATAATATTTCTTACTGGGCTAGTTGAGCTCACCCTTTCTTTCACTGTTCTCTTCAGAAAATGAGAACGTAGCTGGGGCAAGTCGGGGAACGGAGTGATGGTCCGAATGATAGTATTAGTTAGTAGTCCTCACTATTCTATGTAATAGTGTGTTAATAAATGTAATGAGGACTCCTTTTGAGTATGAATACTCTCTAGAAGATAATATTTGTATTCAAACTCACAGTTTATGTTTTGTCGTATTGTACACGACAGTTGTATTTGTTTTCTGTACTTTGTATCTGACGACCCAAGATGGGTGATGTATACCTAATTTTGGGGGCGTCACAGTTGGTATCAAAGCTTAGGGATATGATCCCTGGCTAGGATGTGAGAATAGAACTAGGAGGGGAGAGACGGGGAATTCCTTCGCTAGTATGACCTACCTAAGTTTATTTGGTATTTAATTGGTCGGTCAAAGTATATGGATAATATGTTATATGTTAATTAACCCTTATTTTGTTGCAGTATTTGCAAATGGCATCCGAAAATGTTGAGATAAACAATGAAGCACATGAGACCATTGAATCACCAACGATCAATGCTCAGGGTAATGTGCAACCAGAGGACAATAATCCTCATGAAAATAATAACACCGATGAAATGGTGAATGATGGGATGGTCAGAGACTTTATGCAATTTATGCAACAACAAAATAACTCTCGGACGGTCACCGCTAAGCAGTTCAAGGAGCAATTCATGCAACAACGGGCGAGAGTGGCTCCTATCCAAAATGAAGGAGGAAACAATGACAACCCACGGTTGGTCACCGCTAAGCAATTCAAGGAGCTAGGACCACCGGAGTTTTTGAGAAAGCCAGAACCACTTAAGGCGGAGACGTGGTTAAAGCAGATCACCAAGATATTTGATATCTTGGGATGCTCCGAGGAGCAAAAGGTTCCCTTTGCCACTTTTATGATGCGTGAAGAGGCAGATTACTGGTGGGAATCTGTAAAACGTACCCAGCCTGACGCACTCAAGATGTCTTGGGAGAAGTTCCAAGAACTGTTCAATGACAAGTACTTTCCCGAAAGTATTCGTCACATGAAGGAGGTGGAATTTATCAAGTTGGAACAAAATAACATGACCGTGTCGCAGTACGAAGTCAAGTTTGCCGAGTTGTCCCGATTTGCATCCCACTTGGTGGATAATGAAGAGAGAATGACGCGGATGTTTTTAAGAGGTTTGAAACTTGAGATACGTCAACATCTTATTTCTCATAAACTGTGTTTGTATTCAGATGTTGTGAATAGGGCTCAGTTAGTGGAGCACGATAACGAGTCAACGCAACCAAAAGAGGGCAGTCGGCAAAATGATAATACCAGTGAGAGCAGTCATCGAAGCGGTGACAACAAGCGTGGAGGGAATCAACAGGCCAGAAATGGTAACCACTTCGGTGGTAATCAAGGCCAAAATAATAAGAATGGTCATTTCAAGAAGAGGAGATTCAACAATGATGGAAAGACGTCAGCACCAGCACCTGTTGTTAAGGAAGGAGAACGACCACCTATCATATGTTTCAAATGCGGAGGGGAGGGGCACATCAGTCCAAACTGTGCGATGCCATCCAAAGCATGCTATAATTGTGGAAGAGAAGGTCACTTAGCCCGATTTTATCGTTCACCGAAGACAAGTTCAGATAGGATGGAGGCACCAAAGACCGTCCCAGAAAAGCCAAAGCCAGTAGTTTAAGAGTGAGTATTTTTTTTTTCGTGACGAGGAACCTGAATAAAATTATCACGGGTATGTTAGTCATAAACTCTTGCGAAGTCTATACCGTGTTAGATACCGGTTCTGCTCACTCTTTTATTTCACCTAGTTGTGTTAAATGTTTGAAGTTAACTCCGGAGAACTTAGACTTTGATATGTCTGTTTAAACTCAGTTGGGAGAAACCTTCGTTACCTCTACTATTTATAAATCTTGTTCAAATCAACACTTTCACGTTACCTGTCGATCTTATCTCTTTGAAAATACTTGCCTTTGATGTGATTTTTTTGAAACGATTGGTTCACTACTCATCATGCTTCTCGTAAGGTTGTTAGCTTTCATACTCCTAACCAACCTGTTATGCAAATTCAAAGTAACCAAACCACTAAAGTCAATCATTGTCATATCAAGCCATAAGTAAAAATCCCCGTTCCTTTCGCTGTTGACTTCCTGGTGTGGAATGCACCGAAGCTAGACTTTCCGTAGGAGACGTTGTAAATGACAGTGGCAAGTTGATAGGTATCAATGTGACGTGTTATCCAAGTCTTGGACGAGGGTCACAGTTTTGAACGATATTTCTATTGTTAATAAATTTCTTGACGTATTCTTGAAGACTTCTTAGCCTACCCCAGAGCGTAAAATTGAATTTTGTATTGACCCCAGTACAAAACCCATTTCTTAAACCCTCAAATATTTCTTCAACTAAAACGAACGTATTATGCGCCAAAGACGTTGGCTCGAGCTGTTGAAGATTACGATCGTACCATTCAATAACATCGTGGAAAAGTAAACGTGGTAGCTGACGCGTTGTGTAGAAGATCGTATACGGTTACAAGTGCGAATATTCGAACCCACGTGAAGATAACGAATATACGATTAAAATTTACTTTAATCGATAAAGTTAAAGTCGCTCAAGCTACATACTAAGAGCTGATAAATGTGAAGAAAAAGGTTCAAGAGGGCGTTATTCTAGAAGCAAGAATCGACGAAGAGAGGAAATCTCAACTCTCGATTTAATTGGCCCATTTGAAATCCTCGATGAAGTAGGAACTGTGGCCTATAGACTCGTTTTACCACCAAGTATGTTGCGTGTTCAGAACATTTTTTTTTTCATATCGATGTTACGTAAATATGTGGACGACCCGAACCGCAATATTAATTTAGAACCGGACGAAATAGCGAAAGATTTAACGTATGAGGAGATACGTGTTAACATCTTGGATAAGAAGGATCATATTCGATGCTTAAAGGTTATACCTCAAGAGTTAGAATTTGAAGTGAAGTCAAGGTATCCTCACATGTTCGGCATACCAAGCACGTACGTAAATTTCGAGGGCGAAATTCTATAAGGAGGGGAGATTGTGAAACCCCAGATTTTATGAATAAATATTTAATTTTTCTCGAAATAATTTTTTTATATTATGGTGTGGATTTAATGTTATAGTTGTGGGTAATATTTATAAATTTTGTAAAGTACGCAAGTTGTTATATAATATTCGATTGGTCGGGGAATATTCGTTTTAACAGTGAATATTCGTACAACGACACAATCATTGGTGGACCCCACAACGGAATTATTGTCGGATTGAGAAAACGACAAAAATATTTTATTAAAAATAACGGCGGAAGTTTTACCATTGTTACTGTTGAACTACTCGGTAGTAAAAGTACAGTAATACGTGTGGTTGCATAGTAGCACACGGTATTGATTATTAATGCTTATGTGAGAAGTCACTCAGTTTGATTCAATTATTGTCAGTTAATAATATGAATTATTTAGCGATAATGACGTTTTGTTTTATTCGTATTATTAACGTAATAAAACAGAAACATCTTTTTATATAAAACAGAATACTTTATTAAAGTTATTCTATAAATAGAATATATTATATTTTATTTAAAAGATTTTTCTTTAAATATGGACCGTCAGATTAAAGTAATCAATCTGGACCGTTCATGGATTAGTTACTATGCATTCTATTTTTCTATAAATAGCAGCTCATTCCTTCATTATTTCTTACGAAATCACTGAACTCTAGAGAGATAAACTATAGAGAGAAACTATAGAGAGAGAGAAGAAGAGTATTCTACTACTTAACTACTTCCTTACTTCAGCTCTTCTTTAAAACGGTAAGGGGTGTTATTCTTTCTTATTCATGAAGAGAACTGTTGTTATTCCATTTCTTATTATTCTGTTGGAATAACCTGTATACGCGGTCTACCCTATACTTGGTGACATTCTTCTATTATTCTGTTGGAACATCCTGTCTGTGTGTTTTACACCGGACCTGGTTCCGTCTTTATTATTATTCTGTTGGAATATCCTGTCTGTGTGTTTTACACCGGACCTGGTTCCGTCTTGTTATTATTCTGTTGGAACATCCTGTCTGTGTGTTTTACACCGGACCTGGTTCCATTATTTATTATCCTGTCGGAATATCCTGTCTGTGCGTTTACGCCGGACCTGGTTCCGTCTTTATTATTCCGTCTTTATTATTCTGTTGGAATATCCTGTCTGTGTGTTTTACACCGGACCTGGTTCCGTCTTTATTATTCTGTTGGAACATCCTATCGGTGTGATTTTCACCTGACCTGGTTCCATTATTATTATTCTGTTAGAATAACCTGCCAATGCGAAGTACCGCATGCATGGTGATTTCTGTTGTTATTCCATTTCTTATTATTCTCAGTTGGTTAAAATTTTGACTTCTATACTCCATGAAATTTGTGGAATATCCTTGATAATTGCGTTTCATCCAGTATCTTTTCATGAAAATATTCTCCTGATCATTCTTGAATTTTACTCCACAATGCAGTATCATGTTGACAATTTGGACGTTGTTAATTCTTGGATAAATTAATTCTTGAACTTGTTTTATTGAATTCTTATATCATTGTCATCATCCTCATGTTTATATTCTGTTGAAAGTCATCTGTGGCCTGTAGTGCATAGATGGACTTGGTATGATTATGACCAGGGATTATTCGGTATAATCATGACCGTAATGTTACAAATGATGTGATAAAAGTCCTCATTGGCCCGTAGTGCATTGATGGACAGTTGTTGGCATGATCATGACCATTAATGAATATACGAATATCCTTGGCCGTAGTGCAGGGGTGATTCGATGATGTGGATTATTTTATTAAGCTGAGTCTCAGCGATCACAGTGTTGGAAAATCTTTTAAATCATAAAAGATAGTAGAGTTTATTTTCTACTTGACTCTTTTAATGGATTGCTTGTTCCGCTGCAGTTAAACTTGATGTCTATTATATTTTATCAGTTTAACATTGTTGAAGGCTAATGATAATTTATTCTGTATTATCTTAGTCATAATATTTCTTACTGGGCTAGTTGAGCTCACCCTTTCTTTCACTGTTCTCTTCAGAAAATGAGAACGTAGCTGGGGCAAGTCGGGGAACGGAGTGATGGTCCGAATGATAGTATTAGTTAGTAGTCCTCACTATTCTATGTAATAGTGTGTTAATAAATGTAATGAGGACTCCTTTTGAGTATGAATACTCTCTAGAAGATAATATTTGTATTCAAACTCACAGTTTATGTTTTGTCGTATTGTACACGACAGTTGTATTTGTTTTCTGTACTTTGTATCTGACGACCCAAGATGGGTGATGTATACCTAATTTTGGGGGCGTCACAGTTGGTATCAAAGCTTAGGGATATGATCCCTGGCTAGGATGTGAGAATAGAACTAGGAGGGGAGAGACGGGGAATTCCTTCGCTAGTATGACCTACCTAAGTTTATTTGGTATTTAATTGGTCGGTCAAAGTATATGGATAATATGTTATATGTTAATTAACCCTTATTTTGTTGCAGTATTTGCAAATGGCATCCGAAAATGTTGAGATAAACAATGAAGCACATGATACCATTGAATTACCAACGATCAATGCTCAGGGTAATGTGCAACCAGAGGACAATAATCCTCATGAAAATAATAACACCGATGAAATGATGAATGATGGGATGGTCAGAGACTTTATGCAATTTATGCAACAACAAAATAACTCTCGGACAGTCACCGCTAAGCAGTTCAAGGAGCAATTCATGCAACAACGGGCGAGAGTGGCTCCTATCCAAAATGAAGGAGGAAACAATGACAACCCACGGTTGGTCACCGCTAAGCAATTCAAGGAGCTAGGACCACCGGAGTTTTTGAGAAAGCCAGAACCACTTAAGGCGGAGACGTGGTTAAAGCAGATCACCAAGATATTTGATATCTTGGGATGCTCCGAGGAGCAAAAGGTTCCCTTTGCCACTTTTATGATCCAGGGTTCAAGAGTATCCCAATGTTTTCAATCACTTAATATTCTCATAATCTAATATCATTAATAGTATAACAATATTTTAATCACTTCTTAAACTTATAAAAAATTTATTTCAATTGTTTATGCTGTACCATATAATGCATTTAATCATTCAAAAATGTCATACTCATAAGATATCATCACCAATGATCAAATCCCTCATTAAAAAATATGCATATACTCTATATAGGATTCCCTAGCCATAAAATCCTATTTTCTAATTTTGTTACTTCACATAACATATTTAACTCATTCACTCATAACTAGATCATTTTCATGAAAAATACCAAATCAGTTCCAAAAATATTTCTTTTCTGGGATTTAGCATAATATAGTCCCATAATGAAAATATATTTTTCTCGGAATTTTTAAAATTCATTTACTATTTTTCAAAAATAAATTTCTAATTAATTCCTTAAGAAATTAGCTACCTCACGTTTAACTCCAGAAATTCCGAAATCTTGGCAGGATCTTACACATGTTAACGTGAGCTTCCAGTTTAAATTTCATGGTCATCGGAGTTATAGAACTCCGGTCATAGCATTTTTCGTCGGAAAAATCTAAATATTGAAATGGTCATAACTTGCTCATTTTAAGTCGGAATGAGCTCATTTTTGGACAAGAGGTTCTTTATACCATATACTTTCATGTCCCAAAAGGCTAGAATTTTTCTCACAAATTAAGTGGCCGAAAATGCCCTTTTAAATTTTCTTGCAGCAGCTTTTCGGCACTTTTCAGTTTTTGACTCCTTTACTAAAATCAGTCCACACGAAAATCTATAACACCTTTTCTAATGATTCCACTTGAATAAGTTACAAAACTCATAGATCTAACTTTAGAATTTGACCATACTCCAAAATTCAAAATATAATAGGTGATATGGTCAATTGAATTTCATGTTCTATTTTTACCAAAATCTGATTTTTTTAACCCTTTGTGATTTCTAAGAAACTTTCATGTTTTCTCATAATAACCAACATAACTCATCATAACACTTACTAATACCACATATACCCATGATTTTTATTAGTCCAATACTTTTATTATGACTTTCATCATAATCCACGTAAACAGATCCTTTTAGTTGAAGAAATATTTGAGGGTTTTAGAAATGGATTTTGTACTGGGGTTAATACAAAATTCGATTTCATGCTCTAGGGGTAGTTTAAGAAGTCTTCAAGAATACGTCAGAAAATTTATTAACAATAAGAATATCATTCAAAACTGTGACTCTCATCCAAGACTTGGATAGCACATGAAATGAAGGTTTCTCCTAACGGAGTTTCAACCGATAGGTCAAAGTCTAACTTCTCTAGAGTCAAATTTAAACGTTGAACGCAAGCAAGAGAGATAAAAGAATGGGTAGAACTGATATCTAATAGGGTATAGACTTCGCAAGAATTTATAATTAACTAACCCGTGCTAACTTCGTTTGGTTTACTCGCTTTTTGAGAAGTCATGAAAAACGCTTTTCCTAAAACCAATGACTTTTTTTTGTCCATATCCGCCTTTGGTGCCACCGTCCCAGTTGGACTTAACTTTAGTGCACGACAAAATCGGGCTAAATGACCTTCTCTACTTGCAATTTCCACTTCTATTATCTTTGCCAAGATTACCACCGAAGTGGTTACCATTCTTGGCATGATAATTTCCCCCACGATGGTTATCATTGTTCCGATAGTTGTTGCCACCAGTATGATTATTATCGTGTTGTTGGTCGTTACCTTTTGCTTGAGCTGAATCAACACTCTCATGTGCTTCATTGCTTATCTCAGCTTTTTCAGATGTCATTCTCAAACACTAACACAAAACAAGGGTTAATTAACATATCACATTTTATCCCTATACTCTGACCGACCAATTAAATACCAAATAAACTTAGGTAGGTCATACTAGCGAAGGAATTCCCTGTCTCTCCCCTCCTAGTTCTTATCTCACATCTCAGCCAGGGATCATATCCCTAAGCTCTGATACCAACTGTAACGCCCCCAAAATTAGGTATACATCACCCATCTTAGGTCGTCAGATACAAAGTACAGAATACAAATACAACTTACTAATACAACTGTCGTGTACAATACGACAAAATATAAACTGCGAGTTTGAATACAAATATTATCTTCTAGAGAGTATTCATACTCAAAAGGAGTCCTCATTACATTTATTGTCGCACTATTTAACAGAATAGTGAGGACTACTAATGTTATCTTCTGGACCATCACTCCTTTCCCTGACTCGTCCCAGCTATATTCTCATTTCCTGAAGAGAACATTGAAAGAAAGGGTGATCTCAACTAGCTCAGTAAGAAATATTATGACTAAGATAATGAAGAATAAATTATCAATAGTCTTCAACAATGTTAAACTGATAAAATACAATAGACATCAAGTTTAACTGCAGCGGAACAAGCAATTCATTAAAAGAGTCAAGTAGAAAATAAACTCTACTATCTTTTATGATTTAAAAGGTTTTTCAACACTGTTATCGCTGAGACTCAGCTTAATAAATAAACCACATCTTCTAATCATCCCTGTATTACGGGCCAAGGATATTCATTAAATCATCGATGGTCATGACTATACCAAAAAATTCTTGGTCATAATCATACCAAAAACTGTCTATCAATGCATTACAGGCCACTGAGGACTTTTACCACACCACTTATAGCATCACAGTTCATGATTATACCGAATGATCCCTGGTCATAATCATACTAAGTCCATCTATGCACGTAAGCCAAAGATGACTTTCAAAATAAAATAAACATGAGGATGATGACAATGTTATAGGAATTCAATTAAACAAGTTCAAAAATTAGTTTATCCAGGAACTAATAATATCCAAATTGTCAACATGATACTTCTTTATAAAGTAACAGTCAAGAATGCTCAGAAGAATATTTCCATAAAAAGATACTGGATGAAGCGCAAATATCAAGGTTATTCCACTGATTTCATGGAGTATAGAAATCAAAACTTTAACCAAATGAGTATAATAAAGAATATATGAAACTGCAAATAGATTTTCACCAGCCATGCGGTAATCCACGTATACAGATCATTTCCATAATTTAATAAGGAATGAATATAAAGGATCATTCACCATGCATGTGGCAATCCACATAGACAGGTTATTCCAACAGAATAATAAAGAATGGAATAACAGAAGGATTCACCATGCATGCGATAGAGACCGCACAGACAGGTTATTCCCAACAGAATAATAAATACAGAATAATAAATATGGAACCAGGTCAGGTGAAATTCAAACCGACAGGATATTCCGACAGAATAATAAATGCGGAATAATAAATGATGGAACCAGGTCAGGTGAAATTCACACCGACAGGATATTCCGACAGAATCGTAAAGAACGGAATAATGAAAGAGTTTCACCAAGTATGCGGTACTTCGCATAAACATGTTATTCCAACATAATAATAAAGAATGGAATAACAGAAGAAGATCACCAAGTATTGGGTAAACCACATATACAGGTCATTCCACCAAGTATAGGGTAAACCACGCATACAGGTTATTCCAACAGAATAATAAAGAATGGAATAACATAAGGATTTCACCAAGTATAGGGTATACCGCGTATACAGGTCATGTATAGGGTATACCACTTTTACAGGTTATTCCAACAGAATAATAAAGAATGAAATAACAGAAGTTCTCTTCATGAATAAGAAAAAATAACACCCCTTACCGTTTTAAAGAAGAACTGAAATAAAGAAGTAGTTAAGTAGCAGAATACTCTTCTTCTTTCTCTCTATAGTTTCTCTCTCTAGAGTTCAGTGAATTCGTAAGAAAATAATGAAGGAATGAGCTTCTATTTATAGAAAAATGGAATGCATAGTAACTAATCCATGAACGGTCCAGATTGATTTACTTTAATCTGACGGTCCATATTTAAAGCAAAATCTTTTAAATAAAATATAATATATTCTAATTATTGCCTAATAAAACAAACAACTTTAATAAAGTATTCTGTTTTATATAAAAAGATGTTTCTGTTTTATTACGTTAATAATACGAATAAAACAAAACTTCATTATCGCTAAATAATTCATATTATTAATTGACAATAATTGAATCAAACTGAGTGACTTCTCACATAAGCATTAATAATCAATACCATGTGCTACTATACAACCACACGTATTACTGTACTTTTACTACCGAGTAGTTTAACAGTATCAACGGTAAAACTTCTGCCATTATTTTTAATAAAATATTTTTCTCGTTTTCTCAATCTGACAATAATTCTGTTGTGGGATCCACCAATGATTGTACCGTCGTACAAATATTCCCCGATTAATCGAATATTCTCCGTAAATTGTAACTCGTGAATAGTAACTCATGAATAGTAACTCGTAAATAGTAACTCATGAATAGTAACTCGTGAATAGTAACTCATGAATAGTACTCCGACACAAAAAGTACCCGAAAACTCGAGTGAACAATACTAGAGTGAATAGTAATCGGGTATTTTATGACAACTTGTCTACTTTGAAAAATTTTCACATATCACCTTTACTTTTAACCTTTTATCAATTTAACCATTTACCAAAATAGAAAAATTGAATACTTTTATTTCAGAAAATTCGGGGTCTCACAGTTTCACCTTTGCACTTAAGCTGAAGATATTCAATTATAAATTCAATGGTCATGATCATACTAGTCAATAATTCAACTTTGCACTACTGGCCAAAGAGAACCCAAAGTCATGATCATACCACTAATCTACCCATCTTTACACTCAAGTGAAAGAGAATTTCAACATCAGGGTTATAAAAATATTATATATGATAATAAAAACAATATGATCAACATATAGATTTAATCTCAAGAGTAATATTCATAAATCAACTATATTTTGGTTAGAAAAAGAAACCAATTTTATCGTGAATAGTAACTCGTGAATAGTAACTCATGAATAGTAACTCGTGAATAGTAACTCATGAATAGTAACTCCGACACAAAAAGATAAAAATTCCATAATAAAATACATACCAATATTTCGGTATAATGATATTGAAAGAATAATATTTCTTAAGCTTATAACAATTTATTTTAATTGTTTACACTTTACAAAATAATGCATTTAATCATTCTAAAATGCTAAACTCATAAGATTTCATCACCAATAGCCAAAACCCTCATAAAAAATCTGCATATACCTCATATAGGATTCTCAAGTTATAAAATCTTATTTTCCAATTTTCTTACTTCACAAAACATATTTAATTCATTTACTCATAACTAGACTATTTTCATGAAAAATACCAAATCAGTTCCAAAAATATTTCTTTTCTGGAATTTAGCATAATATAGTCCCATAGTGAACATATATTTTTCTCAGAATTTTTAAAAGTCATTTACTATTTTTTATATGGCCAAAACAGCCGAATATTTAGACATTTATCAAAAATTGTACTTTTGTCCAAAAATTCTGAAATTTACAGAGTATACTTCTATCATATACATGTACTCCCAATAAAAATTTCATCAATTTTGGAGTTAACCACAAGAAATTATAAGCGATTACATTTAAAATAGTCTTTTCTCATAAAATTCATAACTCTCAATCTATACATCCAAAAATCACCATTTTTGGACACAATCAAGAAAACTCATCAAAAAATCATTTTAAATTTTTCTAGAATTTTTGAAGGTCAGAAAAATTACGAAACTGGAAAATATAACAACCCTTAAAATCCCTTACTATCCCTTACCTCAAAAGAGCAGTACTTCTGATCGGTATAAGGCTGAAGAAAACTTGCACTGATGAATAGAAACTCACAGAGTATCTAAATACTCACAAATTACACTCAATAATCTAGAGAGAAAAAGAGAGAAAACTTATGAATTCTGGTGTGATTTTTAATTCTAACTTAGCTCTCTATTTATAGGAAAATGTTAGCACGTCGAATCAGACTTAACCTGTAACCTG
The DNA here is from genome assembly GCA_016801055.1 of Panax notoginseng. Lineage (NCBI taxonomy): Eukaryota > Viridiplantae > Streptophyta > Magnoliopsida > Apiales > Araliaceae > Panax > Panax notoginseng. The sequence goes on along the minus strand of CM029019.1, from coordinate 15,289,814 downwards.
ATAGCTTTACCTGCTACTATTTCCACCCACCATATTTGAATAAAAATCTCAGTACATTTCTTCGTCAACCAAGAGTGGGGCCCACCAATTCTAGAATTTTCTACCAAAATGACTAACTCCGAAAATTCAACAATTTCTGAACCAGTCATCTCGTAAAATTCATAACAAATCATACGTTCATTTTTAACGGTTTAAAATTTGTGGACATATACTCAACTTATATATGTATAACATATCCAAATATTACCACGATCCAATGGTCGGATTAAAAATTATAACCCTCGCAAAATATCTTAAAAACCCTAATTTGATTTTCAATACCTCCGTTCCGACAAAAATACAGATAAAACACCTCAACATTAACTCTTTCATTTTTAACCACAAAAATATATCCCTCATTTATATCCACATAAAATAAATATTTCCTTATCATATGAATTAATAATTAATTATTCACAAATAATATTACAGAATCACATTTATGACAACCAGGCCGTTCCTAGGAAAGAGGGGGCTTTCCAATAAGAATTTTTCCTTACTGGCGCGCAATTAGGTGACCAAACCTCTCCTTAGACAGAACTTTCTAGACATTGCCAATAATGTTATCTAATAATATTATTCAAATAATATAAATTATTGATCTGATAATGGAAAATACTGTGCAGTGACAATTATTGAACAACAATAATATAAAATTTCAACGTAGCAATTATTGAATCAATAAAATAAAATATTGAACAGTAATTACTGTAACAATTATTGAGTAGTGTCTTCTTACGTAAGAATCAACAATTTCAAAAATACTATGCAATACCGTGTGCTACTGTGCAATAACGCGTATTATTGTATTTTAACCACCGGGTATTCTAACAGTGTTAACGGTAATAACTACGCCGTTATTTGTAAAAGATCAAATTTATCGTTTTCTTCACCCGACAGTTATTCGCTATGGGGCCCACAAATAGCTGCGCCGTCGTACAAATATTCCCCGACAGAAAGAATATTCCACGACCAAACGAATATTCCCCGACAACAATGATTATTTTATAACCACTTGTTTATTTTGAAAAAAAAATCACATTTCACCCATAACTTTAAACTTTTATCAATTTAACCATTTACTGAATAGTAATTATAAGAAAAATTGAATACTTTTATTTCATAAAATTCGGGGTCTTACACTGTCTGTGTGTTTTACACCGGACCTGGTTCCGTCTTTATTGTTATTCTGTTGGAATATCCTGTCTGTGCGTTTTACGCCGGACCTGGTACCATTATTTATTATTTTGTGAGAATAACCTGTCTGTGCGGTCTATCGCATGCATGGTGATTTCTTTTGTTATTACATTCTTTATTATACTCAGTTGGTTAAATTTTAACTTCTATACTCCATGAAATTTATGGAATATCCTTGATAATTGCGTTTCATCCAGTATCTTTTCATGAAAATATTCTTCTAAGCATTCTTGAATTTTACTCCACAAAGCAGTATCATGTTGGCAATTTGGACGTTGTTAATTCTTGGATAAATTAATTCTTGAACTTGTTTTATTGAATTCTTATATCATTGTTATTATCCTCATGTTTATAAAATGTTAAAAGTCATCTGTGGCCTGTAGTGCATAGATGGACTTGGTATGATTATGACCAGGGATTATTCGGTATAATCATGACCGTAATGTTACAAATGATGTGGTAAAAGTCCTCATTGGCCCGTAGTACGTTGATGGACAGTTGTTGGCATGATCATGACCATTAATGAATACACGAATATCCTTGGCCGTTGTGCAGGGGTGATTCGATGATGTGGATTATTTTATTAAGCTGAGTCCCAGCGATCACAGTGTTGAAAAACCTTTTAAATCATAAAAGATAGTAGAGTTTATTTTTTGCTTGACTCTTTTAATGGATTGCTTGTTCCGCTGCAGTTAAACTTGATGTCTATTATATTTTATCAGTTTAATATTGTTGAAGGCTAATGATAATTTATTCTGCATTATCTTAGTCATAATATTTCTTACTGGGCTAGTTGAGCTCACCTTTTCTTTCACTGTTCTCTTCAGGAAATGAGAACGTAGCTGGGGCAAGTCGGGAAACGGAGTGATGGTCCGAATGATAGTATTAGTTAGTAGTCCTCACTATTTTATGTAATAGTGTGTTAATAAATGTAATGAGGACTCCTTTTGAATATGAATACTCTCTAGAAGATAATATTTGTATTCAAACTCACAGTTTATGTTTTGTCGTATTGTACACGACAGTTGTATTAGTAAGTTGTATTTGTATTCTGTACTATGTATCTAACGACCCAAGATGGGTGATGTATACCTAATTTTGGGGGCGTCACATATATATTGCATATCAATAAAAATATGTAAACATTCAATAGTAAGTTATGTTTTTTTAATCTCTATTTATATCATTTTATGCGTGACGTATTGTGTATAATTTGTATTTATAACATTATTTTTTTTACTCTGATCTTTAGGCTATATATTTTCATATTTATACATAAAATAAAACTACCTATATTCTCTTTATATACTTATATACCTCCACTCCTAAAATAAATCTAACAACATAATTATTAATAATATATAATTTATTTTCTTTAAAATCAACAAATAAATGTTATGTGTAAATATTTTTGTCACATACATTGCGTGAGCGCACATGATGTTGTCAGCAACAACTTATAAGCACATGATGCTGTCAGCAACAACTTATAAGTTAGTTAAATTAATTTATAAATTGATTTTTTAATGTAAAAGTTTTTGGAGCGACTTAGTTTTTGATTTAGAAGTCATTTTTAATAAGTAATTTTTTTTAACTTATAAGTACTTTTAAAATAAATAAGTTTGTCTAAATATAAAGACTATTTTGCCTTTACTGTGATACTAGTATTTGAGTCTAAATAAATATGGATGTCATTAATTATTTTTAATGATTCCATATATTAATGTGTTTTATTCCATGAGTAGATTAAATTAAGTATTTGAAAGTTCAAATTGATGGAGTAATGAATGAGATATTAACTCCCAAAGATCACACTTGAAAATGATAAAATATAATAAATACATGTGGAAAAAACTAAGTCCCACTTAGATTAGGAATTAAAGTTTTCCTATGTTTATATACAAAGAAAGTGCTATTGGGTTTGGGCTCCAAAGGACACTCCACTTTTGTAGAAGTAAGAGGATTTAGCCAAGGTTAGATTCGAACCTACACACGCCGTCGACCGGATCCGAATAGATGCGCCTATACATGTCTTATGTATTTTCAAATGTGCCTATTCTGTTTTCCCATTAGTTTAAAAATTCTAAAAAGAGAGTTAAATTAAGGTTCATAACAATATTTACATCTTAATTTAACTTATAAGTTATTTTAGGTAAACAACTTCACTTAATTTTTGACTAATAAATCAAAAGGATACCAAACATTATGATTTCTTTCCTTTTCTAAAACTCAAAAACAAGTCTTACTTTTGTCTCCCGAATCCAATCCAATCCAACCCAACTTTTCTCTGCTACCAGAAACATTGAAAAATGGCAACAATAATACCATATGCTAGTTGCATCATTACTTCTTCAGTTTCAGTTAACCGTTCCTTATCCATAAAATCCATGAAGCCAAAGTAATCATTATATTTTATCAAAATAACTTATTAAAAATGACTTATAAATTATTATATATTAAATTATAAATTATTATTTATTATTTTTAACTTATAAATTATAAAATAAATTATTCTCAAACACTTTATAAGTTGGTTTCACAAACTTATAAGGAGTTCATTTTAAATTCTAACTTATATGTGACTTTAAAATTCCCCGAAGGCCCGAACAGGTCGACAGTGAAGGAGAGAAAGAGCGGAAATAGGAGAGAGAAAATGACGATGGTCGGAGGTGTAGCCGGAAGGCGAAAGACGGTGTTGATAACTGGGGTAAGCAGAGGGCTCGGCAAAGCCCTAGCGCTAGAATTGGTAAAGTTGGGTCACACCATAATAGGATGCTCCCGCTCACAGGATAAACTTGATGCCCTCGAAGTTGAGCTTTCTTCTTCTTCTTCGAACAAAGTTGCTGCTGATGCTTCTAATAAATCCGAAAAGAAGCACCTTTTCATGAATGTCGATGTGGTCAGTCCCCACCCTCTCTAAATATTTGTCTCGTCATTTATATCAATTCGTTTCAATTTATTTTGTTTTGGTTTAATTTGTTTTTCAAAATGCCTTTGTTTAAAGTTAGGTAGAACCTTTGTTTCCTTGTAATTTTTAAAGAATTATTTATTCATCTATTATATTTACAACCTCAAAATCCAAAAAGGAAAAATGGATTTTTTTCCCCTTCATTATTTGGTGTGATTTTTAGAATTTGTTGGAGCATTTGCCATATTTTTTTGGGATTTCTTTTTTGTTGAGAAAACTGACAATTGGGTGTCAAGAAATGGCCAGTAAGTTATTATAATAAAGGAAATTCAGATTGAATGGACACAAGTGTAATCCCTCCGTCCCAAATGAGATCCCAAATTTGAAAACAAAAATGTACCAAATCTCACTGTATATAGGAATGATCTTGACCATTAACTATGTTATGTAAGGCTATTTTTCCTTAGAGACCTGGAGTAATATTCTCTCTATTTCCTTGTTTTTTTTCCTTTCTCTAATAGAAGATCGTATAACTTAAGGATAAATTGAAGAAAACTATGAAAGAATAGCATGATGAAGATAGTCCAAAGTGAAATTTTTTATCATTTTTTAGCATATGATATATTAAGGGGAGAAAATGGTCATTCCGTTATCCATTTGTTGTTTGTATAAACATAGAATTTTCAATGAATTTACCATTCTGAGGAGAAAATGCTGAGGCTATCTTCTATCTTAAAGAAAATAAAAAAAAATGCTGATGCTATCATTAGTTTCTTTATTTGGTTCTCTGGCTTTACTCTTTCAAACCTTAGCTTTGTACATGCATGCATATGCTGTGCGGGAATACGAGGTTCTGTTCTAGGATGACTTGGACTGAACTCTGAAATAACTTCCTAAAGTTTACATTGATTTGAGGTCTGGAATCAGGATGGGCAACAATTGATTAGGAAAAATATAAAATAAAAGCAAATATAAAATATACAAATTTTGTTGGAGCTATTGAGGTTACAGTAATACAATATAATAACATCTTCAGGACAATTTTGAGTTGTAGAAAACTAATTTCTCAAATCTAACTGATGATTTTAAAGTATTGTTTGTTTATTATTTAGGAGGGATATTGTTCTTATTTGTATGTGTTAGATATTGATAGTAATTGTTACGCTGTGTCTTGATAGAGTTCAAATAGCAGTGTTGAGGAGTTGGCACGTGCAGTGATGGAAAAGAAGGGTGTTCCAGATATCATAGGTACATGAACTATTAAAACATTCTTATTTTGGCTGCTGCTTGAATCTTTGTCGCTACGATATATTGGCACGCTTGTACTCAGATAAATCCTGATAACATACTGATTCCACTAATAGGTATTGATCTGCTTACTCACTTTAATATCCCTGTAAGAAATTAACATAAACATATTTATTGTAAATTTGTGATATGCGCCACAGCATAAACATGGTGGTAGAAGTAGTAATAGATATCAGGGAGCTTGGAGCTCTATCCATTACCAAGCAAGCGAAAAAGTCCCCCCTTGGTCCCTCCTTCTCTTCATGTCTGAATGGCTGGTATCCATAAAATTATTATGATTGTCGATGGCAATGTTAAAATTAAGTGGTGAAGCAAATATTTGGTGATATCATCGTTGCCTTTGTATAAGTGTAATATTGTTATGTGATAAATTCTTTCATTGGCGCTATGTTATATGCTCACATTCTATGTAATTTGTGGTTACCTAACATAAATTTCAGAATCCTATCATGGCTTGCATCATATTGACTACTATTTGAAAACTAAATTTCATTATTATACTATAATTCAATTGAGTTTGCAGACATTTGACATGTGTACAATTTTGTCCTTTTGGTCTGGGGATTAAACTTGAAAGAACATGGATCAACTAACATACATAACCACTAGCACAAACTTATGGTCTTTCAGCTAAGTTAATACAACTTCAATCAAATGTAACCAAAATAAAAATAAAAATGTAACTCAGGTTACTAACTCCAAACCACTGTTAGGTGGATATTCTAATGGAAGGTGACATAATTATTATCCTTGCACTTGATGTTTCTACCTTTTTATTTTCTTCGGTGGACATGCATGGTCTTTCAATTTGATTTTTTAATAAAACCATAAAATCCATGTGTGTATTAAACGTAAATGTGGGCGTTTGTCAGTAAATAATGCAGGGACTATAAATAAAAACAACAAAATTTGGGAGGTACCGGTGGAAGAGTTTGATACTGTCATCGATACTAATATAAAAGGAATAGCAAATATGTTGCGTCACTTCATCCCTCTTATGATTGAGAGCAAGCAAGGGGTCATTGTCAATATGTCATCTGGATGGGGAAGATCTGCTGCCGCACAGGTAAACTTAAGAAGTGACATATATGCTTGTTTATCATGAATTTTATCTTTAATTTATTATGTTAACTATTTTAATGACAGAAAATGTTCCGACTAATACAACACTATTTCTTGATTAACTGCACCATTACTGCAATATTTCCGCATTGCCAGACCAAAAGAGCAGGGTTAAGACCCTTTGGATGACCAAAAAATAGAAAAAGTGAAGCTGGGGGTTTCTACTGTTTTTTTTTTTTTGGGGGGGGAGTGGGGGTGGGGTAGGATTTTTTAGTACCAAGAAAACTTTTATATGGTTTTACTTTCTTGATGAAACTGAGATTACAGGATTTATTTCATGATTTAGTAAGTTTAATAACCTCTACCGTAGATTTAGATTCGGAACCTTATCCATCCATCTATAGATAATGTGATTCAGGTTGCAGAGAAGCTGAGTAATTTGGTGTGAAGTAGCAGGATTCTCATCTACTGGCTGATCTATTATAGATTTGATTGTGAACTATGTTGATTTGTTACTGAACATCAACAGGTATCACCTTATTGTGCTTCAAAATGGGCAGTAGAAGGTCTGACCAGATCTGTAGCGAAGGAGTTGCCCACTGGAGTGTCAATTGTTGCACTTAATCCAGGTGTGATTAACACTGACATGCTTGCATCATGCTTTGGTAGTTCAGCTTCTCTGTACCAGCAGCCTGAGTCATGGTATTCATCTTTTCTCCTTTCCTCAAGATGCTCAGTATCTTACCATTTTTTTTTCATAATCTTGTTATATGATGATCCATAGCTGATCATGAAACACCATTCTGAGTTAATTTCTGAACCATATTAAGGTGAAAAATAATAGGTATGTTTGAACCTTTACTTATCAAGCAAGTGTAGCTTCATGCCAAGAATTTTCAATTTTACGAGCAGACATGGGTTTTAATTGCATAATCTTTTTTTTCAAATAATGAAATAAACTTACTCTATACTATATACTTTGTGGAGTATTCATTTTTCTTTGTTCCTGAATCCTACCCCCCCCCCCCTCCCCTCCCCTCCCCTCCCCTCTTTTTAAACCATTATTCAACAGGGCTCCAAAGGCAGCATCAATGATACTTAATCTTACAATGGCAGACAATGGTGCATCCCTAACAGTATGATGTTTGAGCAATGTGGTAGCTATGCTTTTGGTGCATATACGACTAATGTTGAGAAGCAGTAACATTTCAAACAGAATTCTAATCTTTCGCCAACTTTCCATTTCGCCCAAGACATTCTGCTTTTTTATTTCACTGATACATATGCTTCAGATACTGTTGGAAACCTAGATTTTGGTATTGACCTCACCTGCTTATGGCTACTACCCTCTACCACAACTAAAATGTTGTAGCAGACTTGTTCATGTAGAAATCCAATGTTTGTTGTATGTCAGAAAAATAGTTATCTTGATTAAACAGCTATGGCAGATTTTGAGACATTGAGATATGAATTCACTGCCTGAAATATGTTATATTATTAGGAGCTGTTGGTAATACTTTTTTGAACTTCAGCTTGTGGTTGCTCACTTGTCTTTGTTTAAAATTTGACTTTTAAAAGTCAATAATAATCTTATAATTTGCGTACTCCAGATATGTGAATGTATATAGTAATTAGACCTGACAAAATATGGTTCTGGGTTGGTTTTGGTTTTCAAAATATGATTAACCAACCATTTAAGAACTAAAATCATATTAATCATTTTTAATATGGATAATGTGGTTTGAAACCATATGGTTATGGTTAAAAAACATATTAACCATTTTAAGATGTTTTGACTTTTAAATAAAATTTTTTAAAAATGAAATTAATATATAATATAGATAGAGAGACGAATATAAGGGGTGAGTGGGTAGGTGGGGCGAGGGTGGGGTGAGGGTGGAGTGGGGGTAGAGGGTGGGTGATGTATACATAATTGTTTAATATTAATTTTTTTTTGGGAGTGGTGGGAGTGATGGGGGTGGGGGTGGGGTGTATGGGGGTAGGGGTGGGGGTAGGTGGGGTGGGGTGGGTGGTGGGGGTGGGATGAGGTGGGTGGGCGTGGGTGGGTGGGTGGAGTGGGGGTAAGGGGTGTATACATAATCACATGATATTTTTTTTTGGTGAGGGTGAGGGTGGGTGGGTGGGTACATAATCACATAATATTTTTTTTTGGTGGGGTGGGGGCGTGTGGAGGTGGGGGTGGGGGTGGGTGTGGGGTGGGGGTGGGGGTGGGTGTGGGGGGTGGAGGTAAGGGGTGTATACATAATCACATAATATAATTTTTTGGTGGGGTAAGGGTGCGTGGGTTAGGGGGTGGGTGGGTGGGTGGGCGTGGGGTAGGGGTAGGGGGTGGGTGGGGGTGGGGTAGGGTAGGGGTGAGTGGGAGTGGGGGTGGGGGTAGGGGTGGGTGTGAGTGAGGGTTGGGGTGGGTGGTTGAGCTTCTTCGATATGTAAATATGAGTGGAAAGAATTTTTGATTTAGATTTAGAATAAAATATGGGTAGAAAAATAGTTAATCGGGTTGGAACTATATTTTATTTTAAAATATGGTTCCAAGCCAAATAAATAAATATAATTAATCAACCCATTTGGTTTTAATTAATATAAATTGATCCGATAATTAATTAATTATATTGGCAGATCTAATAGTAATTGACAAAATTGATCAAGAACTATTTTATACGAAGGTTTTTTATATTATGGCTATAAGTTTAGGATATGGCATCAGTTTTTTTTGACACGATTATTTTATTTTTAATCTTTTTTTTTAATTACAAGTCTGTTGGTGACAAAATAATAAAAAGAAAAGAAAATCAAGTTGTGTTGTAGTCTGATCTTTAAAGCTTCTCAAGATGGCCCCATTTGGATATGATTCTCCGAAGTCCAAATCATACAGCTACTAAGAAGACTAGGAGAGGGTATAGAATCACGTGGGTTGCTATTTTATCATATTAAATTTGAATTAGGTAAACTTGAATGATTTTCGAGGTTCTTCGAAAATAACTTATAAGTTCGTTCGGTATGACTTATAAGTCATTTTTGATAAATAACGAATTCTAGCTTATCAAAATATGACTTATAAATACGTAGGTTTGATCAAATATTAAGACACTTATTTTAATAGTCTTTATATTTTATTTTAACTTTTATTTTGGCCAAACAACTTCACATTTTGTTTTAATTTAATTTTTAATTCGGGGATGTCTTATTTTAAAATGACTTATAAGTTCAAATTTAAAATGACATTATAAGTGTTAACTTATAAATAAAAAAGTGTTTGATATCATTTTGATTTATAAGTCAAAATAAAATGTGAAGGTGTTTGGCTAAAATGACTTTTAAATTTAAATAAGATGTAATCACTATTAAAATAAGGGCAAAATAATCTTTACATTTATTCAAACTTACTTATTTTAAAATGACTTATAAATTATTTTTTAATAAGTCAGAATTTCTTACTTATCAAATATAACTTATAAGTTAAAAAGTAATTCATTCCCAAATACTTTAACAGTAAAAAATACTAACTTATAAATTAATTTGACCGACTTATAATTTTGTCAAACATTTTTATTTATAAATTATTTTAAAATAAATTATCCCCGAACAGGAAATGTCCCCATCTTTTACTTTATATTAGGACGCAAAAAGAGAATAATAAGACTTATTTTGGGACTAAAGGACTAACAAGTACTGTATCAACTATCAAGAGACAGAAGTCAAGATATTGATTGATTTGTCTACTTTTGTGTCCTAAACCCATATTCCCCACTCTCACCCCCCCCCCCACTCCACCAACCCCCACTCCCTCCTCCACCCCCATCCCTCCCTTGCACCCAACCCCCCAGTACAAAGTTCACTTCACAATTGAACTAAACAAACAACAACAAAAATAGTAAAACCATGTCCAAATTTTCTCCAATAAGCTGCTGCTGTTTTTTCTTCATAATCTCGTCTTTCTTTACTTCATCTTCTTTATGTGATGAAACCAAGAACCTTGATTCATGTCTAATCAATCACAACATCAACAACTTTACCTTGTACTCTTGTAGCAATGGCTCCAGTACTACTTCCCCTCTCTACTCAAATCTCCTAAATTTCTCCATACAAAATCTCCGGTTTTCCGGATCCTCAGTTCCCAAACCATCCGCCATTATTTTGCCAGAAAACAAAGAGCAATTAGGCAAAATTATTTTGTGCTGTCGAGAATGGTCTTTTCAAATCAGGCTCCGTTCCGGTGGACATAGCTATGAAGGCACGAGTTCATCAGTGTCCAGTTATGAAACTCAGTTTGTAGTCATTGATATGATGAATCTCGACAAAATTTTGGTCGACTTAGAATCCGAAACAGCCTGGGTAGAAGGCGGCGCAACGCTGGGCCAGACTTACTACGCCATTGCCAAAGCAAGCAGTACTCTCGGATTCCCGGCCGGAGCTTGCCCGACTGTGGGAGTCGGTGGGCACTTTTCCGGTGGTGGATTTGGATTTCTGTCCAGAAAATACGGAGTTTCTGCGGATAATATGGTGGATGCGCTTCTAGTTGATGCCGAGGGGCAGATTTTGGATAGGGAAGGAATGGGGGAAGATGTGTTTTGGGCGATTCGAGGCGGCGGTGGGGGAAATTGGGGGATTGTTTATGCTTGGAAAATTAGGTTAGTTAAAGTACCAGAAAATGTAACAGCTTTCACATTTTCTAGGACTGAAGGCACAACATATAAAGTGGGTAAGCTTGTTGAGAAATGGCAAAATGTGGCACCATATTTAGATGATGAATTACATTTAATGATTTTTATTAGTTCCGGTTTGGTTCAAAAACAAGGAATTTCAGCAATATTTCAAGGACTTTATCAAGGTCCAAGAACCAAAGCCATTTCAATACTAAACAAAAAATTCCCCGAGCTGGGAATTGAGGAAGGCGAAATCAAGGAAATGAGTTGGATTGAGTCGGTTGTTTACTTGTCCGACTTGAATGGCCAACTGCAACAGGGCTCTGTATTAGGCTTGAAAAACAGGTACTTTGATGCCAAATCCTACTTCAAGACGAAATCGGATTATGTTCAAAAACCAATTTCAAGAAAAGGAATACAACTTGCTCTTGACATACTCGACAAAGAACCCAAAGCGTATGCTCTGCTGGAACCTCATGGCGGATTTATGCGAAGAACAAGCAGCGATTCCATTGCTTTTCCTCATAGAAGAGGTAATCTTTTTACCATCGAGTATACTGTGACATGGGGGGAAATAATGGAGAATGTTGGGTATATAGAGTGGATAAGAGGATTTTATGAGTCCATGAGGCCTTATGTTTCCTCCAATCCCAGGACTGCCTATGTTAATTACATGGACTTTGATCTTGGAGTTGGCAATGGTAGTAGTAGTACAAGTGGTTCATCTCCTGTTGAGTTGGCTAGGGTTTGGGGGGAGAAGTATTTCTTGAAGAATTATGATAGATTGGTTAAGGCTAAGACTCTTATCGATCCGAATAATGTTTTCAGGCACCAGCAAAGTATTCCTCCGATCGATGGTCCCAAAATCAGAGATAAGACTAGTTTTGGTGGATTTGTTAATGGTAGGTTAGATTAGTTAGCAATATCCATTTGTTGATGTTTTTTTAACTAGTGTTCCTTTGTTCTCTTGTCCAAGAAAAAGTGACTTGCTTTCTGTTTCTGAGTTTTAAAATGGACAGAAAAAAAAAAAGGACGGAAAATTTATGTTTTCTTTCTAATTCTTATGTTTCTGAGTTTTTTAATAAACGGAAAAGAAAAAAAATGGATAGAAAACTTGGCCACTTTCCTGCCAAAGTTTTCCGTCAAAAATTAACCTGATTTGGACGGAAAAGAAATTGGAATAAGTAATATTTTTATAATTCTCATTGTTAACACCAGATTTTGTACGCCTGACGAAATTGTTGTGAAATCAAACTCACGAAATACACTCACATAAACATAAATAAAAGAATATAAAGTATGAACACAAGATTTACGTAGAAACCCAATTGGGAAAAAACTACGGAGAGAGAGAAATCCACTATAATAATATTGGGAGTACAAGTTGTGTATTTGTGTTGTATCTCTTGTGCTCTATCATATTGTGTTCTATTATCCTTTCCAAACCCTAACTTGTAGCCGTATATATAGAAGTCACCTCTACCGGCATCCAACCAGGAGAAGGGCTCCTTATCCCTCCAAATAAGGAAACACAATCCTATTTTAATAAGGAATCTTCCACTGTCACAATAAATACATATGGGTCATTACCAGATCCGGACCATTAAATAGATTGGGTTGCACCATGGCTAGACCCAAATAATCACACTCCAACATTGGCCCCCAGTCTCTCATTTATTTATAAGGAACTTATAAATGAGAGACTATACAAATTTATCCCAACAAAACGACCATATTTGCCGAAGACAAAATATCACACCTGAACTCCATGTGTCGAACTAAAATTGTTGACTCCCAATATCGCCGCCCCACTCCTCTTGTTCACTCATAAGATAGATAAGCAATTTTCCAAGATATAAAGAACCAACCTTATACCAACCGAACCAACCTTATACCAACCGAAGATATAAAGAACCAACCTTATCACAACTGAATATATAGAGAACCAACCTTATACCAACCGAACCTACCTTATCACTACCGAAGATATAAAGAATAAACTTTATCACAACTGTGAGACCCCAGATTTTATGAATAAATATTTAATTTTTCTCGAAATAATTGTTTTTTATATTATGGTGTGGATTTGATATAACAGTTATGGGTAGTATTTATAAATTTTACAAAGTATGCAAGTTGTCATATTATATTCGATTGGTCGGGGAATATTCTTTTTGTCGGGGAATATCCGTACGACGGTACAATCATTGGTGGACCCCACAACAGAATTATTGTCGGATTGAGAAAATGACAAAAATACTTTATGAAAATAACGGCGGAAGTTTTACCGTTGATACTGTTGAACTACTCGGTAGTAAAAGTACAGTAATACGCGTTGTTGCATAGTAACACACGGTATTGATTATTAATGCTTATGTGAGAAGTCACTCAGTTTGATTCAATTATTGTCAGTTAATAATATGAATTATTTAGCGATAATGACGTTTTGTTTTATTCGTATTATTAACGTAATAAAACAGAAACATCTTTTTATATAAAACAGAATACTTTATTAAAGTTATTCTATAAATAGAATATATTATATTTTATTTAAAAGATTTTTCTTTAAATATGGACCGTCAGATTAAAGTAATCAATCTGGACCGTTCATAGATTAGTTACTATGCATTCTATTTTTCTATAAATAGCAGCTCATTCCTTCATTATTTCTTACGAATTCACTGAACTCTAGAGAGAGAAACTATAGAGAGAAACTATAGAGAGAGAGAAGAAGAGTATTCTGCTACTTAACTACTTCCTTATTTCAGCTCTTCTTTAAAACGGTAAGGGGTGTTATTCTTTCTTATTCATGAAGAGAACTGTTGTTATTCCATTTCTTATTATTCTGTTGGAATAACCTGTATACGCGGTCTACCCTATACTTGGTGACATTCTTCTATTATTCTGTTGGAACATCCTGTCTGTGTGTTTTACACCGGACCTGGTTCCGTTTTTATTATTATTCTGTTGGAACATCCTGTCTGTGTGTTTTACACCGGACCTGGTTCCGTTTTTATTATTATTCTGCTGGAACATCCTGTCTGTGTGTTTTACACCGGACCTGGTTCCATTATTTATTATTCTGTCGGAATATCCTGTCTGTGTGTTTTACACCGGACCTGGTTCCATTATTTATTATTCTGTCGGAATATCCTGTCTGTGTGTTTTACACCGGACCTGGTTCCATTATTTATTATTCTGTCGGAATATCCTGTCTGTGCGTTTACGCCGGACCTGGTTCCATTATTTATTATTCTATTGGAATAACCTGTCTATGCGGTCTATCGCATGCATGGTGATTTCTTTTGTTATTCCATTATTTATTGTACTCAGTTGGTTAAGTTTTGACTTCTATACTCCATGAAATTTGTGGAATATCCTTGATAATTGCGGTTCATCCAGTATCTTTTCATGAAAATATTCTTCTAAGTATTCTTGAATTTTACTCCACAAAGCAATATCATGTTGACAATTTGGACGTTGTTAATTCTTGGATAAATTAATTCTTGAACTTGTTTTATTGAATTCTTATATCATTGTCATCATCCTCATGTTTATAAAATGTTGAAAGTCATCTGTGGCCTGTAGTGCATAGATGGACTTGGTATGATTATGACCAGGGATTATTCGGTGTAATCATGACCGTAATGTTACAAATGATGTGGTAAAAGTCCTCATTGGGCCGTAGTGCATTGATGGACAGTTGTTGGCATGATCATGACCATTAATGAATATACGAATATCCTTGGCCGTAGTGCAGGGGTGATTCGATGATGTGAATTATTTTATTAAGCCAAGTCTCAGCGATCACAGTGTTGGAAAATCTTTTAAATCATAAAAGATAGTAGAGTTTATTTTCTACTTGACTCTTTTAATGGATTGCTTGTTCCGCTACAGTTAAACTTGATGTCTATTATATTTTATCAGTTTAGCATTGTTGAAGGCTAATGATAATTTATTCTGCATTATCTTAGTCATAATATTTCTTACTGGGCTAGTTGAGCTCACCCTTTCTTTCACTGTTCTCTTCAGGAAATGAGAACATAGCTGGGGCAAGTCGGGGAACGGAGTGATGGTTCGAATGATAGTATTAGTTAGTAGTCATCACTATTCTATGTAATGGTGTGTTAATAAATGTAATGAGGACTCCTTTTGAGTATGAATACTCTCTAGAAGATAATATTTGTATTCAAACTCACAGTTTATGTTTTGTCGTATTGTACACGACAGTTGTATTAGTAAGTTGTATTTGTATTCTGTACTTTGTATCTGACGACCCAAGATGGGTGATGTATACCTAATTTTGGGGGCGTCACAGTTGGTATCAGAGCTTAGGGATATGATCCATGGCTAGGATGTGAGAATAGAACTAGGAGGGGAGAGACGGGGAATTCCTTCGCTAGTATGACCTACCTAAGTTTATTTGGTATTTAATTGGTCGGTCAAAGTATATGGATAATATGTTATATGTTAATTAACCCTTGTTTTGTTGCAGTATTTGCAAATGGCATCCGAAAATGTTGAGATAAACAATGAAACACATGAGACCATTGAATCACCAACGATCAATGCTTAGGGTAATGTGCAACCAGAGGACAATAATCCTCATGAAAATAATAACACCGATGAAATGGTGAATGATGGGATGGTCAGAGACTTTATGCAATTCATGCAACAACAAAATAACTCTCGGACAGTCACCGCTAAGCAGTTCAAGGAGCAATTCATGCAACAACGGGCGAGAGCGGCTCCTATCCAAAATGAAGGAGGAAACAATGACAACCCACGGTTGGTCACCGCTAAGCAATTCAAGGAGCTAGGACCACCGGAGTTTTTAGGAAAGCCAGAACCACTTAAGGCGGAGACGTGGTTAAAGCAGATCACCAAGATATTTGATGTCTTGGGATGCTCCGAGGAGCAAAAGGTTCTCTTTGCCACTTTTATGTTGCGTGAAGAGGCAGATTACTGGTGGGAATCTGTAAAACGTACCCAGCCTGACGCACTCAAGATGTCTTGGGAGAAGTTCCAAGAACTGTTCAATGACAAGTACTTTCCCGAAAGTATTCGTCACATGAAGGAGGTGAAATTTATCAAGTTGGAGCAAAACAACATGACCGTGTCGCAGTACGAAGCCAAGTTTGCCGAGTTGTCCCGGTTTGCGTCCTACTTGGTGGATAATGAAGAGAGAATGACGCGAATATTTTTGCGAGGTTTGAAACCTGAGATACGTCAACATCTTATTTCTCATAAACTGTGTTTGTATTCAGATGTTGTGAATAGGGCTCAGTTAGTGGAGCGCGATAACGAGTCAACGCAATCAAAAGAGAGCAGTCGGTAAAATGATAATACTGGTGATAACAGTCATCAAAGCGGTGACAATAAGCATGGAGGGAATCAACATGTCAGAAATGGTAACCACTTCAATGGTAATCATGGCCAAAACAATAAGAATGGACATTTCAAGAAGAGGAAATTCAACAATGATGGAAAGACGTCAGCACCAGCACCCGTTGTTAAGGAAGGAGAACGACCACCTATCATATGCTTCAAATGCGGAGGGGAGGGACACATCAGTCCAAACTGCGCGATGCCATCCAAAGCATGCTATAATTGTGGAAGAGAAGGTCACTTAGCCCGATTTTGTCGTTCACCGAAGACAAGTTCAGATAGGATGGAGGCACCAAAGACCGTCCCAGAAAAGCCAAAGCCAGTAGTTTAAGAGAGAGCATTTTTTTCGTGACGAGGAACCTGAATAAAATTATCACGGGTATGTTAGTCATAAACTCTTGTGAAGTCTATACCGTGTTAGATACCCGTTCTAATCACTCTTTTATTTCACCTAGTTGTGTTCAATGTTTGAACTTAACTCCGGAGAAGTTAGACTTTGATTTATCTGTTGAAATTCCGTTGGGAGAAACCTTTGTTACCTCCACTATTTATAAATCTTGTTCAAATCAACACTTTCACGTTACCTGTTGATCTTATCTCTTTGAAAATACTTGCATTGATGTGATTTTTGGAAACGATTGGTTAACTGCTCATCATGCTTTTCGTAAGGTTGTTAGCTTTCATATTCCTAACCAACCTATTATGCGAATTCAAGTAACCAAATCACTAAAGTCAATCATTGTCGTATCAAGCCGTAAGTAAAAATCCCCGTTCCTTTCGTTGTTGACTTCCTGGTGTGGAATGCACCGAAGCTAGACTTTCCGTAGGAGACGTTGTAAATGACGATGGCAAGTTGATAGGTATCAATGTGACGTGTTATCCAAGTCTTGGATGAGGGTCATAGTTTTGAACGATATTTCTATTGTTAATAAATTTCTTGACGTATTCTTGAAGACTTCTTAGCCTATCCCAGAGCATAAAATTAAATTTTATATTGACCCCAGTACAAAACCCATTTCTTAAACCCTCAAATATTTCTTCAACTAAAACGAACGTATTATGCGCCAAAGACATTGGCTCGAGCTGTTGAAGATTACGATCGTACCATTCAATAATATCGTGAAAAAGCGAACGTGGTAGCTGACGCGTTGTGTAGAAGATCGTATACGGTTACAAGTGCGAATATACGAACCCACGTGAAGATAACGAATATACGATTAAAATCAACTTTAATCGATAAAGTTAAAGCCGCTCAAGCTACATACTCAGAGCTGATAAATGTGAAGAAGAAGGTTCAAGAGGGCGTTATTCTAGAAGCAAGAATCGACGAAGAGAGGAAATCTCAACTCTCGATTTAATTGGCCCATTTGAAATCCTCGATGAAGTAGGAACTGTGGCCTATAGACTCGTTTTACCATCAAGTATGTTGCGTGTTCAGAATATTTTTTTTTTACATATCGATGTTACGTAAATATGTGGACGACCCGAACCACATTATTAATTTAGAACCGGACGAGATAGCGAAATATTTAACGTATGAGGAGATACGTGTTAACATCTTGGATAAGAAGGATCATATTCGATGCTTAAAGGTTATACCTCAAGAGTTAGAATTTGAAGTGAAGTCAAAGTATCCTCACATGTTTGGCATACCAAGTACGTACGTAAATTTCGAGGGCGAAATTTCATAAGGAGGGGAGATTGTGAGACCCCAGATTTTATGAATAAATATTTAATTTTTCTCGAAATAATTGTTTTTTATATTATAGTGTGGATTTGATATAATAGTTATGGGTAGTATTTATAAATTTTACAAAGTATGCAAGTTGTCATATTATATTCGATTGGTCGGGGAATATTCTTTTTGTCGGGGAATATCCGTACGACGGTACAATCATTGGTGGACCCCACAACAGAATTATTGTCGGATTGAGAAAACGACAAAAATACTTTATGAAAATAACGGCAGAAGTTTTACCGTTGATACTGTTGAACTACTCGGTAGTAAAAGTACAGTAATACGCGTTGTTGCATAGTAACACACGGTATTGATTATTAATGCTTATGTGAGAAGTCACTCAGTTTGATTCAATTATTGTCAGTTAATAATATGAATTATTTAGCGATAATGACGTTTTGTTTTATTCGTATTATTAACGTAATAAAACAGAAACATCTTTTTATATAAAACAGAATACTTTATTAAAGTTATTCTATAAATAGAATATATTATATTTTATTTAAAAGATTTTTCTTTAAATATGGACCGTCAGATTAAAGTAATCAATCTGGACCGTTCATAGATTAGTTACTATGCATTCTATTTTTCTATAAATAGCAGCTCATTCCTTCATTATTTCTTACGAATTCACTGAACTCTAGAGAGAGAAACTATAGAGAGAAACTATAGAGAGAGAGAAGAAGAGTATTCTGCTACTTAACTACTTCCTTATTTCAGCTCTTCTTTAAAACGGTAAGGGGTGTTATTCTTTCTTATTCATGAAGAGAACTGTTGTTATTCCATTTCTTATTATTCTGTTGGAATAACCTGTATACGCGGTCTACCCTATACTTGGTGACATTCTTCTATTATTCTGTTGGAACATCCTGTCTGTGTGTTTTACACCGGACCTGGTTCCGTTTTTATTATTATTCTGTTGGAACATCCTGTCTGTGTGTTTTACACCGGACCTGGTTCCGTTTTTATTATTATTCTGCTGGAACATCCTGTCTGTGTGTTTTACACCGGACCTGGTTCCATTATTTATTATTCTGTCGGAATATCCTGTCTGTGTGTTTTACACCGGACCTGGTTCCATTATTTATTATTCTGTCGGAATATCCTGTCTGTGTGTTTTACACCGGACCTGGTTCCATTATTTATTATTCTGTCGGAATATCCTGTCTGTGCGTTTACGCCGGACCTGGTTCCATTATTTATTATTCTATTGGAATAACCTGTCTATGCGGTCTATCGCATGCATGGTGATTTCTTTTGTTATTCCATTATTTATTGTACTCAGTTGGTTAAGTTTTGACTTCTATACTCCATGAAATTTGTGGAATATCCTTGATAATTGCGGTTCATCCAGTATCTTTTCATGAAAATATTCTTCTAAGTATTCTTGAATTTTACTCCACAAAGCAATATCATGTTGACAATTTGGACGTTGTTAATTCTTGGATAAATTAATTCTTGAACTTGTTTTATTGAATTCTTATATCATTGTCATCATCCTCATGTTTATAAAATGTTGAAAGTCATCTGTGGCCTGTAGTGCATAGATGGACTTGGTATGATTATGACCAGGGATTATTCGGTGTAATCATGACCGTAATGTTACAAATGATGTGGTAAAAGTCCTCATTGGGCCGTAGTGCATTGATGGACAGTTGTTGGCATGATCATGACCATTAATGAATATACGAATATCCTTGGCCGTAGTGCAGGGGTGATTCGATGATGTGAATTATTTTATTAAGCCGAGTCTCAGCGATCACAGTGTTGGAAAATCTTTTAAATCATAAAAGATAGTAGAATTTATTTTCTACTTGACTCTTTTAATGGATTGCTTGTTCCGCTACAGTTAAACTTGATGTCTATTATATTTTATCAGTTTAGCATTGTTGAATGCTAATGATAATTTATTCTGCATTATCTTAGTCATAATATTTCTTACTGGGCTAGTTGAGCTCACCCTTTCTTTCACTGTTCTCTTCAGGAAATGAGAACATAGCTGGGGCAAGTCGGGGAACGGAGTGATGGTTCGAATGATAGTATTAGTTAGTAGTCCTCACTATTCTATGTAATGGTGTGTTAATAAATGTAATGAGGACTCCTTTTGAGTATGAATACTCTCTAGAAGATAATATTTGTATTCAAACTCACAGTTTATGTTTTGTCGTATTGTACACGACAGTTGTATTAGTAAGTTGTATTTGTTTTCTGTACTTTGTATCTGACGACCCAAGATGGGTGATGTATACCTAATTTTGGGGGCGTCACAACAACCGAATATATAGAGAACCAACTTTATACCAACTGAATCAACCTTATCACTACCGAAGATATAAAGAACCAACCTTATCACAACCGAATATATCCAACCGAACACCAATTATAAATTTCGTTCCGTGGAATATATCCAACCGAACACCAATTATAAATTAAGTTCCGTGGAACTAAACGTATTCGTTCCGAAGAACTGTATAAATGTTTATGAGTCCATGAGGACTTATGTTTCCTCCCATTCCAGGGCTGCCTATGTTAATTACATGGACTTTGATCTTGGAGTTGGCAATGGTAGTAGTAGTACAAGTGGTTCATCTCCTGTTGAGTTGGCTAGGGTTTGGGGGGAGAAGTATTTCTTGAAGAATTATGATAGATTGGTTAAGGCTAAGACTCTTATCGATCCGAATAATGTTTTCAGGCACCAGCAAAGTATTCCTCCGATCGATGGTCCCAAAATCAGAGATAAGACTAGTTTTGGTGGATTTGTTAATGGTAGGTTAGATTAGTTAGCAATATCCATTTGTTGATGTTTTTTTAACTAGTGTTCCTTTGTTCTCTTGTCCAAGAAAAAGTGACCTAGAGCCTGTTCGACAACGACTTATTTTAAAATAATTTAAAATTAAAATATAAGTTGATTTATAAATAAAAACGTTTACAAAATTGATGATAATAGAATCACGTTGAGGATATTTTATTATAATAACAAGTTTGCAACACAAACTTATTTTCTTATATTTTATAGAAGTTCAATGTACGTATTTTATCCTAAATAATTTTAGACATATTAAAAGATTTGGATTTAATGTAATTACTTCATCCGTCTCATAATATATGACGTTTTAGAGTTGTGCATAAGAATTAAAAAAATAATTATATAACATTAAATATAATAACGTGTACCATACTTATGTCATACTCTCTCTCTCTCTCTCATACGTAACATTTTTCCATGACGAGTAATTTTAAAAAGATTGTGCCTAATTCTATTAAATTATATAAAATGTCAAATAATTTGGGGAAAAAAAATCATCTAAAACATATTATGAGAGGGAGGGAGTATTATCTTATAATTTTATGATCAATTAAATTGTAAGATTCTTAAAGTTAGTTATAGTGTCAATAGGTGGAATTATTAACTAATTCATGTGCCCTTACTCATGGAACTGCTAGCAGCTGGAGGAGTCGGATAGGCTAAGAACCCAGGCAAGGAAGGTAGGAAGAGGATGATAAAATACACATATATCAATACCATAAATTTCGTCAAAATAATATTTTTGTCGTTAAATATGTATTACAAAAAATTAAATAGAAGGAATTTTAATCAGAAAAGATGTTTGTATAATGTGTCATTATATATATATATATATATATATATATATATATATATATATATATATATATATATACTAGTTGTGTCCCGTTCCTCCGGCACTACATGGACGGTTAGATTTATTTCAAACTTTGGACGACCTAAATAATTTATTAGGGTGAACAGGAAATTCAAAATCAGTTGTACTTTGTTATACATATATATATATATTAACATAATTGCTGTTTTGAAAATTTCATTAGTAAAAGGTTGCATATTCTGTGGAGCTCTATTCTTGGTTGTGTTGATATGTAGAAGGATTTTGCTTTTGTAATAAAGAAAAATACATCCTTTATTTCAACCCTTTAATAATGCATTTTCATACTTTTAAAAACAAAAGGCATGTAGATAATCTTCTAGGGGGTGTGAATTCCACAAAAGTTTGTTTGATTGTATCTTAATGCATCTTAACAGCTCACCTCTTAATATATCTTAATAACTTATATCTTTGTATTAAAAGGTCCTCTAAATAGTTAAGATAGAAATATGAGTCTAAATTATTCAGATAAATTTTTAATACATATTGGCTCTTAAGATGCATTTAGAGGTGGACTGTTAAGATGCATTAAGATGCAATCAAACACCAAAAGTGATATATAACACAGTGTTTGATTGCATCTTAATAGTCAACCTCCTAATGCCTTTTAAGAGCCCACATATTTGTATTAAGAGTTCCTCTGAATAGTTAAGATATAAATATGATTCTAAACTATTAAGAGGACCTCTTAATATAAAACATGTGAGCTGTTAAAATGCATTAAGATACAATCAAACACTATCTTCTCGAGTGAACAGGTCCCACACTTATGTGAGAGAGAGTGTGAATATATTAATTTTTACTTGTGAAAATAATATTTCCCGAGTAAGAAAACAATATTGATCTTGGAGCCAACATGATGAAGAGTACACATGATCTCCTTTTCAATAGCCAGTTTTTTTGAGAAAAATCTTTAACATTGCCATTCTAATGATATGTTTGAAATTTGATATTTTAAAAACTTAAAAAAAAGGAAGTGAAGAGAGAAAATAGAGATGAGTAAAAGAACTAAAGTTAAAATAGGCCTCAAATTATAACTAACAACTATTTTATTTTTAAGTACTACATATGATAATTAATTATTTTTAATTAAAATTATCACACGACCAACCTAATACAGTAATTGCCTTCACCTTCTCTCTTTATAATATAGATATATAGATATGTACGTACAAAATAAAACAAATATATATTTAAAATTTATAAATATATAGTATTTGGGAATCGAAGAAGGTTATTATAAGATTTATTATTTGTAATCCTAAATAATTTAGATTACAATAATTAATTTTTAAATTTAAAAATATCTTAATTTAATTTTTTTGAAAAAAAGCAATGTAAAATAATTTATATGTCGAATATTTCATCTCTAATAGAGATTGTGATTAAAATAAAATATATTTTTATCTTTTTTTTAACTTTTTGATTGAAAAGTGAAAATATTTTCCGATCAATTTACCCTATAATTTTTTTTAATCAAAATCAATGATCCTACTTTTAGAAAGGAGGGAATATATATAGTGAACGGAGTAAGTTGGCGTGAGAACCAAACACTGCGCAAACCCAACAAGTGATAGTGTGATACTGAGGGAGTCGAGTCTCATCGCTGTAAGCTGAAAGCACAACAAAAGAAGTCTCAATTATCGGCCATGGCTGTGGCCATGGCCATGGCTGCCCCCTCTCCATTTCTTGGCCACATCCCACCTACGCTTGTAAGCATCACTCTCTCTAAAAATCCTTGCCTTGAAGATGAATAGGGAGTTCTGATATTGCATTAAATTTAGTGAATTTATTTGTGTAATCTGAATATTTTACTGAATTTGGGTTTAGGAGTAGTGCAATAATTATGAAATTGGTGGAATTTGTTTGTTACATTTGAATCAAATTTTGTATTTTAGGCACACGAGTCTCCTTGTTTGCTAATCTTAATTTGAGGGGAAGGGTCTATCAATGATATTA
Organism: Panax notoginseng; assembly: GCA_016801055.1. NCBI lineage: Eukaryota > Viridiplantae > Streptophyta > Magnoliopsida > Apiales > Araliaceae > Panax > Panax notoginseng. Next base: position 15,265,868 of record CM029019.1, on the reverse strand, counting down.
GTGATATATTTTCCCTTTAAATTTCCATTAAGGCTGTATTCGAACTTTTGGTTAATTTTTTAACATTGGCACAGTTTGATCTCTAGGTTTGGTGAAAATTTGAAATATATGTGATTTTCTGCTCATCATGTGCTTCTGTTGGGAGGGTAGAGTATGAAAATATTTTACAATGTAAATTTTATTGTGAAAACAGTTTTGAATTTTGATTTTCCAATTGTAGGGAAAATCAAGATGTAGACAATGTTTCCAGAATTCGGTTAGAAAATCTAGAATAAGGGGACTTTTCTGGGGACCTAAGAAGGCTGTGGAGCCTTCTGAAATGAATCTTTCATTGCGGGATTTCTTGTTGGCAGAGTTGCACTCAGAGGTATTAACTTCTCTTGTTCTACAAAAGTGATTGCTACTATATGGTTATAAATGTGTTCTTCTTGTACAAGTTAAGGAGTATGGAAATAGAAGGTTTATACTTGCTTTCATCGTTCATGCTGTTAGGGTGATTCAGCAAAACCAAAGAAAGCTAAAAAAGTATCAGTTTCAGTGGTTTCTTCAATTTCAGAGGTTACATCAAATGACTGGGATGCATGCAGTGTTGATGCTACGGGGCCTGAAAAATTTAATCCATTTCTTACGCATGATTTTCTTTCAAGCTTAGAGGAATCGGGTTGTGCTGTAAAGGTTAGCAAATGTCGCTTCACCTCCTTGCCTTTTGAAATATCGTTTTTCTAATAGATCAAAGAGGCTGTATGAAAGTTACATAAATAGTATAATATTTTTGAACTTGCATTTTCTCCGTTACCTCTTGTTAAGAACAAAAAGTGAACTTTAAAGTTTTGTTCGATACTTAGATGCTCTATAGGCTATAGAAAATGTAATTAAAATGAATTCGGGAGCTACCAAAATCAGTTTTCTCTGATAAGAATTAGGGAGTTGGGATGAAGCTTCCTGTCTTTAAGTCACAGAATTTCAGCATTGATGTACTTCTGTAACATCTTTAAACTGTAACATCTGTTGACTAGAAACACTTCCATCTTCAATATAGAAAAAGGTTGTTCATTTTATCTTTGTCTAACATTGGTGCAAGAACTGAAGAAAGCATATTTAACCTCATTCAATGTGCTCCATTTAATCCAAGATTCTGTGCTCCCCAAGGACACTCTGGTCAAGACTGAGAACATGCATGTGAGATCTGATAATGTTTTAGTTTCCTTTGTGGAGGCAGGAAAATTTACATCAGAAGCTTGGTCGTGATTTTACAATCAAAGATCACGTCTTAATCTTCAAAAGATTTTGCGAAATTAAGGCCTGTTTTTACCATCTCTGTTTTCTTTATTGTATTCACATTTTTTTTCTTGGTTTTCAGCCTTTGAAAAATTTCTGAAATGGTGACTCTGTGACAAGTAAAAGGAGGTAATCAGAATCAATTCTTTAAAAATTCATTAGTTATACATAATTAGAGTGAAAGTAAAGTGGATAACATCAGAACCTTCTAAAAAGTACAGAATTAAACTCATAAAAAAATCTTATGAACTGGAACTCATAATCAAACTTTGTTCTGGTTTATCACATTATTTCCCTTCAATTTTATTTTTGGTGCTGATGATTGATCATTTCTAGTCCTTAACGGTTATTATGAGACATCTAATGCACCCAAACTTTAAGAATCTGTTACTTTTTGAATTTATCTGATTCTTCTCTAACTTGTAGAAGAATGATTGGGATGTATATGAGTATATTATTATTATTATTTGGTGATAAACTTCACGACACGCTTGCGTGAGGTGGTCGTCATCCGGATCGTTCTAGCAATGGTTATGGGTGGAATATCAATGACACCTAATGACATCTTGACCCCTCACTTATATTAAAGCGGTATCCTTAGTACAATTAACGGTTGATGTATGGTAAAAAACGCTACAAACACTTATGGATTGATGCCTGATAAGTCGGATTGATCGTCATCGACACACCAATAAGATCAAGAGTTCTTGAAAAGAACAAAGATAAAATACTCTCAAGTAATCTTAAAAGAAGAAGTATTATTAAATTAATTAGTGCTCAAAACCCTTGGTCTTGAGACCTATTTATATAGTAGAAGTCTCTAGAATTGCAATCAAAATAAATTATAACCCCCCCTAGAATCATGCTAAATTACCTAAAACAAAAGTAAACAAAATACAATATAATCTTTCTAATATTTTAGGAAACATCATCTTCTCTAATTCCTGAATTGGGCTTGTATCAAACTGATCCAAACTTGTGTCTTATGCTCTTTAGCTTCTTAGTTGGGTCTCCTTGACTTAGTTCCAACCCAAACATCTTGGATCAATCCATTGAGGCTTTGCTTGAACCTTTTAGTTCTAACTTTTTGTAATTGGTCCAACTAGGACTGATCATTCGGTTATAACCGAACCGAATAGGCTATTCGATTATAACTAAAAACCGAAATTTATACAATTTTGGTATTCGAACAACTAACTGAATTACCCATTAATCGAATTACCGAATAACTGAAATTAAGAAATATATTTACAAGTGTTCATTCATTTACTTGTCAAAATTAGAAAACAAGAAGGAAAAAAGTGTTCATCCATTCAGAATTTTCTGAAATACATTGTGCTTGGGGTTAAATTGAGTAAAGTATAATCACCTTAATAATGATGTCTTTCACTTCAAAATTAGAACTGTTGTAAATACTTGTATAACTGCAAAACGTCTTCCCCAAATATATTGCCCTGCACAGTGCACAAAAACACACAAAATCAAACAAAATTCGTCATAGATACATATAATTATAGCTGCGGAAAGAGACAAGACCCGAATGATTGGGATTTGGGGGAGAACAAGGAGGCCAAAGAGGCCCATGGCATCGGAAGGGTTATGGAGGAGTAATCTGGTGCAATAAGTGAGATTTGAAGAGTCATTGGTGGTCTCCACCATGCGTAGAAAGATGAGTTGGACTTGTCGAGGAGGAGACCAGGAAGATGAGCAGCGGCGATAGGGTCGTCGAAGAGGTCTTCTCCAACGAGAAGATCACAGGGATCGAAGCGGAGGGTAGTTGTCTTCACTTGAAAGAGTGAGATCTGAATGAGGCTTGCGATTACACTTTTATTTTTTAAACCCTAATTTTTTTATTTCTAATTCGGGTATTCGGTCAACCGAATAACTGAAAATTGAAAACCAAACCCGAACCTGAAAATCGAAAATAAAATCGGATATAACTGAATTACAAAAAATATCCGAATAACTAAAAAAATTCGGCTCAGTTCGGTAATTCGGTTTTATCCGTTTTTTGCTCACTCCTAGGTCCAACTGACACTTGAATTGGATCTCTCCATGCGCCTTTAGTCTTGTTTGAATCAGCCCATGCCATGTCCTCATCATTCCCCTCTTTTTGAGAAGGATTTGTCCTCAAATCGTCACCTACATCAAACAAACTTAGGTCAATAACATTGAAATTAGCACTAACACCATACTCACCTGCTAAGTCCAATCTAATCTGTAGGTGTTGTCGTTAATGCGCTCAAGGACTTGAAAATGACCATCCCCTCGTGGAAGCAACTTAGAACGCCTTTGAGTTGGAAATCGTTCTTTCCTCATATGCATCCATACCCAATCTCCTGACGACGTCCCTTGCTGGCTTGCTTGGCATATTGCTCCGTTCTCTTTTCTATATTTAGTCTTGCCCTCTCATGTATCTGGTTCACAAAATCAGCCTTCTTTCTCCCATCTAAGTTAGTATATTCAGAAAAATGTAATGGCGTTAGATCCAATGAAGTTAAATGATTAAAACTATATACAACTTAATTCAAATGGAGAAAAATTAGTAGTAGAATGAACAAATCTATTATATGCAAACTCAACATGTGGTAAACATTCTTTCCAAGTTTTGATGTTCTTTTGAATTGACCTAAACAATATAGATAAAGTTCTATTTACTACTTTTGTTTGACCATCGGTTTGAGGGTGACAAATAGTAGAAAACAACAATTTAGTTCCTAACTTACATCACAAAGTTTTCCAGAAATAACTCAAGAATATGACATCTCTATCCGATACAATTGTCCTAGGCATGCCATGTAATCTAACAATTTCTTTAAAGAACAAATCTACAACATGGGAAGCATCATCAGTTTTGTGGCATGAAATAAAATGTGTCATATTTGAAAATATCTATTGATAACCATAAAAATAGTATCATTACCACGCTTAAATCTAAGTAAACCCAATACAAAATCCATAGATAGGTCTCACTAGGAATAGACAGTGGTGTATACAAACCATGGGTTTAACCCGGGATTTAGCTTGACCACATACGATACATCTATCACACAACTTCTTTACATCTCGTTTCATGTGTGACCAATAAAAATGTTCTTGTAATATAGCCAAAGTTTTGTCCACACCAAGTGTTCCATTAACCCCCCACCATGAGACTCTTTAAGTAATAACTCACGCAATGAACAAGCATGTATAATTTGTTTTCACGAAATAAAAATATACTTGCCCACTGCGTTCTTTTAACATGATCTAAACTCTTAACCAAAATAATGATCTACAATATTTAACTCTTTAATTTGCTCAAAACCAAGCAATTTTGCGTCAAGAGTTGAGATTAACACATACCTTCTTGATAGAGCATCTGCAATGATGTTTTCTTTACCTTGTTTATATTTGATTACGTAGGGAAACATCTCTATGAATTCCATCCACCATGCATGTCTCTTGTTCAACTTTCGTTGACCTTTCAAGTATTTCAAGGACTCGTGATCAGTGTCTCACAAATTCCTTAGGCCAAATGTAGTGTTATGTTTCTAGCTCACGAACCAAAGCGTACAACTCCTTGTCATATGTAGGGTAGTTCAAAACGACCCCACTCAGCTTTTCACTGAAGTACGTCACTGGTTTTCATCCTTGAATCAAGACAGCTCCAACGCTTATACCTTATGTATCACATTCAAGTACAAAAGTCTTAGAAAAATTGGGTAAAACAAGCACATGAACATTAGTTAATTTCTGTTTAATCAATTGAAAAACTTTCTCTTGTTCACATTTGAATCCTACGCTCTTCTTTATGACTTCAGTAAGTGGCGCAGTGATGCTGCTAAAGTCTCTCACAAATCGTGTATAAAAACTTGTGAGTCCATGGAAACTTCGAATTTGGTTCACATTGGTAGGACTCGGTCACTCATAAATTGCATGTATCTTATCTTGGTCCACATGTATTCCCTGTGAACTAACAACAAAACCAAGGAACATGACTCTATCTGTGCAAAACGTGCATTTTTACATTATAGCAAATAACTTTTCTTTCCTAAGCACGTCTAAAACAAATTTTAAATGTACTACATGTTCGTAAGTTTTTGCTATAAATAGGAATATCATCAAAGAAGACAACTAAAAATTTTCCAATAAAAGTATGTAAAATATGGTTCATCAATCTCATAAAAATGTTAGGTGCATTAATTAACCCAAACGGTAAAACTAACCACTCATACAAACCATATTTTGTCTTAAATGCAGTTTTACACCATAGTTGTCATGACCTTGACGTCCAGACAATGGAGAAACTGTCACAACAAGGGTTGACTTGAGGTAGAGCTGCCAAGGCGCACGCCTTAGCAGCTCTGCCCCAACTTAAGTGTTTAACACTTAAACAACGATGGTCATCTTCTGACCCGTTCCCATTGACCCATGAGCATATTAACCCATGACCCATTGATTTAAAAACAAGGAGAAAGGCTATAAAACCCTTATCTTCGCGATTCACAACATTGACTTTGGACTTGATCGCGACATCTTCCACTCATCGCAGCTACGATGACTTCATCGCGGCCTACTGTTCTTCGACTAATCGCACCTCTGGCGACTCCATCGCAGCCTACTCTTCTTCGAACTCATCGACTTCGCCTCTTCCAGTCGACTCGCCGTCGCCAACTCCTCTTTGACTTCCTTCAGTTTCGCCATCTTTCTCACATGCGAAGTATATTTGTTCTTTGACTTTGAGTTCTCTCTCGCTGCTATTCTGATTTCTAGTGAATTGTTTATGAATTGTGATATATTGATATGTTGGGTTACTTGAGTTATGAATAGTGGGTAGTCTTACTGTCTTAGTGAGTTATTCTGTAATATGGTGAGTTACTTACTTGGGTTAGTTAGTTGGGTTGTACGACATATTAAATAATACATAATAGTGGGTATTATGTAATATGTTGTCTGTAATATTTTGGGTAGTGTTACTCTGTATATGATTAAATAATATTGTTTTGGCCTTGGTATTATTTTTAACTATTAAAATTTGCAAACTTTACATAATATGTTGTTTTAGACGATAATTTTTTGGGTAGTGTTTAACTGCTAAAATATATTGCTTTGGACAGTGGGTACTAAATAATTATTTCTCAATCTTTTTGGAACTGATAACTGAGACATGTACGATATACCTACATGTGTTTTTTTAAACTTGGGTGGTTACATTTTGGTCATGAGGTAAGTCCCATGCTGAAACACACACTAAAAATCATTATTGTGGACTAAAAAGATATGCAACATTTTATCTACTTGATGTTTTGGACAGTAAACAGTGGTTATTGTTTGTATAATTAATTAATTATGGAGTATGGACCTGAAGTAATACATTCAATGATTCAAAAGTAAAAACAAAAGTGATAATATTTTGATGAATGGTTTATTATTTGGATCAATTTTGTCTTATATTTATGACTAAGTATTTACATAATTATGCTTTTAATGTTATTACACGGTGTTATGTTTTGGGTTTTAATGTATATGAAATTTATTGCTAATATACTTGTTAAGTAAAATAAATAATATATAAATTGCACATTGTAAATGACTTGTCGCCATACGGACGCCATGACGATTGCCTAGGCGTCTGGGTAGTCGGCTACCGCTATGAGTCGTCGTGGCGCCGTGACAACTATGTTTTCCATTCATCTCCCTCTTTCATGTGAATTTGATGATGTTCACTTTTTAAATCAATTTTTGAAAATATACATGAACTATACAATTCATCTAACGTCATCTAATCGAGGAATAGGATATCGATATTCTATCGTTATGTTATTTACCGCTCGACAATCGATGCACATGCGTCATTTCTCATCCTTCTTAGGTACTAGAATTACTAAAACTGCACACGGACTCGTGCTTTCCCGTACGAACACTTTCTCCATTAGCTCTCCCACCTGTCTTTGTAACTCCTTTGTCTCCTCCGGACTGCTCTTATAGGCTGGTCGATTTGGAATGGTTGCACCGAGAACAATATTTATTTGATGCTTGATCCCTCAAATTGGTGGTAATCCTTGTGGTAGTTACTCGGAGAACACATCAATATACTCCTGCAAAAGAGACATAGGCAAAGAAGAGTTATCTGGGTTGGTATTTAAAAATATCTCCTTATACATAAGTATAATCATTGGCTGTTTGGAAATCAATGCTCTTCTCACATCACTATTTTTTTCATTTATATTTGTTTTTCTCTCGCTTTCTTTTTTTCTCTCAACTTTTTCCTTTTTTCTCTGTTCTATTTTCTCTTTTTCAATCTCTTTTCTTTGACTACTATCTTTTTGCAAATGTAATTGGTCCTCATGAACCTGTTTTGGCGTCATAGGACAAAGAGTGATTGATCTATTATTAAAACTGAACCTGGGATGGCATACTCCTTATCATCATCTGCCTCCTCCAACGGTGGCATAGAATCGGTATCATCCTCTTCGTCCTCTGTCTGCACCTCACCATTATCTAAGAGAATCATAGCCCGTTGATTTGGAAATTGGTTTGCAATATGACCCCTGCCTTGGCATTTAAATCATTTTATATCTCGATTACAACTAGGGGAATGTTCAATTTTACCTTGTATACCTCAATTGGACCCCTCCTATTTTGGCTCTGCCTTGGGCTTGCTTACAACTTGTTTCTCCTTCTTTACAACATTTGGCTTCCATGATGAACTTTACGTGGAGACTGGTTGTTGACTTCCTCTCCTTGTGAGTTGCTTCTCAATTTTGATGGTCATCTGAACCATATCCTCCAATTCTACGTAATGTTGTCTCTCCACTAAGTCTGCAATCTCCCAATTTAATTCGGCTGAGAATCTTGTCATGGTGGCCTCCCAATCCTCTTCTACGTTGGCTCTGATCATCAGGATCTCCATCTCCTTGTAGTAATCCTCCACTCTTGAGTTCCTTGCTTCAGAGTCTGCAATCTTTTCAACAATTCCCGGTGGTAGTGTGATGAAACGAATCGCTTCTTCATCACGGCTTTCATCTCTGCCCATGTCTCAATTGGCTTCTCACCACACCTATTGAACCCCCACTGGTCCCACTATACTACTGCATAGTCAGAGAATTCGATGGCTGCAAGTTTGTCCTTCTTAAGCTCGGAGTAATTATGGCAGTCAAACAACTAATCTACCTTTTTCTCTCACTCCAAGTACGCATAAGCTATTATCCTATCTCCTCTAATCATTCCTCCATACCTCCTTGGATCACACTCCTCATCAGCCATACCCTTTCCTCCAAATTTTCTTTGTTCACGCTCCTCATTAGCCATACCCCATCCTCCATATCTCCTGCGGCCCATGTCTGGATCATGCTCCTCCTCCTCATTACTGATCCTACCTCCATGGTACTTCTCGTCCTCCATACTAGCTCCCCTAGGCTGCACTTTTCTCCTACGCACACAAGGAGTGTTTTGAGACTGTTCTCCTCGTGTAACGCTCATCTGTTCAATGAGTTCATGCATATGTTCCATTATCATGTCCAACTTCCTGGAAAACTCCTTAATCATGACCTCCATTGTAAATTTTGGATCAAACGTTGATGGAGGTTCTTCAAAAGTACTGCCCTTATTCTTCGTGTCAGGCATATTTTTTTGCTGCAACACGAGAGTTAGTAAAAAAAAATTCCTCACCACTCCCTCACGTGTATCGCTCCAACGATGATTCACTCTTACGCTCGTGTATACACTCAAATGACCTTTACCCTCATTTGAGGTAACCTCTCTTGCCTTTTTTTCCCTCAATTATTCTTTTTATGTTCTTTTCTTGAACTAATTACTAATCACTATAATCTATTACTATCAATCACTTATCAAGAACAATATAACTTGAAAGTATTTAGGCGACCTTGATGCACACGGTCTGGAACACCTTTTCTTGGATTAATTGCTTCAGTTGGCCTTGGTTTATTGTTAATTTCACACTGGCTTGCTTTTTGTATGCCTTTAAATTTCCTGGAACGCTAGTTAGGCTTGCGGAATTTTATGGCTTTGCTTGTTCGGAATTGATGATGATGTATTCGGATGTGAGGATGGTTGATAGTTGTAGATTTGAATGTTGCGAATTTGGGTTAGCACAAAACAATAATATGCGGATTTTTTTTTATAATATGCTACAAGAACAATAAAAGGATAATTAACCCGCTAAAATTTGGCTTTGATACCAAATGCTAAACTGCACGACACGCTTGCGTGAGGGTCGTTGCCTGGATCGTTCTAGCAATGTTTAGGGTGGAACATCAATGACACTTTGACTCATCGCTTATATTGAAGCGGTAACGTTAGTACAATTAATGGTTGATGTATGGTAGAAGACGCCACAAACACCTATGGATTAATGCTTTGATAAGTCGGGTTGATCGCCACGGACACACCGATAAGATCAAGAGTTCTTGAAAAGAACAAAAATAGAATACTCTCAAGTAATCTATAAAGATGTATTATTGAATTAATAAGTGCCAAAAACCCTCGGCCTTAAGACCTATTTATACTAGTACAAGGACTTAATTATGGTAATAAAAACCCTAAAAGTGTTGCCCTAATTTTACCCTAGAAGTCTCTAGAATTGCAATCAAAATAAAATCATAATCCCCCCTATAATCATGTTATATTACCTAAAACAAAAAGAAACAAAATACAATATAATCTGCCTAATACTTTAGGAAACATATTCTCTAATTCCCGAATTAAGCTGGTATCAAACTAATCCAAACTTGTGTCTCATGCTCCTTAGCCTCCTCCTTAGGTTTGCTTGAGTTAGTTTCAGCCCAATCATAATCCCCACGCTCTTTTAGTCTTGTTTGAATCAGTCCATGCCATGTCCTCGTCACTTGGTCACTGAGTATGTTTGGTGCCTACACATACTTGGCCACTACTCAACTAGTAGTCTATATATAAGGCTTTAATACTCTTTGTAATAATATAATAATAACAATATTCAATACATTTATTTTATCTCTAACATGGTATCAGAGCTAGTTTGATCTTGGGAGGCCAACTAGAAGTCTTGCTTCCGTGGCGACGGGTATCTAATATTCTTGTAGTTCTTTTTCTGTTTTTTTAGAGAAAACAAAATAAATAAAAAAATTCATGGTCGTTGCTTGTTTTTGTGGTGAAATAAAAAATGGTTTGTCCTTGGCAATTATTTCTCTGGTTGAATATGTAACTGGATGGTTGATTGGAAAGTAAGGATTGCACCGGACCGAGATTTCAGGAAGGAGTGTGTCCTTTGATTTTTTTGGAAGGCTAGAGAGTCCTCTGTTGTTGAGGAAGGCAAGGAGTCCTTCGTAGTTGTTTTTTAAGGATAGAGAGTCCTTCACATTTGTTATGGGAGATGAGTATTCTCCGTTATTCCAGGCACATGATATCCTTGGAAAGTGAATGTGTGAAGTTATATATTGAGGGTGAAAAATCTAACTTTGGATGTAAAAAATCAATGCTAATTGAAGAGGGCTTCAATCTTCGTAGTTCGTTTGAGTTTTTTATTTTTAAGGTTATGTTATGTAACAAGTTGTAAGTCGTGATATAAGACTTCCAAGTATGCTTGGTGCCCACATGGTACCCACACATACTTGACCAGTTCTCAACTAGTAGCCTATATTTAAGGCTTTAGTACTCTTTGTAATAATATAATAACAACAATATTCGATACATCTATTTTATGGATGGATCATATAAGTTTTGGGAACGAGTTTCTGAAGATTTTTTCTCTTTTCATGAAGGCATTCCCTACATGTAATCAAGCCATATTTTGCTTGCTTCTCAAGCTGTCACCATGCATGGCTTCATTGAGCTCTATATTTGTTTACACTAATTTAAATAATTAGATTTGTTCTAGTCTTCGTGTCAAGGCAGAACTTTTTTTGTAGCCTTAGGTTCTGATATCCAGCTAGTACTAAAAAACAAAGATACAAAGAAAGTAAGAAGAAGTAACATAGTGAAGCTTCCATTTAGTTATGAAAACAGTTTCAATGTTTAATCATATGGTTCACAAGTTGAGTTATCTATTACAGGAAACAGGATGGATACCACAACACATCATTGCTCGGGATGAACATGAAAATATTTTAGGCGTGGTTCCACTCTACCTGAAGAGGTTTGCATCTGATATTCTCAGATTTGAACATCTCTACATGTTTGTTATTAGCTCACCTCATTTTTATTTCGCTTTGCAGCCATTCTTCTGGGGAATATGTTTTCGATCATTCATGGGCAAATGCGTACTACAATTATGGTGCAAGGTACTATCCAAAGTTCCAATCTTGTGTACCATTCACTCCAGTAACTGGTCCGAGGATTTTGGTTCGGAACACCTCATACAAAGATCAAGTTTTTGACATTTTAGTCTCTGCAATGAAGGATTTAGCGGTCAAGGTATTGGTCTGATCCAGTTGTTTTTCCTTTACTATCTTCTTTCCTTATGCCATAATGTGAAGGCTGGTTAGGAAGCCTGAGTAAAAGAAATTAAAGGAAAGAAGAGTAAAAGAAGTAATTTAGAAGTCATAAATATTACATAAGGGAATACATGAATGAAATAGCTTTCCTCCCAAACAAATGCACAAGACTTGTATATAGAATCTCATATTACCCAAATCCTACATTTTAAAATCATATAACATGACATACCACTTCTATTAGGTAGAGCATGTAATCGTTATACTGATATACTTTTGTTTATAATAAATGGCTGCTTCAGACTCCAGCTTCTCTTTTACACAGGGAAGCCTAATTGTACTAAATAATTGTCACCATCACTTAAAGCCTTTATTGAAATTTCAAAAGTCGCTATTGAAATTGTTTATTTCTGATGATTACTTCATTTTATTTGTCAGGAATCCAAAATTTGATGAACTGTTTGAACATGTTATCCTTACCAATGATTGCAATTCTATCTTAACAGTATCAAGTTTCATCGCTGCACATTACCTTTCCCTCTGTAAGTGAGTGGCACAGATTGAAGGACAAAGGTTTTCTGCAGAGGACTGGAATGCAATACCATTGGAAAAACCAGAACTATAAAAAGTGAGTGATACGTTAGTTCTTCCTAAGGGTTCCCCTTGAGTGCCCCAATTGAACTTCGTTAACTGTAAGATTTTTGTGAAATTATCTTCTGCAGTTCACATATATACGTGATAGTGGTTTATGTGAATAAGTTCTTGAGTGTGAATTTTAGTTACTGAGGCATCAAGGCACCTCAACTTATGTATTCTATAATTACAAATAAATGTACCTTAGGTGTTTGATTATCTGCTTTATACCTATTATATCTTTTAATTTTATGAACAGCTTTGATGATTTTCTGATGGACATGAAACAAAGTAAGAGAAAAAATATCCGTCAAGAACGCAAAAAGGTAGTCTTTATTCATGTGCTTTTGAATTTGCTCATTATTAGAAAATGAATTTTGAATCTATCACATAACTCATCTTAATGAAAGACAAGATAATAGTGGTAGTTTGAATGTTGTTTGTCTTATATTTCAGTAGTGATATTAGAATAAACTAATCTAGAGTGTTCAAATTATGGTGGTGTATCCAAATTCCATCATGTCATGTTTATAGATATTCTAAATAATTTCTAGTTTTTAGTCAATCAAAGAGTTTGTAGTTGTAAGAAATTAGAATAAACACTAGTTTGTCTACATGTAACAGATGATCAGTGTTGTGATATTATAATTTATTTGGTGTAATAATTGATTATTTTACTGGATTGTTGACCTGTAATCAATATAAGGATTATAGGCTTGATCAAAGGAATCAGTACAATCAAGCTAATGACAACACCTCCCTACAATCAAGCTAATCTGATTTCTTTGATCAAGCCTTTGAGAAACGTAGCCTTTGAGAAATAAATCAATTGACTTTGCAAAGACTAGCCCGTCTTCTTCAATACTCCCTCACGGCCAATCAACATCAGCCCTCTCCCTCTCCCTCTCCCTCTCCCTCTTCCTCTCTTTTGTCATTTCAGGATGCCATTATAATTCTGTTTTCATTCACTCGGCATAATATTAATTACCTTAGGTCATGATTAGAATAGAGGGATATAAATTGATTTAGCTTGTTCCAGCGGCTTCAGCTGCTAATTATCTGAATACAATTCCCTTTTGTAGATTTCTACTCAAAACTTGACAATGAAGCGCCTACGAGGATATCAAATCAAGGTACCCTCTAGTCATGCTTTCTTCTTCTTCTTTTTTTCCTCCTTTTCTTTGGTAAACAATTTTCGTATTTGAATTTTGTTCCTTTGTATATACGATACGTGCAATTAAGAGTTGTCTGAATTTAATGAAAATTATATGTATATTTGCATACATATCAAGCATGATAACTTTGCACTTGTACTTTTCGCACCTCTGCAGCTTGTGGATTGACTTATTCAGTAGCAAGCACAAAATTTAAACAGCTCTTCATGATTTGCTTTTGGTCTGAAGAAATACCTATAGTTTATCTTACCTCAGTTTAATATCCTCTATTTGTAAAGCAGCACGCTCCAGTTTCTTTCACTCTAAATTTTAAAGTAAATTTCATTTTGAGTTTCTGTGAGCTAGGCTTATTGTGGCCCATTAAATTTAGTTTTTAACTTAGAAAAGAGGCTGAAGTTCTTACTTTATTTCTTGTGTTGGCAGGCTAGTCACTGGGATACTTTCTATAAGTTCTACAGGAACACAACCGATAACAAGTTTGGTGCACTTTAGCTTCCTGTCATTCACTGTATCCATAAACAGGAAAAATGCTTGAAATATCAGACCTAAGTTATTGTTTTCATTTATCTGCAGGTGGGGTAATGCATATCTAACAAGGGATTTCTTTCACAACATGGGTTCGAAGATGGGAGATCAAGTACTGCTCATTGTTGCTGAAGAAGGGGACAAAATTGTTGCGGGAGCACTAAACCTTATCGGAGGAGATACTTTATTCGGGCGATTATGGGGATGTCTACCACGTGTGTACTATCCAAGTTTACATTTTGAAGCATGTTATTATCAGGTTAACTATGATACTTAATAACAACATATATGGAACTGGTAGCTGATTATTGTTCTGTTTGAAGACCATAAAAAAAGTTGGTTGTTTTAGCATGCCTTAGAAAACAAAGTGAGATGATCAATCTTGAAATCAAGTTGTGCTTGGGTCACAAAAAATGAGAACCCACCTTAATTACATATGTGCTATTACCGTAGGACAATTTATAGCCACTACTTATGGTACAAGCAAATTTCAATCTTGTGATCTGGTGGTATGCTGAATATTATTACTAATCTTAAAGATTGACCTACGAATTCTTTGCTTCATAAAGAATTGGTGTTCATTTGTCTATGTTTTATAAGTTCTATTATGATATCACAGGCAATAGAAGCCGCTATTGAACTTAATCTCAACAAAGTGGAGGCGGGAGCTCAAGGGGAGCACAAAATTCAGCGAGGTTATCAGCCAGTGACAACTTACAGCTGTCATTATATTTTGGATGAAGGTTTTAGGAAAGTCATTGGAGACTTCTTGGTTCGAGAAACAGCCCAGGTGATTACATTTATTTTGAACTTCAAAGATATTGCTTTCAAAGAGCAAGTAAATTAGGCCTCACCATATAACACTTGTTGGATTATTCAACTACATAAATATAAGACCTGCTGTTTTTTATATTGAAATTATAAAAACAAATAACAAAAAAAAAACGTGTTACCAACATTAAAATTAAGAATCAAACACCCTCGAGGAAAATGGAAGCAAAGAGGTCTGAACGTGTGCGGAATAAAGCAATTGATATTTTCTGGAATCAACTATTAAAAAAATATTTCTCGTATTTCTTGTTCAGATGTTAGACTTAAGTTATGTAAACTTTCTTTAAGGTTTCAAAGTAATGCTTAGTCTCCTTTACAAGTGTCTGATCATTTCCCAAATTGCAAAATGGAGCTTTTCTGTATATATTTAATTTGTTGTACTTTGATCTGATTCATTTGAATGCCTTCCTTTTACAGGTTGAGCTTGTCACAAAACTTATACAAGATTCTGGACCTTTTAAAGATGGTAATGCATTAGAGCTTTGAAGTGCGAATCCCGGATTGGATTAAGTTAACAGAGCAATTAGCATATCACTACTTACTGCATCCATATAGAGTGGTGGTGTATACAATGCTCAGTGAACAGGCAGGCAGGCACAAATGACAAGGAAAAGAAGCAAATGACATTTAGTTGCTTTAGGTATGTGGGATGTACAGGGACAGTAAATACAAAAGCAACAGAAAAATTATCTGTATTGGAATCACTGTAATTTCATGTATATTGTAACTTGTATATACCATTGATTTCCCCTAAAACTAAAAGGAAATTTGTTTTGTATTTAAAAATATAGATGCAAATCTTGATTTTATTAAATTTTTTTGGGAGGTATATATATACATGATGCCAACCTATGCAATCTCAATATCACTACACCAAAACCATTCTTTTTTTTTTTTTAAGTAATAATTAATATTATTTAGGAAAATGATATATATTGCAAATATTTTATGTTGACTTTTTAATTGTCGGTTACGTCAATAAGTGATAAATTTTTTTAAAGAGGTATAACAAATGAGATCCATGTCAAGTTTAGGATTCACAAAATAGATATATAACTGAAAAGAGGTTTACGGATTTGCAGGAACACAAGAACCAAATCCAACTCTTCGACTTGGCAGGACAGGAGGGGTATTCGATATAAATTGACAAGCCAAAAATTCATATATTTTTATCTTGTCAAAAATTCATATATTTTTATCGATCCTTTCTCAAAGACCAACTCTGTCTCTCACAACAGCAGCAAAACTAACAAGTTCTGTCAACTTGGACTTGAAAATTGCGTCTCTACTACTACTACAGGTCCTGTACAGCAGCAAAACTAACAAGTTTTGTACTTTCTAGCAAAGAGCTGTAAAGGTTGCAGGGTGTGGTCGTCCCCCTTGTGATCAATCAACATAAGTTGAAATTTAGGGCTCCCTAGAACATGTGAAGGTAATGTTCTTCGGGGTAGCAAGCAGGTGTACAATATACTTTTTGAAGAACAAATAAACAGAGTCCAGGACTCAAGTCATCTCTCCATCCTCTACTCACCCAATACATACAATTAACAACATCCAATAATAACTAAATGAGATCAAATATATATACTAAAACAAAAAAAATCCCAATTCATTCAACAGTCACGATTCAATCTAATCCATAAAAATTCACCAGAATAGAACCAATTCTTCATAAACAATCATTAAAACTCATCAACGTCCCAAAAAATAAAATAAAATCCCCCAGACCGACCCCCAAACATCTAAATTTTCAATTCATACACTAATATTAAGCTGCATTTCATGCTACAATGGAATTAATGAAATGCTACCTTAGGCATTCAGAAATTCATAATTTACTATTATAACTAAAGATTAATGTTGGGTTATTCCTAATTTATTAATTACCACAATTACTACCAAGGGAGAGCTAGTAAATTCTATAAAAAGTACGTAGAAAGGATATTCAAAATATCACAGTAACATATATGCATGTCACAAAACGAAATCAAATCAATTAAATTCTTAATTTAATTCATCGTGTATTTATAGTCTCCAAATCAAGAGTATCAAACATCCTTAGCTACTCTATGATCCAACACAACACAAAACAAAACAAAATACAACTAATTAATTAACCCATAAAGTACTTGAAATGACTAATTAATATTATCTTGCAGATGCATGCCTCCATCGCGATGAAGAGTTTCTTCAAACTCGTGCATGATCGAATCAAGTCTGGGAACATCCGAATTTAGTAATTCATCAAGCTTCACTAAATCATCCCATTCCCATTCCAATTCCAATCTTTCTTCTTGAGATTCCATCGTTAGCGGCGTCGAATCAAATCTGGGAACTTCAGAATTCAGTAATTCATCAAGGTTGATAAAATCATCCCATTCCAATTCCAATGTTTGTTCTTGGGATTGATCTGTCATTGGCATCAACTCATGATCGGCCATACCAGAAGGATGTGCTTCTTCATGTACTAGTGGAACATCATCCGCATCAGAACAAATTATAACATTAGTCTCCTCATCTTTTTTCTCTTCATCAGTTTTCATTAGTGGAACTTCCTGATCCAGTAATGCTTCAAGGTCACAAATATCATCCCATTCCCATTCATGTGTTTGTACGTATTCCATACAAGAAGAAGAACTGCCTTCATGATCATCATGTAGTACTAGTACCGGAACATCCGCAGTCCTAATAATAACATGATTCTCCTGATGATCATCTTTTTTCTCTTCTTCACCATTAATTGTCAATAATAATCTTTTGGGATTAATAGCAACTTCTTGATCATCGTCTACTCCCCTGATCTTCCTCTTGGATATTTTCTTCAAATCAAGAATAATCTCACAAACCACATAATCCGATTCACCACCCGCAAGGGAGAACTCGTGCATAATCCAATGACCATCCGGATTACTTTTAGCCGCACTCCTTATTTCAAAAACTAGCATTTTCTTATATCCAATCACCTCACCCTTCCCATTATGGACTTCCCTAGGCCCCGTCTGCCCATCCCACGTCCCGCACCCCGCCGCCCGAATATACTGCTCCTTCCCACCGGTGCCGCTGTTCTTCCTCATCTTTCCGGCGGCGGCAGCTTTCTTGGTCAACTTGGTGAATACGTATATGGTTTTCTTGACTGCATTTCCCAGCTTGTCGGTTTCCGACACTAGCCAATGATTTGCATCCTTCAATATATCCCAAGGATCGCCGCCGTAGAGTTCTTTCTCTTCCACGACGTTACAAGGCAAGATTTTTCCCATGATCTTTGGCCTCAAGTAGGAGTTGATAAGCTCCTCTCCAGTTGGACAGAATCTAAAACCAGCGGGAATGGCCATCTTCTTCATCATTTTCTCTCTCTAAATTTTCTCTCTCTACTTTCTTTTCTGATAACTTGGAATTAAGATTAATTTGATAACAATACAATCCCTCAGTATAAATAGGCCACGAAAAAAACTTGAGCGCCAAGTTGTAGATAAGTTTAAATGTCTAATTTTCCTAATCTAAGGCTTAATCTTGTATTTCTTTTTTTTAATCTGGCGGTATATTTAAGAAAATAAATATTTGTTTTTATGGATTCGTTTAACTTTGACGCTATATGTTTCTATATATTTATTTTGACGCGCGTATTAATTACAATTGATCCATTTTAATTTTAAAATGATATTGTTCTCTTATTATTTAGTTGCTAAAATGTAAAAATAAAAATAAAATTTTATTTAACTAATATAGGATGACCAACTATATTTTAGGAGAAAATTAATTTTAAATACTAAAATTTATATTTTAGCAACAAAAAAAAAACTTTTAGAGATTTTAATGTTTTTAAGAGTTTTTAATTTTTCTCCCCATTAGATTTATAGTTTCACTTTCTACGTACCTTAGTTATTTATAAAAAAAAAAAAACTCTTTATTAGGACACCATACAGTTAATTATACTTCTAGTGATATTATTTTTCCCATTTGTCATAATTTTACTTTGAGTTGCTTCTCATTTTTAATGTTAATTAAAGGTATCCCTAGTCATATATAGCATAATAACTAATAATCTAAAACATTAATTAATTTTTTATCTGTGCGTCCGTGTATTCGCACACAACCCAAACAAAATATAATAAAAACCCAAATAATAATTTATAATATAATGTATTATAAATTATAAATTTTAATAATATATTAAAAATAATATAATAATAGTATTATTATTTTTTAATAATATATTATTATTATTATTAATTTTTTATGTGTGTTTTTAATATTTTTAATTAATTTATATGTGTGTATACGTGTATTAAAAGTTAACTCTCTTTTTTTCGCATGTGCATTCCTTCCTATATTTTCATATCTCTATAACAACCTTTTTAATTAATTGAACATCTCATAAAAAATTAAACCAATCATTAGCTTTTGTATTAGAATAGTAAAACAAGCATGTTATATATTGCAAATATTTTATGCAACTTTTTAATTGTCAGTTACATCAACAAGTATTAATGATAAATTTTTTAGAGAGGTGTATAACAAATGAGACCAATATCATTTATATTTATCCTAATACATAACATAACTATCACATTCATTGTGTGCAAAATTTAATTATAAATTCTTTTTATTAAAAAAAAGTTTATTTAACTGCCTGGAATAAGAAAATTATAAGTTTATTTTAGTAATTATTGAGCCCATTAGATCACCATTTATATTGGACTTCAAGCGGGCGTCTTGTTAGTTAGAAGAAAAGCAACACAAATAATGCACAAAAAGGAATTGCCTTTCAACTGGTTACACACGGTTTCACAAGATATTTCGTACAATTCAAACACAAACCTTTCCTAAGCCAAACGTGCAAGTTGGTCACTAACATGAAAGGGGAGTAATTAAATCTTAAAATAGAGTGCCTTTAAAAATACACCCGCAGCAGTCCGATAAATTTGGAAATGAGGGTAACCCCAAAAAGGGAAAATTCAATAGGCATATTGTTCCAACCCAGCAACTGCAAGCACAAGGTCAAAAAGACCATATTACTCGATGTCTATCTACAAGGCGGCGTACGGCAATTCTACAGTGCCTATTATAACATAATACGAGTTCAAATGGAACTCAAAATAAAGAGCAGGACCAAACGCCCAACCTGCAAGAATGCACGAATCGGATTCATCTCGTAGTATGTCTAATCTAAAATCTATAACCAGAGCCAGATGAGGACGGTGGTGCAGGTGGCAATCGATTAGGAGTGCGGCGGCCACCAGAGTTTGAGCCTGAGCCTACATCACCATTTTGGGCAGGATCACTATATCGACGACTGTGACCATTGGAGCCAAACCTAGAAGAATCTCCAAATGAGTCGGACCGACCATTGGCAGCAGCGTCAAAAGCCGATCTCCAATCATCACCTGATGAAGGGCCACTGGTTCTTGGACTGCTTTCTGCACAAGAAAATATTCAAAATAAATGAGAAACACAAATTAATAAAAAGGCAGTCTAACCAGAATGACATAATAGTCTCAAAATACTCACAAATGGAAAGATACCTAGTTCTGAGCAATGCATCATTTCAAACTTCCGTTGAATAATTCAACCATTGATTTGTCACATTATATCAGGAATGGCATTTGATATTTAGCTAGGTGGGTCAACATAGGGCTGTAGTAGACCACATGACTCTAATGTAAATTTTCTAGTTTTAATAGGTTTTTCAATTAAATTGAAAATGAGTATAGTAAAACCTCTATTTAAGAATAGAGTTGGGACCAAACTATTTGTATTCTAATTGAGAGGTTATTGTATTGGTACAAAATATTTTCTGAACACCCAAAAAATATCCACTTTAACAAAAATATCAATAAGAACTCCCTAATAATTATTATTCAAAAAATATTTATGCAAAGTATTCTTTTATAGGAAAATGTGATCTTTTATAGGAAATGTAGTCTTTTATAAGAAAATGTAGTCCTTTATAGAAAAATATAGTCTTTTATATGAAAATGTAGTTCTTTATAGGAAATGTAGTCTTTTATAGAAAATATAATCTTTTAAAATTAATATTGTCTCTCTCTCATATATACATATATATATATATATATATATATATATATATGAAATTATTATTATATAGAGGTATAGTTTCTTAATACGGGACTTAAAAAGTATATAACATATTACAATTTAGAGGTTATTCCTATTTATAACTGGCTCAAATTGGGACCAAATTTTTTTATAATATTGTAGAGGTTATTCTTATATAGTATTCCTAAATAGGGGTTTTACTATATATATTGTCGTCCTTGTCATATACTCCCCCCAATCTAATCTAAAATATAGGGATCAATTTTGACTTGTGAAGTCAAAAAATTTAAGATATATTTCAATTCAAAATTGATATGAATTCATTTAGTCTTAAACATTACAATTATGAAAATCGTAAACTATCTAAAAAATACTACTAATTACATATTTAATTTATTTTTTTTTAAAAAAAAGAAAGAAAGAAAAGGTTATACATATCAAATTTGAATTTGAAAATGTCTCAAATTGACTTTAAAAAGTAAAAAATGATCTTATATTTTGGAACGGGAAGAGTAATATGTAAATTTATAAACATCTCCAAGGGAGTTGCAGATAATCATGCATCATTACCCGGTGTATCATTCGACAAGCTGGCTGCAGCTGCTCGATTGTCATGAATGCTGAGTTGCCTAGTAAGCTTTGAAAGCATAGACGATTGTTTCTGATAGCGTTCTCTCCTATGCTTCACATTCTGGTCCTCCATGAGCAGCTCTTCGATCCTTGCCGTGCTTTGGGAACTATCCAAATTTACATAAAAAGTTAAAAAGATATTCAGAAAATTACAAAATTTAAATAAACATATTAAAGGTAATTGCTGAAACATAATACACCATATATGACTTTAGATTATACTCGGTGCACATTGTTGCCTCAAATTATAACATTTTGCTAAAAGGCAATTTTACCAAGTTGCTTGGTATAAAATCAATGTAGCAAAAAGTTGATGCATCTTTTTCTACAAATTTCCTAGCACTAATTGATGGAGATAATTCAGACATACCATGTACCCACCCTTGTATTTCACAAAAAAGATTCAAAGAATCAGGAGATTAGCAAACTAATCATCAATGATGCTAACCTGACAGAACTGTACAACTTATTAAGCATGTCTTCTTTAGCTTTCTCTACTTGACAAAGAACAACAGCCTGCAGAACCATAAGAAATCATAAAAAAGAGTGAAAAAGATATTTACATAATGAGCATATTGAAGGCGACAATGAGAAAGTGTACAGACTTTCGGGACATTGGCAGCAAGACTGTTCAGAACAGCTTCAACGTAACCGCGTACTTCTTGAGCCATCCATCGAAGTTCCTCTTCTGGATCTGCAGGTCTTCTGGTCATTGTCTCCTAAATTGTGCAAGTAGGGCAACAGTTAGGCACTTGGAATACAATTATCTGACTAGGCATGGGAATTTCCACCCACCCCAACTTGTCCCCAATCCCCCAAACCCTACTGTGATGAATTTGGGAGAAAAAATGAAAATTTTCATAGGGCTAGTGATGGGCATTGTATCTAAGTAAATCCATGAACCTTTCCCAATTAGATGTTACCTACCCAAATATCTTTAATACCTGCTTAATCGTATCCTATTATTCTTCAGTTTAGGTAAATATTAATACATTATCTTTTGAAAATGAGTCAGCAATGATATGCTATTATGTAATGCTCTACCCTTTTAGCATGACTTTTTAAACAAAATTCTGTTCTTTATTTAGTTTGCTAATGCAAGGTGAACAAATAACAAACAAAATAAATAAAAACTTTATTACCATTCAGAACCAAAAAAACTAATGAAAAGGACTCAACAGGATGATGGTTAGGACCAGAAAAAACTGTTGATATGGAACTGAATAGAAAAAATCACACCAAATAGATGCAAGAATTTAGACCAGTAGCAGAACTGAAACACCTTTACAGAGTATTACGAACTTAATGATAAGAACTAGCATCATGTAGTTACTCACAAGAGAACCATCAGAAAGACTTTGCCGCATGTGAACACCAGAATCACCCTTTACTTGACCTCCTTTAGAGCCAATTACATTTCGTAACTTGTTTAACCACTCAACCTTATCTGCCATACTCTCAGCCTTTAACACGACAGCACTGTGAGCTGCAAAATGAGAGTCAAACTTTAATCTGCTGTGGCATTCAAATTGGAAACAGATTGGAAATTATACAACAGACGGTAAATAGTAGTGTAAGGGATGGATATTATACCTTTTAACACAGTCTTATATGCAACCTTGTTTGTTATCTTGAATACAAGATTGGGTTTTCCAGCATCTGGCCCATTTGCCTTTTTATCCTTCGAGCTTTTTGATGGGGGTTCTTCCTCCTCAGAAGCATCATCAATAACACACTCCTAAATTATTCCAAGGTTGAGATATTAGTTCCTTGAAAAGTGATTTCAGAGCATATATTATGAATATTAGCTATTTAGATTAAAACTAAATTCCAAATTAGGATCAGAGAAGAAACTGCAGGTTCAATCTCCTCCCTCCAGCACCAGCATTAGTAACACGTGCAATAAAAAATTAATTTTTTTCCAAAATAGCAGAATAGAATAGAACAAAACCAATAAAATATAAATAAAACAAATACTATATCAATGAAGAAGTATGGTATTTGATTTACGTCTTGCCTTCTTGTAACTTGAATTATGCTACATTCGGTATTTGTGATGTTACCCATTCAATTTAACAGCCAAGTCTACCTGAGTTCTTGTATATGCCAACTTGTAACCAAGTGAACTACCTATAAGATGTGCAACTTTGTTACAACAAGCATGACCAATATTCGAAAAAGCTAAAAGCGGTACGAAGCGTTTTTCTCCGGATGAGGCGAGACGTAAGCCTCAAGGCGGAGCGAGGCGGAAGCTTCGATTTGAAAACATATGTTATTGATAAATATTAAATATATACAAATTTTGTGTTAATGAATAATTTAGAGAAAAAGATTCAGTTATTAACACTCGACTCCGTCGAGTTATCAACACAGAAATATTTGTTTTTTCGCTCTAGGGACTTAAGTGCAGAAAATATAAAGATATAGGGGCTGAACTGAAACTTCAGGGGCTGAAATGAAAGAAAATGAAACTATAGGGGCTGATATGTAAAATTTTCAGGGCTATTTTGAAATTAAAGAAAACTTTTGGGACTAAACTAAAAATTTATAAAGACTATGGGGTACCTAACTGTAATTATTCATAAGATATTAGGTGATACATCTGATACTACTTTCCTTTCCTTTCCTTTCCTTTTCCAAAAACTGAAAGACGAAGAGAGAGAGAGAAAGAGAAAAATAACCAGACAGACGAAGAGAGAGAGAGGAAGAAGAAAAAAAAACAGAGTGACAAAGAGAGAGAAAGAGAAGAAGAACTGAACCTGTCACCAAGAAGAAGAACTGAAGTCAAGGCGTAAGCCTTGATACGCCTCGAGGCGCAAGGCTATGAGGCGTAAGCCTCAACTGAATAAAGCCCAAGTCTCTCGATTTCTCTGTGAGGCGTAAGCCTCGCAGTTTACTCCCGCCTCGATCGCTTTTTCGATCATTGACCATGAATTATTTGAACTCAAACATGACAATAGGGAATAAAGTTTTCATCTAGAGTACATCAGCTGTTTCAGAGTTGAATATATTACACCAAAATTTATGCAACATAATTTCCCATATTCTCCCACAATCCAGCATACTTAACATTTTAAGTTTTGGTTACATTTTCATTGGTAAGAACAATTTCAAAATTATACATATTTTAATATAAACTAGATAATAGTTCCTAACCACTCATTTCTTTTTAAGTAATTCCATACTCATAAACAGAACCTCTATTTCTTTTTTTTTACCTTTCCCTTTAGATCTGATATTCTCCAGCGCTATTTCTTCTTTACTCATTGCAATTTTTTCCTCTAGGGAAAACTGAATCAAAGTACTCTGCCATGAAATGGCTTCTAGTAAAATACCCAAAAAAATTTTTAACTGTTTTATTAATTAGATTCTCTTTCTGAGCCAAAAGATCTCAAAGTATGCCTGCCAAATAACGACAAACCAAGGATAAGAATTTCAGATTTATGAATTACCCCATTCCTAACAAGCAATCAAGCAATACACCAACTTTAATTTAGTTTCCAACAGTCCAACCAATATACAAGACTGCAATCTCTAACCAAGAGTCGCGTAGTTGGGAACATCTTTAAAACCTTCACCCTACTTCTGTGGAACTCTATTACAACCGAATTGGAATAGAAACTACCAAACTAATAGGAATGAAAATTTCAAGCAAGTTCATGACTGAACTAGTATCATTATTTCTATATAACCGGCAAAACGCTGCAACAAATGATCACAATGAAATCATCACAAAATGGAACAAACTTGAATTTACTCACAGCCCATGCAACAAATTTGTGTCATGAAATATAGTGAAAAAAGTTGAGCAAAAACAAGGTAGAATTAGTAGGGAATAATATGAACAAACTTCAAGTATCAAACAAGAAGATAGGCCATGATGTGTCTAGTTTTAACTGCAAATACCATTAAAAGAATTCAAAAGATGATAAATGTATGTTATTTTCTTTAAAATCTCAAGAAAACTACCATGATTCACAAAAGACAATTCTACATTTAATTTGCTGTCTTAAAAAGAAAATTGTACAATTAAATGCTCATTCATATTTCAAGATAACAGTGATGATTATACCTCCAAAGTGATGACCCCGCGGAAATGTCGTTCTTCTTGTTTTTTTGTGTATCCAAGCTGCAAAACAAAAGTATATCATAAATTAGAAAGTAAATAAAAATGATCTGCAAGCAATGAAAAGGAACTGACAAATGAATATATATATACCTTGACATTTGTATAAAAGTGAGCATTATTGAATATTGTAATTTATAAAAAGGAAATATTACGCTACAATCAAGTGATGTTAGATTACCCATGCAAGAGAAAAATTAAACACACTTTAAATATTAGAGGTTGGACATATCCTGACATGTACTTGACATGTTTGTATCCTACTTTTTAGAGAGTACATTTTTTTAAGTGTTCATATCAAGTAGTATTGGTATCTCATACATGTGGTCATACTTCAGATGCGTCGAGGTGTTGGGAATAATCCCCAGGTGGAATAGCATGTATGCACATCCAATAAGTTTTAAGCATTTACATAAATTATATAAGAGAAATAGAGGTTGAAAACTATTTATAGAAAAATAAAAAGAAGCAAATTAAAAATAAATGCACCATCCTACATTATACTCTCTCCCTCCATCAAGAACAGTCCTATTTCTTTTACTTTTTCAATTTTCTTTTAAAATATTAAGTTTAGCACATAACACACTAGTACATAACTTTTTCCTTATTTCCATAAATTAAATTTTAAAGCCTAAGAATTTATTATTGAGAGGAATTATGTTTATGCTGTCATATGCAAACCTTAATATTTGAAAGGGGAAAAGAACTCTCGTCACATAATTTACTGATGATACTAAAGTATTTTAATACTTCATTCAAGAATAGCTGATATATTAAACATCCAACCTTTCCAGTTTTCTCATTTAAAACAAACCATCTCTTACTCCACCCATTTGTTTTTGCGCTCTTCTTCAATAAGAATCCTGCCAAGATAGAAATAAAACCTCAAGTAAAAGATAGGGTACCCACGCATATGAAAAAGAAATTTCATCCTTAAAAGCTACAGAAACTAATTGTCATATGAACTTCAATAAGACAACCAAATATTTCTACCTGAGGGTAGATAATGCTAAGTCCCAAGACTCCCAACCAGACACAGAATTTGCAAGAGGGTACAGAGCTATTGCGCCTATTATTTCTTTCAGAGTAGAGTCAAATTGTTGGGTCCGATACTTATATGGGTGAAGTGGGAAGCCAACCAACAATGTCAGGAACTATCAAGTGTTCAGTAAGAACAAGTGATTAATTTTCTACTTTACATGTATTTCAAACCATAAGATCTATATTCTACTACTTCCCCATACTAAAGAAAACCGAAATTTGTTAATCATGAAATCCAATGGGCAATTACAAGTTCAGGTTGCTGATTTATATGTCTTGCCTATCTTGTGCAGCTCAAAATGACAAAAACTACAAGTGTTCAGATAAAAAATTCAACCATCAAATGGTTGATTTTCTATTTTCCATGTATCTCAACCCATAAGGTCTCTATTCTTTGGCTACCATAAAATCGACAAAGTCAATGCGAACATACAATAAAGTTTGTTCATGTAAGCCTTGCCTCTCTTTAGCGCACTCCCAAAGATGGTTTTGACCGGATAAGAATATAATCTTATGGGTAAGATCAGGCAGGAGGAATTCCGACCCAAATACTTGCCATCCAGAGTTTTTTGTCAGTTTTATTTTTGAATATAAAAGAAAGAATATATATTAGAATAAAGAGTACAAAGAGGTGGACACAAAGTCACCAAAGAAGACAGAACTAAGACACAAAGTCGGTTTTATATTATTTCCAGCACCCAAAGGCTCCCATAGCCGATGCCCAAAGAGAAGCCAATCATGACACCCTAACACATACCTTGGATTACAGATCCTAATAGAGACTCATATGAGAGGAGCTCTCGATATTCATAAGATTCACTCCATATAAAATAAACTTCAGCTATGATAAACCAAAACCCACACAACAAGAGTTTCCTTCCAGATCTAATGAACATACAGATAGTAGCAATGTTCGAAAAAGTTAAAAGCGGTACGAAGCGTTTTTCTACGCCTCGAGGCGGAGCAAGGCGGAAGCCTCAATTTGAAAACATATGTTATTGATAAATATTGATTATATACAAATTTTTTGGTGAGAATAATTTAGAGAAAAAGATTCAGTTTACACTCGACTCCGTCGAGTTATCAACACAAGAAATGTTTATTTTTTTCGCTCTAAGGACTCAAGTGCAGGAAATATAAAGAAATGGGGGCTGAACTGAAACTTCTGAAACTTCAGGAGCTGAAATGAAAGAAAATGAAACTATAGGGGCTAATATGTAAAATTTTAAGGGCTATTTTGAAATTTAAGAAAACTTTTGAGACTAAACTAAAAATTTATAAAGACTATGGGATACCTATCTGTAATTATCCATAAGAAGGGAGAGAAAGAGAAGAAGAATAAACAGACAGAAGAAGAGAGAGAAAGAGAAGAAGAAATAGAGAGACGAAGAGAGAGAGAGAGAAAAAGAACTGAACTTGTCACTAAGAAGAAGAACTTAAGTCAAGGCGTAAACCTTAGGCTATGAGGCGTAAGCCTCAACTGAATAAAGCTCAAGTCTCTCAATTTCTCTGTGAGGTGTAAGCCTCGTTGTAGCTTACTCCCGCCTCGCCACGAGGCGCGCCTCGCACACCTCAATCGCTTTTTCCATCATTGAATAGTAGTAATTATTACACTTATATCTCAAAGTTGATAGATTACAGAAATGATAGAATCCTTAAGAGAGCAATAGGTGAAGCTCATATAACCCAATCGAATAGAGAAAATTACTTCATTATAGGTCAACTTCGAACATTCAAAACTACCTGGACAATATAACCAATGAGAAATCTAAACTAAACTAAACTAAAATATAAGTCTAATCACAAAACTCGTGGAAAATTCAACTCAGATATATGCCAAAACTCATATATATGTATATGTATACATATATATTATATACTTATATATATATATATGTATACATATACATATACATACACATACATATATATATATATATATATATATATCATAATTAATTAGAAACCTGCTGATATCTCCCCTTCAGGGCCTGCAGTCTTCAACGCTGGTCCCTCCTGCGCATCCTTTTCTGACTGACCGGATTTATCGGATTTATCCTTCAACGATTTTAAGGTTCCCCCAGTTTGTTGTTGGCCTCCTGTTTGAGGACTAGTCGCCTAAAGTGAACCACAGAGAATTAATTAATTTAACGTACATATACAAGTAATCTTTTTGAAAATTGATCACTGATAGAGAGAAGTGAACATCTAGCTTAAATCAAAAATATTGAGTTACACAAAGATTAAGCAAAATGTGGTGTACCCTATTCAATATGGATTGTTCTGCATCAACACCCTTTTTGGAAGATCGATTTTTTAACTCATCCTCACGCCTCTGCCTATCCATCCTGGTAATGTTTTCACCATTTTAACAGGGAGAAATCAGAAGATCATTTCTATCTAAGAGTTTGAAACTAGAAAATTAGAAAATCAATGATAAAATTGAATGGGAAAATACTGCCACAACAAACAAATCATAGGGAATTCCATTCCAACAATTAGCTGCTGAAGGGAATGCTTCTTACTTCTTAGGAATCCAAGAATACAACAAAATGTCCCCATAAGAAATAAAAAAAAATCGTCCAAATATTGTGCCTACCTCCTCTGAACCAGACGAATAAAGTGTTGTGGCGGGACAAAAGCACGCTCCATATCAACAAGTGCAACTACCATGTTCTTAGATTCATTTTTAAACCCATCAAGCGCCGTAGTCGCAATTGCCACGACCTATTTATTTGATACACCAATCAAATTTTGACATAATACAGTATGCAAACTTAATGCTGCCAATATAATACAAAGATTATGTAGCATGAAACTGTAAGATATTGTTACCTCTCTCTTAAAAGGAGGATATCTTCCAAGCCCTGGGGTAGCATTTGCAGAAGCTGAAACTATATCCACAAGTACATGATGCACCTATTTTTGGTGGCCCATCCACAGTAGTTAGCACAGTTGAAGTATAATGTATAGTGGAAAGGAAATGACAGGTATAAATGCATAACATCTATAATAATAGGGTCTGCAGGTGCTAAGAAGTTCCTAGACAAAAATGATCCGCAGTCCCACTTTGCAAGTTGCACTTTATGCATAAATAGTTGTGCTCTTTTACATGTTGTTCAACTATTAATGCGCACGAAGTACAAGATTGCTGACTCTTTTTTTTTTCAAGGGACTGCTAATCCCCAGGTTTATCTGAATAAGATGTACAATAAAGTGTGGCCGATCTCAATAGGAAAAGGTTCTCTACACCAAAATGCTTTTAGCGCACACTAAAATTTGGTGCCCTCTCTACATCATATAACTTTTCCAAGTGTAAGCAAGCTAATGGGTATGATGTAATCAAAGTAATTGATCAATGTGAAGAAAAGAGTAATATGGCTAAGAACATAGTGACAAACATTGGACAGGACAAGTATTTGCTTTTTTATAAATGATACTAGAAGAGTATAACCTGAACACATAATGGAACTATGTCCAAACCAGTATGAAAGAACAGAGAAAATTGTGAAGCTGAAAGGTCTCCATAGCCTCTATTTCTCTACACCATTAAACATCTTGTTTATAATGACCATTCAGTCCACTTCCTAAGATCTAAACATCGGATGATCCAAAGACTCCGGCACATAATTAAGAAGTGAAAGAGATGAAGCTAGAAATGTCAACTCCCAAGCCGGCTTTAATAGGAGTAACTAACACACACAAAAAATGGCTTAAAAGCAAGCACGTGAATAAACTAACTTGCCAAAAAAATAATGGTTGAACTAGAAAGCAGAAATATCTGTAAGGAAATGAAATGGAACTTAAAAGTAGAAATATCGTCATATTAACGTGAAAGAAGTTTACCACAAAGGTTTACCTCATCAACACAAAGGCGTGATGGTTCTTTAGCCAGCTCTAAAACACCCTTTATTAAAGACCTTAATCCTTTTTCAGGAGATATAAGGTAAGGCTGATAACCATCTGCTTCTAGAACAACCTGATAGCAACATACATTACTAGTCATTAAATTAAAAAAGCAGAATCATAAGCAGACCTTCAACAAAAATTAAAAAAACACTAAAATTGATAAAAACATACCCTCTTCACATTGTTTATATCAAAATGTTTGTCTAAAGGGAGCTGCTTAATCCTGTTGGGGAAGTTTCCCTCAAAACTAGCAACAATTTTCCATCCACTACCCTGCATAAATAAATAGAGCAGCTAAAAGAGGAGACAGAATAATCTTAACTTTAAAGAACATAATATACCTTCAATATTTGAAATTGCATAATACCCATCTGAACCCCCATCCCCCAGCCGTATGGTGAATGGCTACAGTTCTTTTTTTTTTTTTTTTTTGTAGGATGTTTCTTGTTTTTCTCTTGTAGCATCTATTTGGTTGAATGCATTATCCTATATATATAGTTATACACATAAATATTTAATACTGAAATATGTGCCGAATCCCATGCCAGAATCCTATCTTTTAAGGCTTGGCCAATCGTCGTACCCCCGTATGCAAGCCAGTATCCTCGCACCCATATATATGTTTCTTAGCATATTTATGACCCATTCGGTTTTAGACCGTTATACAATCACCATGAACGGTGGCTAAGTTCCCACTAAAGCTTCATATATCACCATATCCTCACTCTATAGAGATAGAATGATCTTGGAATGTGCTCTTCATAAAACTTTTCATGGAACACTTCAATTAACTTTTTTTGATTTAATAAATTACAATTCAATATAACATAATATGTATAAATGATCCTGTATAAAGTACACGAATGTATAAGACAAAATTTTCTTTCTATATACTCACTTCACCAGTTGTAATATGCTGCAGAAATCTATCCTCAAATTCACGGCAAAGCTCCAAAGCTAAAGCTCTTGTGCCTTCAGAACTAGTAACCATTTGTTCACCAAGTCTTACCAATTCATCTTGTACTACTTGAGACTTGCCCTGAAGCCTGCACAAGTTGCAAGAGAAAGTATACTAAGAACTTAATGGAGAATTTTAACAGATAATTTCAGGGAATGCATAAACTTCAATATACGCTCATCCACCCATGAATTTAAACTAAGAGCTGCATATATTAGTATACATTAATTGAAAAACACGGAATTTCTCAAACGTACAACAAAGTTAAAAGTAGGTTTTATATTGATAACAGTAAAAGCATTACTTTGCTTTAAATTCCTTCCTGTGAGGAAGAAACATTCACTAATTACTGTGGGAAGAAAAAAAACACACCGAACAAAATTAAGTAAAGACAATATAAAAAAATTTATTCAACCACAAATTACTAATTAGGAAAGAAACTATACCCCGATAGGAGATTCGGAACCCTGACTTTCATACGGTTGCGAATCTGCTGAGCAAGGGTCTCCACCAAAGCTAATCTACCAAGCTTGCTTTGAGGAGCTCCTGTTAATATTGACTTTAGGCTTTCACTCTCAGCACGCCAAGCAGTTTCTAACGAATTATCGGATCCAACACTGCCTGACTGAGCAGATGCTATAGAAACAGATTGACCAATCAACGCAACCCATGGGATATCAGATGTACTTCGTGGTCCTTGATTCAATAGAAGAGCCTGAACAGCTGCAAGAACTTTTTGATCAGAAGCTGCTTGGTCTATTTTACTAATTACACCAATGGTTCTTGTACCTACAATAAACAAACAACCCCACTCAGTCATTACATTTTATAAAACTAAAAGGAAAATAATAAAAAAAATCTTATTTTCACTAAGAAAATCAAGATGTGGCATTCACAGTGGACTCACTTTCACCATCATATTCCTTTGCAATTCTAAGGGCTTTAGCAGATGAAATATCCGGTGCCTGGGAAGCAGGAATTATAACTAACAAGATTGCATCATTGTGTTCGGCATACTTGCTCTGCAAGAAAAAAATAATTATCTTACAAAAAGATATAATGCATCTTTTGTGGAATCATGTGTAATTGTAAAAGATGAACATAAATATAATCTGTTTAGCAGAAACTCACCAATGAATCATCAAGATTTCCTTTATCCACTCCAGGTAAATCAACCAATTTCAATGGAGGAGCTAAATCGCAATGAAACAACAAATCAAAATAAATGAGAGTTGTATTATACAATATACAGATAACTGAAAAAAACAGCACCAAACTATATCAAAAATTTATTGCATATCAAATCAAATATATAAGCAATTATCATAAAATCTTTCCGCATGTTGTGCAGCAATTTCCATATATGGTGGCAGTAACACCTCCCTCCCACACTAGTAAGGGCAACCTATGGAAGAGATGGATCAGCAGTACAACATTGGCAAAGGAGGCAAGAATTGCTACATTCATAGTGTGTTGCATCAGAATAACTTATATAGTGGTACCTGGGGTCCTCCCCTTTTATGTTTGAGAATTTGGTCTTCCTTTCCTTATTTCATGTGCCTCGTTACTCGGTGGTGGGGGAGTGACGGAGTGTCAGTTGAGGGGTGGGGGGATTTGGGTGTTAAACTAATGAGAATGCTAATATTCTTAAAAGATGAGCTTAAGGAGGGGAACAAGGAGGTGTATGGGGGGTTCTATTCTAAACAGAGTTGAGGATACAAGGGAGGTGAGGGAGACTGATAGGATGGAAGACTGCAAGAGCTCTTTAGATTGAGATGCATCATTAGTTTTATACTTTGATTTTCTAAAGAACTTCTAACTATGGATATATGATTAAAGTATATACCAACTATGATGAAATTGATGCTTTAGTCAGAGTTGAGAAGTGGAAAAACATTGACTGCGGTTTGAATCTACGCAGGCGGTAATCATCAGCTACCGTTATGCATTAGTAAATAGACATAGTTTAGAAACAGAGTTTAGGATAGAATTTAGAGAGAAAGTACATAGAATTTGAGAGAAAGGAGATAAACTCGGTGACTCATCACTAAGTTCATGAAAGAGGAGAGAGAGAGAGAGAGAAAATAAGGAAAACAGAATAAAAATTTTCATGTTCAACTGCCCTCAGTTTCAATTCTTACCTTTTAAGGCAGCATAAATTTCTTTACCTATAATTTTAAAGATTACAATTCATGCCAACTAGAAACTAAAAGGATATACTACAGAATAACATGAGATTCAAGGAAAATCTGATGTCCCAATAATAATGTGTTATAAAAAGCTAAAGCTTTGTTCTTCAAAGTGATCAAAATTCATATCTAAATTTTTCACACATTTTGATAAAAGGTCAGCTATGAAAACTAAGAAAGCTAAAAGCGCAAACACGTTTTACATTTCTTTCTCACAAGCAAAAGAAACAGAGCAGTAGAGCACTTAATCCAAACTAACCTGTACTCGTGCGAAGCTTCAAATATATTTCATCAGAACTCTTGCTTGAAACTTTACTAAGTCTATCCTGTAAAGAATGTCTAAGGGCACCTATAATAGACCAAAAGAGCATAACATAACAAATCAGGGTGTCACAAGAGGATCAATACATCAACGATTTATAGAAAAAAATAATTCATTGTGGAGTCTGTTGTAAACAAGTGGTTATGAGGTCTCACTTGCAGAAACTTGTTGAGATTTACTATCAATCTGCAAAACAATTGATTTGCTGCTTAAAGAACCATCCCTTTTTAGATCAATGCATATAGGAGCGCGAGTAGCACCACCTTCACCAGTAGGCTGCCAAATAGAAAAAGTTACTTTTAGTAATTAACTCAAAAGTAGTAGTTTCAAACCCAATACAAAGGTTCAAATGGGAAAATACTTACCAAAGCAGGATGTCCAATTAGGCTGTTCAAAACAGCTGATTTACCCGCACCCTGAACAACTACCCCACAGTTAGAAAATACTCAGCATTGTTAATTAGATAAAGAAACTTCTTCAAGAAAGATAAATCAAAAGATAATTTGCCCAATTATTTAAGCTGTACCAAACCTACTCCCAAAATACATGAAGTAAAGAAGGTATATTAAATATACCTCTCATTCAACCACGACAATTATTCTCCACAAAAATATTACCATACTCGTGATAATATAACAATTAATTGCTAAAGTTCGACCCTGAAGCAGATTTCAAGTAATCCAAGAACCATTTGAAAATTGAAACAATACTAAATTCTCTCCAATTAAGCTAGACGCTCCATTTAAACACCTTAACCGCAATATAGGCCAACGTAATTAAAAAAAGAAAATGTCATGGAATATGTGCGATCACACTGTTAATGATATGTGGAATCAACATGATTCAACCCATATATTCATCAAATTTACTGAGAAAAAATCTAGTAATACAGATACCTCAGCATTGGATCCAGTGGCGTATCTATGCTGGAACCTGAGGGGGCCAAGAACCACCCCCCCCCACCCCACCCCACCCCACCCCACCCCAAACAAAAGAAAATTTCAATTATTTTACCTAGTCTATAATAGTACTTGTATATTTAGTTAGTAATATATATTGGCCCCTCCCAATAGTGTAAGAAGAAAATTCATAATAGTGGGCTTATGCTTTGAGAATAAAAACTTATACCATACTAGACACAATATTATAAAATTCATTTCCATGTTTCAATGCATATTAAATAATAGTAATTATCAAAATCAAGTAAATAAATTTGAAATTAAGAGGTTCACTCATAGACTCTCTCTCCCAACCGGTTTAGTGACTACTCCTTGTGTATCCTCCTTTATCGAAGTTCACCTTACACTCCTATGGCACCTATAGAGCTACAATAAACCCACAAATTTATTTAGAGCATTAATTTGTTTACTTTTTCAAAAAAAAAAAAAATCTTTTTCGCAATACAAGCAAATTTTAAAAGTTTCTATTCTTATTTAGGGATCTTAAAATGTTTAATTTTAAAAGTGAAATGTACTATTAAAACAAATATATTCTAAATTTTAGCATTATACTACATAACTGCTTTCAACTTGTTTCGGCCCCCTCCCACTTAAGTTCCAGACTATACCCATGATTGGATCCATATTTTTGTAATAATTAGTTCCTGTACCAGAAGATGTTTTCCAGAACCAACAAAGTTCTTTCTACTCATTGCATTACATAATTCAAAAATCCTCTATGACTCGTGACAAAGAATCTTACTATGTATTTTTATGAGTAATAAGGCACCTAAAATAAGAAGATTCAAACACGTTCTTTTGCCCTTTGTCTAAAGGAAATATATAGTCCAAACTTCCAACGATTGATCGACTTTGAGAAGCTGGTAAAAGCGGTGGCACATAGGGCGCAGATAGTCATGACTAAAATCATGGCAATAATAGTGTCAAAGCTGACAAAGAAAGTCAGCTAATGGTGAGGCAGTATTCTGGTGACTCTTGATCTTCCTTAGTAATGGTGTCAGAGGTTGAATGTGGTGGCTGTTGCTAAAAAGTGCTAATTACAGAGCCAAGATCATTCGATAACAGTGGACTATGGTTGAGTCAATAGTAAATGCCGGACTAAAGGAGTAACCTAACCTCAATCTTTGAATAAAAAATTTTGAAACAACAATGTTTAGAGCATGGACGAAAAAGCAAAATCAATTAAATTTTAGTTACGTTACTCTAGGTTTAAGATCCACGAAAGCAGGGTCGAAAAATACTCCCTCCATTCAACAAAAAGTCCCATTTGTAAACTTTGAGTATATATATTTCTCTTCCGTGTTTAGCCGTAAATATAATGATTGTTTAGTTTAATATTGATGGCATGATAGTTAAATTGTGATGATAAATTCAAAGATATTGTGTCATTTATACTATCATCAACAAAAAGATATTCTTTTTTTGGAATAATTTTTTTTACAAATGGAACTCTATTTGTGGGACGGAGGGAATACCGGAGTATATCATTAGTATTGAGAGTTTCACGTACGAGTGAAAAAGAACAATAGAGCATTCCAAATTATGTTAGACTTAAGAAAAAGAGAATCTGTGAAACTTCCATTTTCATTTGGAGATACACGAGAGGTCAATATCCATACTCTACATGCACAACTGGGATCGAAGGTTACAGGTGGAAACAAAAGTAGTTTTGCTCATAACAATGTGAATGATGATGTTGGAAAGAGATGGCCTGGAAACACAAGGAAGGGAATTTTAATGGGACTGTCTTTAAATGAATTTGGGTAAGATTTGTATTATGTATCCTTTGAATCATTAGGGAACTATTTTTTAAGGAATTTAATAAATATTCCCAAATAAGCCAACAAAAATTACAAAGAATTCCAAATCCCTTCACATCACCAACTCCTTTTACAAAAGGAACCTTTAAAAATTTGTAATCTCTCACACCTTCAATAAATTTCAAATAACAGCTGGTGTTAATGTGTTATGGATAGGAATAATATACACATACGAACTCCTCCTTCAATCTATAATTCATATGCATATCATGATTTCATTACATCTTAGTTACTATTCTAATAACACGCAATCCCTTCTGCTACCTTGTGAAACAAAATCAACCCCAAATAAGTTTAGTCAAGTCAAATAGAGTTGAGCTGCAACATAATCTGTGTTTAATGAACAAACTTCCAACCAAGTAACAAATTATTAATCCCTATAGTAAGTACTTCAAAAGCTAATAAAAGCTATAACTTCTAAATGCATCCCCTAAGATCATAATCAAAAAACATATGTACATGCAATTCAAAGTTGTCTGATTCCCACTGAATGCCTTCATCAGTAAAACTTATCAGAGGTCAAAAAAACATTTCGCTTGGGAAACAGCTTCTGGCGCCACTTCAAGAAAATTATATGAACTAAATGTTTGGAATGCTAGCAATGATCCTTACTCATCATTATCATAATCTACAACTACTATGTACTATCTAACCTATTGACAAATTATCATATACATTAACAATATACTAACAACAGATCATTGAAAGTATCCACAACCAAACAAATTGAAGATCAAAACACAACTGGATCCAGAGATCTACCCACCAAATCAATCAACAAAACCAACAATCATCAAATTTAATACATTTCAACAATCAAACCAATGAGCTTACAGTATTTCCAAGAGCAACCGCGTTAAGGAATGTAGAAGGCCGCTTCGATGATGTGGAATTTTCATCAATATCTTCGTCGGCGAGCAACGCAGTTGCTTGCCTCATCGCATCCGAAAGCTGAGCCAATTCTTCGATCGCCTCCATTACTTCCCTAAATCAACACCTCCAATAAGAGGAGAAACAGATCGAATACAAACGAGAAAAAGGCACCACAAGTTGAAATTGAGATTGTGGAGGAAAAAGCCCTAGGATTTGATGATAAAATTAAACGAGATCTAGTTGATTGTTGTTGTGTGTGAATATATATAAGAATTAGGGTTTCCGGCGAGAGGCCGGAGATTTGAAAGTTGAAATTTTGAAAATTTTTAGAGAGAGAAAATGGGTAGGTGCCAACTGATGTTTACGCGAAGAAGGAACAAAAGCCAAAGCCTCTCTCTCTCCTTGTAACAAAATATTAAAAATAGGTTCCTTCGCAATTTGGCTCCTGCCTCCTTGTAGGCTGGCCAATTTACTGCTACCTTTATTTTGTTTTTTATGGGAAAATATTACTCCCTCCAATCTCCATTATTTAAAAAGAAATAGTACCTACATTTATTTTACAAATTTTACTGTGTCTTGGAATTTTGATTTGGACAAAAAAAAGAGAAAATAAAAAATAAGGAGCTTTGAAATTTATTTTAAAAGATAAAAGAAGAGAAAACAAAAAACGGATGTGTGATTTTAGAGGGTGTTTGGAAATGACTTATAAGTTCATCAAACTAATTTATAAGTTATTTGTTACTATTCACCTTTTAGAAATTACTTATTTTTTTACTTATAAGTTGAGTTTTAAGTCAAAAAAAATAAGTACGTATTTGTAACTTATTCTAAAATGATTTATAAGCAATTTTAAAATAAGTTAGTTTGACCAAATATAATGTCTATTTTGCCCCACTTTTTATTAATGTCCTTTTTAGTAATCTTTATATTTATTTTAACTTATAAGTCATTATGAGCCGATCATACCTTGTTTTAACTTAATTTTTGACTTATAAGTCCGAACTTCTAAGCCAACTTATATTTGAACTTATAAGTCATTTAAAATAAGTCATTACCAAACAGGCCTTTAGTGCATCTTATAATTTTTAGTCACGTACATACGATCTACAGATTCATTACTTCACTTGTACAATGAATATGAAAGACGAGATAATTCATGATATCACTGCTAATACAAAAAACATAAATGAGGGGTTAAAACTTTATTTGTGATGAGTGCGACTTTATTTTTTGAAGTTTAACATGGGTAATAGTAGTTATCTGCATATAATTCATGTATAATTGTAATTTGTAAATTGAACTTTTTATTATTGGTATTATACATAAGATTATTAAAATAGGTATATATTAGAGTGAAATATTTTCTTAATATGAATTAGAAGTATAAAATTTATATATTATAATTTTTTAAAATATATTTGAAAATGATTATGTAATCACAACCGCATGTAACTGCAACAGTAAGGAACCATATAGTTATGATTGTTAATATTAATAATCGTGTGTTATCAAAAGAAATGAAACTAATTAAAAAGGAAAATTGATGAATGTGAGTCTTTCGATTAAGAATAAATCTATGTACACACGCACAAGTATAAAATAATAGTAAATGAGGAGAGAGAAATATTTTATTATATCATTTTACACTTGTGGGTGTACAATTTAGGTGTATACATAAATACATATGTCCATATGATAAACAAAGAGAGTAGAATTTTAATATCACAATTTGTTTATTTATTGAGGGAATTTTCAGTTACTATTCATGTGAAATTAACTTTATTATATCAACTGCAGAAAATATTTGCGGAAGTAACTATATATTCCATTAGTTTATCAATACCGTATCATTATTATATTTATTAGTAATTGATCACAAAATAAAATATTATTTAAAAAATTATAACATAATATTATGTTATTTTTTGGAGCAAGTGTTGCTTAAGTTTGGATTTCTGAGTGATGGTGAAGGAGCATTATAAAAGGAAGAAAGAAAAAAAAGTAAAAAGTCGAGCAAATCAATTAGCTAACTTTTCAACTAGCTAGTATGAGAGAAAAAAAAGATAAAATTTGATATATTGACGGCGTCGGTGTCGGTATCTACACGAGCAGTGTTAAAATTATGACATGTCAATAAAATAAGAAAAATAATGTATGATTCTTTAGCAAAGTACTAGATAATCTTTTATGAAACTTTATATCCATATATACAATAATAAAATTATATATTTAGAATTAATTATACAGTATATTTAAAGAGTAAATAGAATAATAAGAACAATGATAATTAGGAGAAAAGAGATAGCGTTTTAATTATTTCATGTAATCGTTATATATGTGTATATTCTCTCAACAATGCTTTTATTTATAGGCACATTTATATAAATACGTGTAAGCTCGAAGGTCATAGAAAGACGTAGATTCAAATGAACTTGAGAATGATGAATGAACATAAGAATGAAAAGGTGTAGGAATGCATCTAGACATTCACATACCATGAATGATTTTACAACACAATCTAGATATGCTTTGACAATTCAAATGCAAGTATCCTGCTAGCTCATAATAGTATTTGATATTTGTTACACAAGCTCAAAGATTGAGCACTGCAAAAATAAGTGTAGGGACAAAAACGACTAGTAAATCTTCCAAGTCTTTATCATGAAGAATAAATATCGAATAAGTACATAAATAATTATCCACTTCCTCACACAATTAACCTCAAAATCAGACTAGGGGAGCTCCTTCATCCACAAGAACAAAAAGGGGAAAAGTTGAAAAATAATATGGGGGCAAATCTAACTATAATAGGCTGCCTTGTAAATACACTAATTACCTTGCATGTGGCAAATAGACTACATGCAGTTTCTTTAAGAATCATAATTTAGACTAGGGTAAGACATATTGCACACAGATTATTATTGCTACTATTTTCGGCCAAATTGATTAAAAAATAGAGAATGGGAAAACAAAGATGAGTTAACATTTTAATTTGCCTATTTCCAATCAGTTTGGCTAATTTTGTATAAAACATTAAAGCTCAAGATCCACATTGAAACATTTGGGGTAAAGCGAGATTTCATGGAACGATAAGGTACCAAAATGTATTTTGGCGTAAAATCAATGCTTTAACTTCTTTAGATAATACCAATATATGCAAAAATAAGTCCGTCTATGTTAAGTCCATCCCTGGAGTTAAGTTGCAACCAAAACCTTTAACCATCATAGCTACACGAATCTTCAGATTATATGTAAGAATAATTAGTTACTCTGCCTTTCAAAATTGCTTATGAGAATTTATATGTGGGTAGAGTCCCAAAACGTGCTCCGGCATAAAGTCGTGCCGTGTCAGGATACCAACGATTGGAGGTCTCTGCAAAATAAGTAAATCAAAATGTCGTCATTTTGAGTAAACACGAGAGACTATGGATATGAAAAGGTGTATACTCGATTTTCCATGTCGTGTCTCCAAAATAAGTATAAACGAAAATGTTGTTATTTTGCGTAAACACGAGAGACTATGGATATGAAAAGGTGTATACTCGATATTCCCTGTCGTATCTCCAAAAAAAAAGAAGGGAAAAAAGAGAGAGGAGAGAATGAACTTTAAGGAGTTTAAATGCTTTGATAAGTCACAGCATTGTTTCATACATGAGATGGAGATGAGAGGGAGAATTAACTGTATGTGGCCTAACAACAGGTTGTCAAATATGTTGGCAAGGTAAGTTCATCAAATATTTTAGTTTATAAAGCATTTTCTGTTTCTCCATCCTAATAATAAAGAATTCCACCAACAAAAAACCACACAATATAGACAAAAGAACAGAACAAGAAGAGAGAAAGTATCTTACTCCAGGTGTCTTCGGCACCACACACAAGTGTCGAAGGCCAAGCTCCCGGAACAGGACTGCAGCTTTAGCTAGAGACATTGTCTCTACTACTGTGTATGGGGATGTATTAGTAATAGGATGAAGATCGACATACATCTCCATCTCCTCTTGCTTAATGTCCAAATCTTCCAGCTTAAGCCCCTTTCCTGATCCCGCCTTTGCAAAATCAAATGCATGAAACCTTTTTAACATTTCCGATCCAGTCAATACCCTTTGCTCTGTAAATCTCTTTTCTTTGAGCAAAACAAGCAAGTGAGACCTCAAAGCAAGTCCACACAATTCTGGGGAAGCTGATACTGGAGGCTCGTCAATCACTGGGAATCCATGATGTCTCGTCTTCTCCAGAGCATGTAGTATATTGCCCACTTTCTCGACACCAGGAAACGTTATTAAAGGGCCAGAAACAACATCCCCTGCAACCAATTGCCTCATGTAGGGTTCAGCATGGGCTTCCAGATAAGGCAAACCTTTCATTTTCACAATTTGGTCATAGACGCCCTTGTTGAAACTATCAGCAACACTTTTGGAAATAAGGAGAACAAGCATCACCAACGGAAGCATTAACAGATTATTAGTGAGCTCAAGAAGTATGACACAAATTGATACCGTCATTCTCATTGTGCCACCAAGGAATGAGGCAGCACCAAGCAGAGCAAAGAGACCAATATCAAGGTTGGAGATGGGGTCAAGAAGGGTTCCGACAACCCGCCCATAGGAGGCTCCAGCGAGTATGACAGGAATAAAGAGCCCAGAAGGAATGGCAATGCCATAAGTGATTATACCAAGACAGTACATAGCACCAAAGAATATAAAGAGGGAAGAGAGGTGAAACTCATTTGTGTTGCGAGAGTTAAATAAGTTGCGGATGGCATCATCATTGGTATTAAGGAAAAGGGAAGCAAGGTCATTATAATGGCCTGGTTGACATTGGAAGTTTTTGTAGTTTCCAGAACGACCTACAGCCGGGCATTGACCCTCCAGGCCTACGGGACAAGGAGTGCACTCTGTGAACCATGGAAGGCCATACGAGCAACAAGAGGTTAGGAGAGAAATGGTGATGACAAGCAGGACCTTAAATGCTGGACCTCTCCTGCAATTCATTCAGCAAAAATAAAAATAAAAATGCCATATGGATACCTTATATAAAGATAATGCTGCACAATGTGGAAATCCAGAATAGTGAGTTAAATGACTTCTAAAAGGGAAAAGTAAATGCAGATAAATGACTAGACAATATCTTTTTCTTCTTTTTTTCCTTCCCCAAAATGGTTATTGAAAGCATTCCAAAGATTTCAGATAACATTAATTCATTAGTTTTCAGATTACATCTTATAGTATAGTGTCCACATGCTTCAGACAAGACTTGGATAATTATCAGAATAAATACTGCAATAAATTTTTGTAATAGCAAACAAACAACATGGAACTTTCTTTGTAACAAATGAAACCAACAATATTCTGGTTATTAAAAGGAAGATTACGAGGGCATACTCATTGATGATGCTATAAGTCCGAAGGACCTTGTCCACAAGATAGTTGTAAAGACTGCCAAAAATACCGCCAATAACTCCGAGTACTATAACTGCCAGCAGATCTGGAGTGGTATAAGAAGCCACTGTAGAATTGATATCAAACATGATAAGACCACCCTCCCCAAATAACCCACATTTTCCGCTTCGACAAAATTCTATTAGAGATCTCAATACGACAGCTACTATAGCGGTAGTGAAAAAAGTTCTCCAAAGAAGAGCACTCCTCCACCTAATTGATGTTAGGGAGAGATGACTTGAATAAATCTACAAAGAAAAGAACTAAAAAGCAGGTCTAATAATTACAAATGAAATATATAGAAATAAACTAGAGTTTGTCAACTATAAGTCAATAATATCATGCTTTTATGCCTTGAAATGGCTGCATGCTGCAATCTGATTTTTCAGTTGTTATTTGTTTTTCTTTTACCTTTCTCTTCTGTAGGCAATATCCTAAGCTAACCCCATGGCACATTAAACCACCTGAATGAAACC
Organism: Panax notoginseng; assembly: GCA_016801055.1. Classification (NCBI taxonomy): domain Eukaryota; kingdom Viridiplantae; phylum Streptophyta; class Magnoliopsida; order Apiales; family Araliaceae; genus Panax; species Panax notoginseng. The sequence goes on along the minus strand of CM029019.1, from coordinate 15,222,216 downwards.
CCTCAGTAAATAGAGATAAATCGTTTCATGAGGTCGTTGCAATACAAATAACTAAATGGAGTTCTTAATTCCACTACTTTTTAACTCTTTCAGATAAATATAAATGTTTCCATCACTTCAAATCGTACACTATAAACATTGACAATGAAAACCTTTGATCTTAAAAGTAAGTTATAGTTTGCACTTCACCATATCAAAACTGACAAAAACTATACATAATTATCCATGTGATAGTCTGAGGAGACTTTACATAATTTATCAACCCTTAATTACAGATGTCTTGTTTTAAGTAAATTCTAGTTATACTATGTGTTCTTCTAATTTGTTTCCCTTTGGAAGCATATTAATTCGGTGCATCCACCAACAACTTGGTCCCACGACCACTACTCTCTTTCTTATAAAAGTATATATATTAATTATCTACAAAATTTATTTTGACAGTCCAAAAACAAATCCTCTACCTAATATAAGATACCAAAATACCATTGAAGAAAGAAGAATGTCTATTATAGGAAATATATACATACTACAATGTTCTCTGTTCTAGATAAAAATAAATAAATGTTTTTTATAAAGTATACATTAAACATACATAACCATATATATATATATATAGACACACACACACACACACACAGAGAGAGAGAGAGAGAGAGAGACCATGATGCTGCCTCTTCAAGAGCAAAGAGAACTCCACCAACTGGGGCACGAAAGGCAGCAGCCACACCAGCAGCTGCTCCACAGGTGATCAAATCCCTTCGGTCCCTATCATTTTTGAAGTATCTGAGCCATTTCCAAGTCAAATGGTACTTGCGGGAACCTCCCTGTCCAAGTAAGTTGGCTATACAAGCGCCGGTGTGTACCATAGGTCCTTCCTTACCAACAACAAATCCAGCAGCAACTCCGAAGATGGAACCAAAAATCTGTGCAGATTATTGTATAAACATAGATGTCTGAATAGTAAATTGTCTAATAAGGACATTAAGAGATAACCTCTGGTTTCCAAAACACGAAACATGTCTTGATAACAACCTCTAGATAATACTCCCTCCGTCCTAGAAAAAGAGTGCTACACTTTTTGTTAATTTTTTTAAGTAAAAATATTATGATTTGCAGAGGACGCAGTCGGCCTTTTTTTTAATAATAAAAATCTTAGTCTTTAAATTTTAATAGTGATAATAAATCACAGAAAGAAATTATATATTAGTGCCCTAACCAAAGTTTGAAATTCAATAAAAAGTTCGCAAAAATGTAGTACTCTGTTTTTAGGACAGAGGGATTATATTTGTTTATATTGATTAGGTAGTGTTTATACTTTATTGGCATCTGTTGACAGTTAGAATTACGTTGCCACTCATTCTCTAACAGTTTAAGATTTGGGTGAATCAATCGAACATTACAGCTCTGGTTTCCCAAGGTCTCAAGTTTAAATCTCCAGGTATATGTTTTGCTTCATTCAGTTGTATGTTAAGGTCTGTTCAATTTGAGTACTCCCTGTGTTGCGAAATATAAGACCAAGTTTGATTTTTAAAGTCAATATGAGTATTTTCAAATTCAAAATTGTTGTGCTTCATTAACTTTTGAAAGAAATAAATCTTGTAATAGGTAGTATTTTTTTAGATAATTTAAATTTTCATAATTGTATTGTTTAAAATAAATAAATTTATATCAATTTTTGAATTTAAAATTATTTGATTTCAAAAAGTCAAATTGATCCTATAATTTTTGGAGGATATACTTGCTAGGATAATACATGAAGGTTTAGAACTTATTTTACCTTAAGAAATTGCTAGCTGGCTTAAGAGATTTGATATTTTAATACGTAAAAGGTACTTCTTTCGTTCCACAAAAAGAGTCTTATTTACTTATTTTTTTCAAGTTAATTTACAAAATCCAAAATTGATGTGAATTTATTTGATTTTGATTAATGCAAAAGTTACTACTGTAAATTAATTAGAAAAATTATTACCAAGTACAGATGGAATTATAGAGTACTGAAAAACAATAGAATAGTTTCAACCTAAAAGCATATTACTATATTTCTTAATTTTAAAAAATTTCTAAATAACAATAATAAAAAAACTAATCTTGTCTCTACCTATAACTTTCTCTCATTTGTAACTAGATTTAGGGGTTAGCATGGTTGATAAGGTTGGGATTTGACTACTCAGTTTTCAAGTGTCTCCCCCTTAAGCCAACTGTGTTGCTGCAGTCTTATGCTGGATCGGTGCACTCGGATTCTTCGGTTGGTTCATTCTGAGGGTTTTAAGGGGTGGGATAATGCATTGCATAAAATTCTCCCCCATGAACATGGGTTTTCTGTACTACTGTTTCATTCGGGGAAAAATGGCTCTTATAGACTCCATCATAGAGTATGGTCATGTTTTTTATCAGGTAGAAAGAAACTCAGAAGCAGCGAAAAGGAATGAAGAAAACATAACACAAGTGAGAGGTCATATCAATATACCTGCTCCTCTTAGCACCATTGATTATTTGAAGCAGTCACATCTTTAATACATATAAATGGTATGAAAATTATCCTTGTGTATTTTGGTGAAGAATGTGAGTGAAGTCAGGGAGACGAACAAAGAAACTGGGGATATGATGAACTGGAAGAGAGGATTGAGAAAGTATTTGTTTGTTGAATAGAGAGAGAGAGAAATAGATATTACTGGGAGTATAAGGAGTGATGCAAAATCAAGCGATAATAGAGGGAGATGCTGCCTGGGAAGTGAAGTAAATCTGTGAACTCCACCTTCCATATAGTGGGGTATATATATAAGGATAAAGATAAATTATCACCTAACTCAGAATATTACAAGTGGAGCAACTAATGCACTTACAAATTGCAGACAAAATGACATTATAAAAAATATACAAGGTGGGTTGAAAATGACATTATAAAAAATATAAAAACTCGGAATCTTCAATAAAGGTGGGTTATAATGTCCAAGGGTAGGTTCCAAAATGCAAGTTTTCTTTTTTATTGATTCTTTGATTCATATAATCATATCAACTACATACAGAAGCAGAACAATAAACGACTGTTATAAGCCTTATTTATATAATTTCCATATGTAGTTGTACATTATGTAGTATATTATCAGAAGTATAGATGTTCCTAACTGGCTTCTTAGCACTCTTTGCAATGTAAACATCATTATGCTCTGCAGAGACCTTTTCATTGACTAAAAGACCTTTCATATACAGTTCCAGATTTGGTGCCCTTTAAGAAATGGATTAAAAATTACTGGATGAAAAAAGTTCCATAAGTTGTTGTATTCTATCTCTATATATATTAGTCTTGGCTAAATGCTTCAAAGAGACAACGAATAGAGAAAAACTCAAAGCCTAAGCAGACAACATATTTGTGAGAATATACTTATCAGTGCTTCCATTGAAAAACTACTAGCAATCTGATTTTGCCTTGATATTAATTTCTTGTTCCTAGAAATTCATAGATATTGTAATATTATTCGTTCTTGATTAAAACTTGTATACAAGCCTAGTTTGGTCTGTGTGATCCATTGGTAGATAGACCTATACAAAAGAAGCTCTAAGTTTGCGGTGGTGCAAGCAGTTGCAGAAGTGCAAAAAGTTGCAGTTGTGCAAAGGGGGCAGGTGTCCAACAATATTCAGAGTTTTTTTGTAACAGGGAGTATTTGTAATTTAATGAATATCTATTTGAATAATGGAGTCTCCAATACCAATTGGTATTGGATGTGGATTAAGCCATTAGAGGTTAAGAGCAGAACCACGTAAAAATCTCGGTGTTCTAATTTATTGTTTTTGTTGTTTGCATTGTTTAAATTTTGCACTTAACCATAAGTTATATTCTGTATTGGTCAATTCAGGAAGTTCGATATTTTAGGATAATTTACTTAAGCAAACAACAATGATCGAAAAAGCGATCGAGGCGTGCGCCTCCTGGCGAGGCGGGAGTAAACTGTAGCGAGGCTTACGCCTCACACAGAAATCGAGAGGTTTGAGTTTTATTCAGTTGAGGCTTACGCCTCATAGCCTTGCGCCTCGAGGCGTATCAAGGCTTACGCCTTGACTTGACTTCTTCTTCTTCTCTTTCTCTCTGTTTCTTCTATTTCTCTCTCTTCGTCTCTCTTCTTCTTCTTCTCTTTCTCTCTCTTTGTCTCTCAGTTTTTGGAAAAAGAAAGGAAAGTAGTATCAAATTGGGTTAGTAAATACCTTATGGATAATTACAGTTAGGTACCCCATAGTTTTTATAAAATTTTAGTTTAGTTCCAAAAATTTTCTTAAATTTCAAAATAGTCCTTAAAATTTTACATATCAGCCCCTATAGTTTCATTTTCTTTCATTTCAACCCCTGAAGTTTCAAAAGTTTCATTTCAGCCCCTATTTTTTTATATTTCCTGCACTCAAGTCCCAAGAACGAAAAAAAAAAAAAAACATTTCTTGTGTTGTTAAGCTGACGGAGTCGAGTGTTGATAATTGAATCTTTTTCTCTAAATTATTCATCACCACAAAATTTATATATATTCAACATTTATCAATAACATATGTTTTCAAATCAAGTCTTCCGCCTCGAGGCTTACGACTCGCCTCGTCCGGAGAAAAACGCTTCGTACCGTTTTTAACTTTTTCGAACATTGGCAGATAGGCGATAACCTATCTGCATAGTTCATTTAGCAGATAAAATTAAAATTGTCATTGTAGATCACTTTTATCATAAACACCTATTCACCCCCTGTAGGTGTGCACACACTTCTGAATTTCAAAATCTATCCAACTAGATTATCCTGTTATTCCCATCCAATAGATCATTGGCTACTTTAAATAAGGTGATCTCTCGGTAGTGTCTGTGACTCTGTGTAGAGGAAAAAGATATTGTTGTGTGTCAGTGTCTTTGTAGAGAAAAAATATTGTTATGGTTTTTTACACACCTTCACAAAGAGGGTACTTGGAGCCAAAATAGAATGAGCATCCACACCATTAAGATACGCTTTGACTTCAGGTATGCCAGACCCAGCTGCTGCAGGGGCAATGAAAGCACAGAGGACTGCTGCACAAGTTGCTAGAACAACATTGCAACCAGCATATGCTGCAAAAGCCAAATTAAACCTGCAATGTAATAAGATTACCTCAAAGTTCCCAAAGTGGTAGAAGACATTATTATGGGAATAAATTATGCAAGTAGTTTTATAAGAAAACTATAAGCAATTAAGAACATAACGCTTACACATAAAAAAAATCTAATAACTTAAAAGTTCTGCAAATAGGAAAATGGACAAAAAATATAACAGTGCATATGAGATATCTCAAAACCTAAAAAATAAAATGTTGTCATAAAAGCTGATAAAGACACGTATAAAACTACCGTGGTAAGCACCCCCTGAATTTGTTAAAGTAGTACCAGAAAGACAAAGGTGCTGCACAATTAATATAGCTCTGTTCCATAAATATATTGTATCTATCGTCTCTTTCAGAAATCTTGTGTGCCTACACAACAGCATCCCCACAGGAAAAACTACACTTGCATCAACATGTTGTCACTTGTCACTGTGAGACTGTGAAACTGTCCCAGTAGGAATAACTTCATCATGAAAAGTCCAAAAGAATGCAGCAAAAGTGACAACCAATCTTGTCGCAGCAGCCGTAATTATCAGCAGAATGAGATCAGCTAAATAATTGCCGAATAGAAACGAGTTTTTCTCTTGGAATCTTGACAAGATCTGTAATTCGAAGTATTGAAGAACAGAGTTTTTATTACATTACCTAGAAATGAAGCTTACAAGAAGGTATTTATATCACTTGTAGTCTATCTATACATACGGTATACATATATGAAGGAAAATAACAAACTGACAAAAACTTAACGTGACAACTGTGCTATCCCCACTATCAAACTAGGACAGCTGTGCTATATCTCCACGTGCAACATGTGCTAGGCATTACTGTAACTGATGCTTCATTCTTGTGTTGAACTTGGATTACAATCAGCAACTTGTTTATTTCCTTGAGTCTGTGCAACGGCAACTGTAGCTTGTATATCAGAAGTTTGTTTAGGACCATATTCTCTAATCCCCCCAAATGGGAGGTCCACAAGGATTGTGGAGTCCCAATTTGGAAATGATGAACCAATGTGTTGTGCGCCCCAATGGCTTAGTAAAAATGTCAGCAAGTTGCTTAGAACTGGGAATGAATAAAGGCTGGATAAACTTGTCCTGAACCTTGTCCCTTACAAAATGACAGTCCACCTCAATATGTTTGTTTCGGGCATGCAAGACAGGATTGGAGGCTAAAGATATAGTAGACAAGTTGTAAACATGGAGAGGAATAGGAGTAGGGACAGGAAGACTTAAATCAGACGAGACTGTGTAACTAAACTAATTCGCATGTAGCATCAGCAACTGATCTATATTCGGCTTCGGCAGAGGATCGACTCACAACAGCTTGCTTCTTAGCACCCCAAGTTATCAAAGAAGTACCAAGGAACATACAATAACCAGAGATGGACTTCCTCCCCCCATTCTGGCCAGCCCAGTCACTATCAGAATAAGCATAAAATCAGATCACTAGAAGAAAAAACTAAACCCATACCATAGAACCCTTAAGATATCGCAGAACTCGGATTGCAGTCTTCATGTGATCTTGACAAGGATTTTGCAAAAACTAACTAAGATGATTAACAATGTAACTAATGTCAGGCCTGGACATAATCAAATATTGTAACTTGCCAATGAGACCGTAGAAGCATTTAACATAGGTCACTGGTGGTATCATGTAACTTAATGTGTTGTTCCATGGGAATAGTAAAAGGTTTGGAATCTGTGACACAAAATCAGATAACAGATCAAGAATATATTTCCTTTGATGAACAAAAATGCCATGTGGGGACCTTGAAACTTCCAAATCAAGATAGAACTTAATCTGACCCAAATCTTTAATGGTAAACGCTTCATCAAGCATAAGTTTCAACTAAGAAATCTCCTTGTCACTAGAACCTGCGACCAAAATGTCATCAACATAAACGATGACCAAAGTAAAAGCCGTAGAGGTGTGAGAAATGAACAAGGAATAATCAGCCTTGGACTGAGTATAGCCAGCTGAGCATAAGGAACTAGTGAGCTTGGCAAACCACTGTCAAGATGCCTGTTTAAGACCACAAAGAGACTTGTTTAGCTTGCAAACTTGCTTGGACTGTCGTAATTTTGAATAACCAGGTGGAGGATCCATGAAAAGCATTGTTAACGTTGAGCTGATGAATAGGCCAATTTCAAACAGAAGCAATAGCTAACAAAGCCCTCATAGTAACCTTCTTAGCAACTGGGGCAAAGGTTTTTGTATAATCAATGCCTTCAGTTTGAGTATAACATTTGGCTACCAAACGGCCTTATAACTTTCCACACTACCATCAACATAATATTTGACTTTAAACACCCATTTGCAGCCTATGGTAGTGTGACCAGGAGGAAGAGTTATCACTACCTAGGTATGATTTGCATCTAAAGCAGTGAGTTCCTTATTCATAGCTTCAACCCATTTAGGATCTTTTGCAGCCTATGTGTAACTGGATGGTTCTTGTATGAGAGAGAGATTGCTAACAAAAATGTAGATGAGAAGGTGAAAAAACAAAATAGGACATATATTGAGAAAGGGGATATTTGAGAGGTGTAACAGAAGAGAAATTGTTTAGTCAAAGGAGGAATGTCATAATACTGATGCCATACTGGTTTTGTTTTGACACTAGTGGAAGTTCTGGTGGGAAGAGAAGAAGAAATAGAAATAGGAGAAGAAATAACAGAGATTGAGGTTGAGGAATAGAAATAGGAGAAGACTGAGAAGCAGTTTGTGGAAGAAAATCAGATGAATAAGTAGTATGTTGGTAATCAATAGAAGAGTCAATAGGAGAAATAATAGGTTCAATGGAAGAGACAGTGTTAAAATGATTGAAATCATAGGGCTGAGAAGGAGAAGAAAAAGTAGTAGAAAAAGGAAAAAGAGTCTCATGGAAAACATGTCTGGAAACAAAATCTTGTTTAGTTTCTAAATTGTATAGCTTGTAACCTTTTTGTGTGAGAGGATAGCCTAGGAAAACTGATTTGATAGCTCTATGTTTTGAGATGCAAAACATAAGCAGCCTATTGTCTTTAAGTGAGAGTATGTAAGTGGTTTGTGAAACATTATTTCATAAGGAGTTTTGAACTTTAAGATAGAATTAGGAACCATGTTCAACAAATAAGTAGATGCCAAAATACAGTCTCCCCAGAAATGCTTAGGTAAGCTGCCTTGAAATCTAAGAGCCCTGAACATATTTAAAAGAGTTTTGTGTTTTCTTTCTACTACACCATTTTGTTGTGGTGTGTGAGAACAAGAAGTATGATGTAAAACACCAATTTTGGATAGAATAGAACTCATGAACAGGTTAGAAAACTCAGTGTCATTATCACTTCAAAAAGTTTTAATGTGCTTATTAAATTGTGTTTGAACTGAAGTAAAGAAATCTTGTAAGAGTTTATAAACATGCTCCTTTGTAGAGACTAAGAAAGTCCAAAAACCTCTAGAAAAATCATCCACAACAGTAATGAAGTACTTACAACCATTTCTAGTAGTTGTTCTATATGGACCCAGAGGTCACAATGAATCAGTTCAAACATATCATGAGTACAATTGGTACTAGAAGAAAAAGGTAAACATGTTTACTTAGCTAAAGGACAGACACAACAAATGTCACAATCATTTTCTTTAATAAAAGAAGTAAGAGCTGGGATTTTATTCAAAATGGAAACAGAAACATGGCCTAGCCTGTGATGTCAGAGAGTAGTAGAAGAGGATTGAAGAATATGAACAGCAGCATGTGATGGAAAATGAAGAAGATATAGCCCATTGGACAAATCACCAGTTGCTATTGTGTGCATCTGGTGCTGGTCCTGTAATATAGATGAAGTATTGGTGAATGAAACAGTCAATGGAATCTAAGGTAAGTTTGCTAATAGATAGGTAAATGAAGGAATATAGAGAACCTTATGTAAAGTAATGTCAGTGGTAAGGTGGATAGAACCAGTGTGTAACAGAAACTACACTACCATTAGGAAGACTAACTAGACTTGATGTGCGTAGAGTAATGAGAGAGTGAAAGAGTTGTTTAGAACCTGTCGTATGATCTGTAGCACAAGTATCTACAATCCAGGCATTGAGATTAGAATGAGAAAAGGAAGAAAAAGAAGTTATCATACCAGCAACATGATCATTAGGCTATCATGAAATTTGCCAAACATGGAGAACAACTGATCCATTTGGGCCTGAAGATGTTGTATAGGGTCTGGTCCAAAATCATCATCTGTGATAGTAGAAACTTACATTGCCTTGCCTACATTAGGACTGGATTGAGACTGTGTCTTGTATCCAGACTTGTATCCAGACATAGTAGGATACTTCTTAGTGGAAAAATGATTGGAACCTGAAATCTTGTTGCATTAGGACCAGAAGAATATCTCTGTTTGGTCCACTTGGCAACTGGATGATCATGTGGATATCCATTCAACATATAACAGTCCTCTCTTATGTGACCATCTTTCTGTCAATAAGAGCACCAGCCATCCTTGACAGATTTGTGAAAATGAGACTGTTGTTCATAATTTGGAAGTGGCAGCTTGTATGGAACTGGGAGAATATGCTCCAAGATTAGTATCCATATTGGTAGAACTTGAAAAGGTATTAAAATACATGTCATAACCAGATCCATATGACATTTTCAATTTGCCTAAATTGGCAGAATGAGCAAGCATGGCAATACTACCGTTATGACCAGGATCATATCCTTGTCGTTGTCGTTCATATTGCCTGATAAGCGCAAATGCTTGGGCAACATTAGGTAAAGGTTGCATCATTAAAATTTGCCCCCCCCCCCAGCATTGGCATAACTTTCATCAAATTCCATAAGAAACTGAGTAAGTTTCCTTCTGTAATCTTATTCATCTAGAATCCGAGAAGCTCCACAAGTACACAAAGGAGGAGCCTCTAAAGCCAAATATTCATCCCAAACATAGTTGTTAAGGCGCCACGACGAGTCATGGCAGTAGCCGACTGGCTGGACGTCTAGGCGACAAGGCGACCGCCATGGCGACCGTATGGTGACAAGTCGTTTACAATGTGCAATGTATATATTATTTATTTTACTTAACAAGTATATTATCAATAAAATTTCATATACATTAAAACTCAAAACACAACAACATTAATGGCATAATTATGTAAATACTTAGCAATAACAATCCAAAAACAAAACACTTAATATTAAAAATTAGTAAAAGAAATAAAGAATTCAACAAACACCACATAAAAAATAAAGGTGTAATCAACCATCACAAATATGTAGTCTAATAACTAATAAAACACCACATAGCAATCCAAAATAAAATAAAAAATATAAGACAAATATATATATATATATATATATATATATATAAATACATACATAACAAGCAGTCAATAGAAATTACTGATAAGGGAAACAAAAAAAGCCAAACAGTAAACATAAGTACATATAATTATATTTATATATATATATTATATATATATAAACTCATAAGTATATATATAACAAGCAGAAATGATAAGTTTATATAATATATATAGCAATCAATAGAAACGAATGATAAGGGAAACTATAAAAAAAAACCCAAACAGGTACAGTCGAAGTCATTTATAGCAGTCGGCACTCAAAAAAAAGGAGCAGCGTAACAACATAGCAGCAGAGCAAAGAAACGGAAAGAAAAAAGATGGAAATACCTGTCAAAGTGCCGATCAGAGTCGTGCAACTCGCCGGAAGGTACTCTTTCTCTCTCAGTATCTCTCTCTTGGTCGCTCTCACAATCGACTCTTCTCTTCTTGTTCGACTTCAATCTTCGTTCTTCACTTCTGTGACGTCGATCAATTCGACTAGGGCTAGCCCAGTTCCAAGCGATGTCGTTTAATTTTTTTTACCCAGTGGGTCAATCCATACCCGGAATGGCCAAGCCGATCAATCTGCTGGAATGTCGTTGAAATCGTCGACATGGACGCCTCGACGTCGACTGTCGTGGCTAGTGCTCGACTTTCACCCCAAACCCAAGTCGCACGGTTGTCTAGGTGACTGGACGCCTTAGCGTCACCTAGGTGTCTAACAACTATGATCCTAAATGCCTTTCATCTTGTGATAGTAAAAATCAACAGAGCCAATACCTTGCTCCAAGGTATGCAAATTCCTTAACAGCTGATAAATTATATGGCCATCAACTGTAGAAAAACGATCTTTAAGCTCTTTCCAAACTGAGGTGTAGCAGTGTGTATAAAATTCAAGTTGTTACTGATTTCATCAGAAACACAATTGAGGATCCAAGATGTCACCATGTCATTAACTCTTTCCCATTGTGCATATATAGGAGAAACAGTAGTAGGTATTTCATAAAAACCATTCATTATGCCCATTTTATTCTTAGCAGATAGTGCAATAGCCATGGATCTTTGCCAAGGATTGTAGTTGTCCAAACCAGTTGATTTTTTAGAAATTAGTTGCATTCCAATTTCCAGGTTGGTCATTATTGTGCAAAAACAAAGAATATGCATTAGAATCCATAGAGACTGTTATTTGTTCGAAATTATTATCAGTATCATGTGTAGCAGATGATAGAGGCGTAGCAATACCAGAAGAAGTACCAGTCCCGGTAGAAGATCCAGCTCCATTGTTATAAGAGGATCCAACTCCATTTCCAAAAGTAGATCCCGATCCACTATTGGATCCTGCACCACGACCCCAACTAGTCGGTTTTGAATTGATATTAGGATCTACCATTGATGATGTGTGAAGAAAATCACACAAACAGAGGAACAAGGATGAAATTGATCGAAGAAAACCCTAATTGATCGAAGAGATCAAGTAAACAAAATTAAATCACAAAACAAGAAATCAATTCGCAGAAGAGTCGATCCAAAGAGTCAGAATCGAAAGATGAAATGAAGCGATATCGATAGTTTCTCTGATACCATGATAAGATATGTAATTCAAAGTATATTGAAGAACATATTGTTTATTACATTACCTAGAAATGAAGCTTACAAGAAGGTATTTATATCCCTTGTAGTCTATCTATACATAAGGAATACATATATGAAGGAAAATAACAAACTGACAAAACTAGAGTGACAGTTGTGTTATCCTTACTATCAAATTAGGACATGTGTTATATCTCCACGTGTGCTAGGTTGTAACTGATGCTTCATTTCTTGTGTTGAACTTGGATTACAATAAACAACTTGTTTATTTCCTTGAGTTTGTGCAACGGCAACTGTAGCTTGTATATAAGAAGTTTGTTTAGGACCATATTCTCTAATAAATCTATTTTGAGCTATATCTCTTGCCCATAGTTATAGAATACAGCCGAACAAATAAAAATTCATTACAACGTCAGCATGTTGTATGCTTTGATGTTATAAGGCCATTTATTCACTAATTCTAAACAATTTTTTAATCTAGACAAATGCAATTATGCAATTACACAAAAACTAATTACTGAAGCATTTGTCAAAGTTATGCTTACGGCTTACCTTTTCTCAAGCATAAGATTGCTAGTGAGTAGAAGCTTGAAACCAGCAAGATTCTCCACTCCAAGGTTATTACAGAAGGCTACAAGTCCTGTACTTAATCCTATGAGACATGCAAGTGTCCACTTGAGCACAACATATTGAAATATCTGAACCTTTTTTCTAGATCTCCAATCCTGCTTAAATAGATCATTTTCAATAATCCTGCAAAAACGTTACGCAACAAGTGAAATAAATTAACAATAGAAACAAAGAGTTCTCATTCAACATCACTTTGTTACAATTTTAAACAGTCATCTGATTACAGCCATGGACTAGAAAGAAACCATCACCTTAATCGGATTAAAGAAACCAGATTTCCTTACATTAAGTAAGACAGAACACTGATGCACCCTAAAAGCAAACCAATCCACCAGAATTGGCTCTTACAAAGTTTTTGATCAGTTTCATCTCTCTCAATAATTTTTTCCAGGTAAGATTCTTCTAGAATCACAAATAAGTTATAATACAACACCTATGATTTCTGTCATTCAATTAAATTCTTCATCATTCAAAAATTTAACATCAAATAACAAAACTTAAGCCAATAAACATTTTTAAAATGCAATTATCACATAGACCTATATTAATGTTAACATACTAATCTAATTTTCCAATCCTTAACTTTCCTATGGTTTTGCCCAGGAAAGTTTCTAAAGAAAATTGGATCTAATTTTCTTTACCTCTCCGAAGCTTTCTTAAATAAAAACACTTGCAAACAAGGGATATCTAAGGAAAATTATAATTTTATTTAGGTTTCCTATCCTTTCCTCAGTTTTTTAAACTAACAATAATATGTTACTTCAAAAATTAAAATAAACTCCCATCAAAATATGAATTTTAGGATTTTTCAAGTTAACTAAAAATCAAACTCAAATGACAATCTTTTAGTGAAACTGAGGGAATAAAGTGACTATGACAACAAAAAACTAAAGCAAAATCACCAATTAGAGATTGGAAACTGAATGCGGAAGAGTCAGGAATAATTCATACTCATAATCGAGGCTTTCAATTGGATAAATATTAGCTCCAACAATCGCAATCTGAGAGGTGTTATTGATCCGGCTCTTCAACAGAGGCTCTCTGATCGTCCCGGCCATATCTCTGTCGGAAAACGACAACTCATTGCTCACCTCCTTCCGCAGTTCATATAAGGATCCTTGACTTTCTTCATTCTCTATGTCAACATGATGATTCTCTTCCACCATTGTTATCTCTCTCACTTTCTCTCTCTAAAGCACTCTTAAATTTTGATGAGAGAGGTTTAGAATCTTCTCTCTCCGATTTCTGTGGAAAACCGGAGGGATCTAAGGAGGAGAGCTCTATTTACGAAAAATCATATACATTTCCATAAACATTTGAAGTAGTTAAAAAGTTGAATCGTGATACACGTGACGTGATTGTGCACGCGATAAAATAAGATACGGAGTAATAAATTTAAATAGGCCTATCACATAAATATACATACGTCTATTAAAAATATTCATGTATAACAGGTTCTTTTAATTAAAATAGATAATTTGAAAATTTTCATAATTAGATGGGAGTTGATAAATGGATTTGGTATTTTCAATTTAAATTTAAGATTTTCTCTCTTCTCATTTATAAGTTTATTATTGATTGAATAAATTTTATTTCACCCTTGAGATTTGAGCACCTAATGTTTAAAAACTTACACTTAAACACTTGTGATATTGAAATAAAGTGAAAAATTATTTTCTGTGTTAACGTCGTGACTTTAAATGGTTAAAGATATTTTTGTCCAAAAATATGATTCTTTTTATTCCCCCGTGTTCTTCACGTTTTCTAAATCCAAAATATAATTTTTTTATTTCACCTCAAAATCTCATATGTTTAAATGTAGCGAGTGGTGACACTGTTAAATTAAATAGAAAATATAACTTTTTCACTTCACCTCAAAATCTCATATGTTTAAATGTAGCTTTTTAAACGATAAATGGTCACGTGAAAAATGGTCAAACCTCATGTGTTGAAATGAAATTTACCCTTGTTGATTTTTAAAAATCAATTTCACACATTTTAAACGATTTGGATCCCCTCAATTACATTTTACTTTGAATTCCAACAATTAATACATAATAAATTTATAGTTGTGGATAGAGTAATTACTGAAATCGATACCCATCAACTAATTTATTGAGTCCTTCAAAGGCGATCAGGGCTAGCGACCAGACCCTCTTTTCTTTTCTTCTTTTTTTTTACTTCCTAAATTCTAAACTCTAAACCTTAAAACATTATATAAACCCTAAATCTTAAATTCTATTTTTTTATATGTGTCCAAATTACATCTAAATTACTGAATAAAAAGTTGGTCCAATTTTTTTTCTTTTGACTCCTAAACTCTAAATACTAAACCCTAAACTCTAAACACTAACACACTAACCACTAAACCCAAAACCCTAAACCCAAAACCCAAAATCCAAAATTTGAGTTAAAATAAATATTATAATTTTTTTTGGAGGAAAAAAAAAAAGAAGGTCCGGTCGCCCTAGAATTATTTTAATTTATTATATTAAATAACATAATTGTTCTAAAAATGAAAATATATAATCTCAGACTTTTTCACCATTTGATAAACATGTGAATTTAAGGAAAAGAAAAAACAGTCAAAATCAGTTGACTATGGATGAAAATTAAGAAAAAAGAGTTGCTTAATTCGTCTTCAAAAGGATGAGATAATTAAATATATTTTTCACATATATTAAGAAAAATAAGATGAAAAAAAAGAGATAAAGTTTTAAATTTATTCTTAGTGTCCTCAGAAGATTACAAAACCTGATAATGTTTTTTATTTGTTTACACGAATGGATTTCATTAAATGACATTTACCTCTTTATGTACATTAAATTTATCCTTTTTAAGGACAAAAAAATAAAATATTATGCTAAGTCGTCCTAAAACCTTATTCATATAATGCTTGGTTAATTCTAAAATTTACATATTAAATTATAAAAAAAAAAGAACAATACTATTAGATTATCAACTTTTAATCCCCTATACTTGCATTTACAAGGAAGTGATATTTTTCGCTGTATATATCTTATAAATATATATTTTAGATAGTATCAGAACGATATATAATATCTCTCATAAATAAAGATATGTTTATTTTTGATATAAAGTCTTAATTTGGATAAAACAATTTTGATTTTTTTTTGCTAAATTTAAGACCGTATTAAAAAGAGTCTTAAATTTAGCAAAAAAAAAGGAAAAAAATTAAATAATAATGAAAGAGTTTCAAAAACTTTGTCAAGGGCATCACGATGCATGCATGAGTTTCAGAAACTTTTTTGATAAATACTAGTAATTCCACGTGAAAGCCAGATTGAAACCATACCATGCTATCATCACGAGGGCTAACTACTTGTCAATGCTATCAACCAGATTGGTAGGATATGGTACTAAATGTGGGCTGAGCCTTAGTGGTGGACGTAGCCCAACTCTAGATCCATACTACACCATGGGCAAGACCAGACAGACTTGGGGCAAGCTATGGGCTTAAAAGTTTTTTTCAAAGTATAAAATTCTATGGACTGAACTCTTGATTAGTGAAAGCATGTTGTAAAGAAAGAAATTTAAAAGCAAAATACACATTCATGAAGGTATTTATGATTAAAATACCCTACAACTTAACAAAGAACTAAGATAATTTATAGAAGAAACCATCAACATGCAGCATATCCCACATTATCAACCATTATGAAAGAGTTGTAATACTTTGCTCATGTCTGAAGAAGTTATTGGGGTCAACCACAGATTTTACTCGGATGAGCCTATCAAAATTATTTTTGAAGTATTTTTTACCCCATCGACTTGCTTGTGCATAACTTATACTATCTTGTTGGTTGTTTACTCCATAATCAAGATCATTATAATTCACATATGCAACTCTTGGAAACTTGGAGGCAAAAGGACCCATATATTTGTATAGGCTTCGAAGCCACTCCACCCTTTGTGTCTCATAAGCTTCAGTAGTGATAATCATATTGATCATATACAAGTTTCCATTTCTATGTGGGAATGGAAGTGCCGACTCTGAAATCTCATACATCCTTCCTCCCCATGGTGTAATTTGTAAAGTAGTTGCAACTGGTGGAGCTTTGAACAACAATTCCCATATCCCATTTAGTCCTTCTTTAGAAATGGTTGTTGAACAAAATCCGAAGTTCCTTTAAAAGGAAACCTAGGCAAAGCGTTTCTGTTGAGTAAAATATCAGGAGACGTCCCAATTGAAAATTTCGAGAAAAATGCTGCTGACTGGATCCAACTGACTTCCGAACAATCTTTTCTCGTCAATCCCAACTCAGGAAAGTTTTGTTGCATAACTGGAAGTAGTGTATCTATTCCACCTGGGAACAAGGATTCAAATATTATTGATACTGTTCTTTTATCTTCACGAGTACTTGAAGGGCTTAGGATGCTGGATATGTAACATCTGATGTCTAAATCTTTTGGAAACTAGGGAGCAACAGATTGAAATCGATGGAAAATATCGGTTACATTTTGTTCCAAAGTTCTGTTCACTCTAAAAACTGTCACAATATTTGGGACAGGAACTAAGTTTAATTTCCACGAAAGAATGACACCAAAGCTAGAACCACCCCCTCCTCGAATAGCCCAAAAGAGATCTTCGCTCATTGATTTTCTATCGAGAATTTTTCCATTAACATCAATGAAACGAACATCGATCACATTATCAGCTCCAAGGCCGTATTTCCTTCTCATCATGCCATATCCTCCCCCACTAAGAAATCCACTAACACCAACAGTATACCAAAGACCAGATGGAAATCCAAGGGTTCTACTTTTTTGTGAAATTGCATAGTATACTTCTCCTAGGGTTGCACCGGCGTCAACCCATGCAATTGCATTTTTAGCGTCAACTTCGATTGATCGAAGATTGATCATATCGAGTAACACAAATGGTACTTTTGCCACATAAGACAAACCCTCGAAATTGTGGCCCCCACCTCGGATTCTAATTTGCATGCCATGTTTTTTGGAACAAAAAATGACAGTTTGGATGTGGGATTCATGAACTGGTGTAACAATAACTCGAGGTTTAGGGGTGGAAGGCGACGAGAAGCGCAAATTATTTATGGAGGCCTGCAGGACAGGTGTGTAGGAAGGGTTATTTGGGGTGTAAATAAGGTTGGAGAATGAGGTTGAGTTTTGAGAATTTAGGGTTAAACATTGAAGAAAATATTGGGGAGTTTGATCGGATGAATTAGCAGCTAGCCCATGAAAATGTTGATGAGAAAAGAAGAAAAAGTAATGAAATCCGAAGGATAGAAGAAGTTGGGATCTTCATATATATTTTTCTGTGCTTGGTGCTAATGGTTTCTTTTGTCGAATGGATAATATATATATATATATATATATATATATATATATATATATATATATATATATATATATATTGTGCATGCCTTCTATTTATTGTAGTAGCTAGTGGTGTTTTCGTTTTTAGGGTTTTTGTGGAAATTACACTATCGCATGCAGATATTTGCTTGTGAATGAACCAAAAAAAAGAAGAAGAGAAGAATAAGACCAATATAATTCAGTACTGTTGTAGTCGCCGATGGCTTATTAGCTACTACCTGTGATGTGATTATGGCATAGGGAATTAAATGAGATTCAGACTTCAGAGTCTGTTGCCAGTACTACCAGTTGGCACCAATTTCTTAACGTTATCGACAGTTTTAACTTAACCAAACTTATAAGTCAACTTATACTTAACTTATAAGTCTTTTAAAATTTGGAGTTCCGAACATGCCCTTAATGGGAGTTAAATGAGATTCAAAGTTTGTTAAGTTGGAGTCGCGATAAGATCTAGAAGAACTCACTTAATGTATGCCAATACATCTATGCCCTTAACGATATAATATAGGGGGAGGGAGGACTGCGCTGCGCATGTGCAGGACACTGCACCTTCTTGAAACCCTTGACATTAACATGCATGGTTATATTAGGAGATTATAGGAACATGAAGTCATTTGTTTAGAAATTAAATTAGGAAAATTGCAAATGTCATATTTATTAATTTTCACACTCTCTCTCCCACCCGAAATCATATTTATAATAATATATGTATATATCTTAAAAATATTTTTTTGTTCAATGTATATTTTAAATTTATTAAATATTTAGTTTTATATATATATATATATATATATATATATATATATATATATATATATATATATATATATATATATATATACTCCTTCTGTTCCTTAATATATGTCGTTTTAGAGAATTATTTTTGTTCTTTAATATAAGTCGTTTGAGAATTTCAAGTAAGCATTAATTATTTAGTTTCCAATATTATCCTAAGTAATAAATATAACTTTGATTCTCTCACTATTTTTTGCCCAATAAATAACACTCTCTTTCTAATATAAGGATAATAAAGATAATTGATATTATATTTAATGTTATACAATTATTTTTTTAATACTTATATAAACTTCTAAATTCTTTAAAATAATTTATATTAAAGAACGGAACTAATATATATAGTAACGATATTATAACAAGACCTTACCACCAACTTAACAATTGTAAAATATTTCACGTTTACAAGTAAGATTTAATCTCTGTGAATATATAAAAGAAAAAAGAAGAAGAAGCCAAAAGATAAGATATTAATTAGAAGAAGAAATTAAATGAGAAACACGTCACTATTAGTCAGACAAATTCAATTCATTGTAATGTTAAATGACTGTGCGACAAAATGATGAAATATAGCCGCGTCAATGAGTCCCCAGCCCCCACGCCCCACGCCCCACGCCCCCCAAAAGCAATTTATGGCTGACTCTCTCTATTTACTAGTAGTACTAATAATATTGTCACCGTATAATATTATGTCATGATTATGGTTAGAATTTTATTAAAACATCAGTTAAAAAATAACGGTGGGAGTATTAATTTATATTAAAACTAGAGAGATATGAAAATGAAATGAATAGACATTTATTATCCCAAGACATTAACTTTGGATATTGTTGGACCATAATATTTTTCATACTGGGCCAGGTCGAATGGACTTATCCTTTGGATTGTGTTATGGGGATATTTCGGTTGGGTCCGGTCAGCCTGGACCGTCTCTCTGTTAGTGGGCTTAGTCAGTGGATCGGTCCATTATGCAAGCTGTCACTTATCCTGCCTTTGATCAGTAATCATCACAAAAGATAGTGGTTGACTATTATGTCTGCCACCTTCCTGCATGGCATTAATGAGGATGGGACTCCGATTACCGGCGGGAGGTAACAGTGGTAGCAGGTAAGGAAATAAGCTACATACTTTCGGCTGAGATGACCGGGGGTGAGGGGAGGTGTCAGAAGATAGTGGGTGGCACGGTAAACCGGGTCTAGAGAACGTATGGGGCAAGGATCACAAAAGGAAAAAAGGTAACAAAACACAACACACCATCATATTTTTACACTCACTCAGACACTAGTCAATATTTTTCTTCCATTGTTAACCTTGTGATCGCCGGTACTGACTCTCACGCCGGAGCTATCCCCCGACGGTCAGGCCGTCAAGCTTTTGGTGTTGACCTGTTGAACTGTGCAGGATCAGGGCGTCTTACGTGATTGGGACGCGGGAGAAGATCTTGGCGTTAACAAATATCTTAAACAATTAAGTTACATTTGGATTGAGATAATACAACAAAGGAAGAATTAATAGAATGTAAAAGTGTAAATTTGATTATCATTTTACATGATAAACTATTCTAACGAAATAAAAATTCATTTCATCCTTTTGATTTTTATTCTACGTAGAAGGTACTGATGTGATAAAATTTATTGTAATAGAATAGATATATATGATGATAAATTTGTCATCATATCACACCAGTATTCACTTCTACCAAAAATCAAACATATATATATATATATATATATATATATATATATATATATATATATATATATATATATATATATGAAAAATTATATCGTAATGATAATTCATCCTTAACACTTCACGGCTAATACAAGCTCAACCAAGGTTGATCAAACTGATCAAAACCTTCCAGATATTCCTCTTCTATCTCTGGGTTTACATGCATTTCTCCCCTATCCATTTGGATGAATTCTAACTATTCAGGATTGTATCTATATATATATATATATATATATATATATATATATATATATATATATATATATATATATATATATACACACACACACATGTGACGCCCCCAAAATAGGTATACAACACCCATTCTGAGTCGCCAAAATACATGGTACAAAAACAACTACATCTTTATTATTACAACACAAGAACTGTGAGTTTAAATACAAATATTGTCATTTAGACAATATCCACACTCAAATAAGCCCTCATTACAATTATTGATACATTATTTCACAAAAATAGTGAGGACTACTAAAGTAACTTCTAGAACCATCATTCCATACCCCGACTAGTACTCGCTACATTCTCGCCTCCTGAGAAAAATGGAACAAAAAGGAAAAGGGTGAGCTCAACTAGCCCAGTAAAGAACATTATGACTAAGATAATACAGAACAAATTATCGTTAGTCTTCAACAGGGAAAAATCTAATAGAATACAATAGACAACAAGTTTTAAATCAATAACTGCAGCGGAAACAGCAAACCATTAGAAGAGTCAAGTAGAGAATGAGTTCTACTATCTTCTAAGATTTAAAAGTCCATCATCAATATTTTATCCCTGTAACAACAATTAATAACCATCTTTAATCAAATATTCATCTTTGCACTACAGGCCAAAGATATTCATTTGTATCACCAGTCGGTCATGTTCATCTCAACACATGTTCATCTTTGCACAACGGGCCAAAGATATTCATCAGTTAATCATTCATCTTTGCACTACGGGCCAAAGATATTCAGTAATATCATCATTTAGGACTGAGGATGATGAAAAATATCTTAAAGAAAACGAATCCAGTGAAACAAAATAACAATATTAAGGATTCATATTTCGATTTATTCATGTCCAAAAATACCTTATAACTATTCATAGTGAAGTAGAATTCAAGAATGATCAAAACATGGATACAATCAAAGCTAGTACCCAGAATAGATATTTTGGACGAAAAGAAGAAATTTTATTTTTCGGTGAATAGTAACTCGTGAATAGTAACTCGTGAATAGTAACTCATGAATAGTAACCCCGACGTGAAAAGTTCCAAATTTGATAAAAATTTCCAACCAATATTTCGGCATAATGATATTGAAGAAATAATATCATTTTTGAATAAAATAACATCCCTTACCTCGTACAGACAGTACTTCTGGTCGGAATACCGGTATAAGGCTGAAAGACACTTGCTCTGATGAATAGAAACTCTCAAAGTATCTAAATACTCACAAAATACACTCAATAATCTAGAGAGAGAAAGAGAGAAAACTTGTTTCTGGTGTGATTTTCAATTCTAACTTAGCCCTCTATTTATAGGAAAATGTTAGCACGCCGAAGCAGACTTAACCTGCAACCTGATGGCTTTACCTGCTACTATTCCCACCCACCACATTTGAATAAAAATCTCAGCACATTTCTTCACCAACCAAGAGTGGGGCCCACCAATTCTAGAATTTTCTACCAAAATGATTAACTCCAAAATTCAACAATTTCTGAACCAGTCATCTCGTAAAATTCATAATAAATCATACGTTCATTTTTAACGGTTCAAAATTTGTGGACATATACTCAACTTATATATGTATAACATATCCAAAAATTACCACGATCCAACGGTCGGATTAAAAATTATAACTCCCGCAAAATATCTCAAAAACCCTGATTTTTAATACCTCCATTCCGACAAAAATACTGATAAAAACCTCAACATTAACTCCTTCATTTTTAACCACAAAAATATATCCCTCATTTATATCCACAAAAATAAATATTTCCTTATCATATGAATCAATAATTAATTATTTACAAATAATATTACAGAATCACATTTATGACAACCAGGCCGTTCCCAGGAAAGAGGGGGCTTTCCAATAAGGATTTCTCCTTACTGGCGCGCAATTAGATGACCAAACCTCTCCTTAGACAGAACTTTCTAGACATTGCCAATAATGTTATCTAATAATATTATTCAAATAATATGAATTATTGATCTGATAATGGGAAATACTGTGTAGTGACAATTATTGAAACAACAGTAATATAAAATATCAACGCAGCAATTATTGAATCAATAAAATAAAATACTGAACAGTAATTACTGTAACCATTATTGAGTAGTGCCTTCTTACGTAAGAATCAATAATTGGTGCAATACAGTGTGCTACTGTGTAACAACGCGTATTACTGTGTTTTAACCACCGGGTATTCCAACAGTATTAACGGTAACAACTACGCCGTTATTAATAAAAAACATATACTTGTCGTTTTCTTCATCCAATCGCTTTCCGTTATGGGGCCCACAAAAGACTGCGCTGTCGTACGAATATTCCCCGACAGGAAGAATATTCCACGACCAAACGAATATTCCCCGACAACAATGAATATTTTATAACCACTTGCTTATTTAAAATATTTACGCATTTTACCCATAACTAACCTCATTAATCAATTTAACACTTACTATTTCAAAATAATAAATAGAGGGAATTTAAATTTCATTTATTAATAATTTGGGGTCTTACAACCTCCCCTCCTTATGAAATTTCGTCCTCGAAATTGACGTACGTACCTGGTGTTTCGAAAAGATGAGGATACCTCGCTTTCATTTCCGTTTCCAACTCCCAGGTCATTTCCTCAATAGCATGGTTTCTCCACAAAACTTTAACTTGTGGTATGACCTTCGTGCGTAGGACATGCTCCTTTCTATCCAAGATCTTGACAGGTACCTCTTCGTACGTTAAGTCTTCAGCTATCTCGTCCGGTTCTAACTCAATAACGTGGTCTGGGTCTTTCACATATTTACGTAACACAGATATATGAAAAACATTATGAACACGAGACATACTTGGAGGTAACGCAAGTCTATAGGCCACATTTCCTACTCGGTCAAGAATCTGAAATGGACCAATAAATCGTGGATTGAGCTTTCCTCTCTTCCCAAATCTTGTAACTCCTTTCCATGGAGCCACACGCAATAATACATGATCCCCAATGTCAAATTCTACGTCCTTCCGATGAAGATCCGCATAACTCTTTTGTCGATCCTGTGCCGTTTGTATACGTTGTCGAATCGTTTGAATCTTCTCTGTAGTCATGCGTACCAACTCTGGTCCCAACAATGTTGCTTCACCCACCTCGTCCCAGCATACTGGAGAGCGACACCTTCGTCCATATAATGCTTCAAATGGGGCCACACCTATACTTGCCTGATAACTGTTATTGTAAGAGAATTCCACCAATGGTAGGTACTTATCCCAACTCCCTTTGAAATCTAGGACACAAAGTCTTAATAGATCTTCAAGAGTTTGAATAGTCCTCTCTGATTGTCCGTCCGTTTGAGGATGGTATGCCGAACTAAATCGTAAATCTGTGCCCATAGCTTTTTGTAAGCTAACCCAAAATCTTGAAGTGAATCTTGGGTCACGATCCGAAACTATGGATACTGGCATGCCATGCAGTCTCACAATCTCATCTACGTATATACGAGCAAGACGTTCAAGGGAATAAGTCTCCCGTATCGGCAAGAAATGAGCAGACTTGGTTAATCTATCAACAATAACCCAAATAGCATTTATGCCTTGAGAAACCGTGGGAAGACCCGTAACGAAATCCATGGTAATGTGTTCCCACTTCCATTTCGGAATCTCAAGTGGTTGCAATGGACCCTTTGGTACTTGATGTTCCGCCTTTACACGTTGACAAGTTAAACACCTCGAGATAAACTTTGCAATCTCTCTCTTCATATTATTCCACCAAAATGTATGTCGTAGATCACGATACATTTTGGTACTTCCAGGATGGATTGCAAATGGTGTATTGTGTGCTTCCATCATGATCTTGTACTTCAAATCAGAATTGTTAGGAACACAGAGTCTAGAGTGGACTCGAAGTATTCCTTCTTCATCGATTCTTGCTTCTGGAATAGAACCTTCTTGCACTTTCTTCTTCATACGCATCAGCTCTATGTCCGTAGCTTGAGCAGCTTTAACTTTATCGATTAAAGTCGGTTCTACTCGTATATTTGATATCATCATGTGGGTACTTGGAGCCTTCATCTCTATCTCCATCCTTTGCAAGTCATACAAAATGGGCCTTTGTGTTAACAACATTGCACTCGTACCCGCATATGATCTTCTACTCAATGCGTCAGCTACTACGTTTGCTTTTCCAGGATGATATTGGATGGTATGATCGTAATCTTTCAACAGCTCGAGCCAACGTCGCTGCCGCATGTTGAGTTCCTTTTGGGTGAAGAAATATTTAAGGCTTTTATGATCTGTATAGATCTCCACTTTCTCCCCATACAGGTAGTGTCTCCAGATCTTCAACGCGAAAACTACTGCTGCCAACTCCAAATCATGAGTAGGATAATTCCTCTCATATTCTTTGAGTTGTCGCGAGGCATAGGCTATGACTTTCCCATGTTGCATGAGAACACATCCTAACCCTTTGCCTGAAGCATCACTGTAGATAACAAATCCATCCGAACCAGATGGTATTGTCAGAACAGGTGCCGAAATGAGTCTCCTCTTAAGCTCTTGAAAACTCTTCTCGCATTCCTCGCTCCATACGAATTTGATATCTTTCCGAGTCAGCTGAGTTAACGGGGTAGCGATTCGAGAAAACCCTTCCACGAATCTTCGATAATAACCAGCTAAGCCTAGAAAGCTACGTACTTCGGTCACCGTCTTTGGTTGCTCCCAACTTTGTATTGCTTCAATCTTCGCCGGGTCAACAGATACTCCATGTTTTGACACCACGTGCCCTAGGAAAGCTACTTCCTCAAGCCAGAACTCGCATTTCTTCAACTTGGCATATAACTTATTTTCACGCAGCCTTTGGAGTACCAGCTTCAAATGATGCTCATGATCTTCACGGCTTTTGGAATATATGAGGATGTCATCAATAAAGACAACAACGAACTGATCCAAATAATCCTTAAATACTCGGTTCATCATATCCATGAAAGCCGCAGGAGCATTAGTCAATCCAAAAGACATAACTAGGAACTCATAATGCCCGTACCGAGTTCTGAAGGCAGTCTTTGGAATATCCTCAGTTTTAACCTTCAGCTGATGATATCCAGAACGAAGATCGATCTTTGAAAAGAACTGTGCTCCTTGTAACTGGTCAAACAGGTCATCAATACGAGGTAGCGGATACCTATTCTTAATAGTGACATGGTTTAATTCCCGGTAATCAATACAAAGTCGCATACTCCCGTCTTTCTTCTTTACAAATAAAACAGGAGCACCCCAAGGAGATGTACTAGGACGAATGAAACCGATGTCCAACAACTCTTGTAGTTGGACCTTTAACTCCTGAAGTTCAATAGGAGCCATTCGATATGGGGTTTTAGAAATGGGCTTTGTACCAGGTTCAAGTTCAATAAAGAATTCAATTTCTCGTTCCGGGGGTAGACCGGGAAGTTCTTCAGGAAATACGTCAGGAAAGTCAATAATAACAGGAATATTATTCAAATTTGACGTGTCTTTATTCAAATCCATAACATGGGCTAAGAAAGCTTGACATCCGTTTTTTAATAAACGAATGGCTTTATGGCTTGATATAACAGTGATTGATTTTAATGGCTTAGTTGTTTGAATTCGTACAACAGGTTGGTTAGGAATATGAAAACTAACAACCTTACGAAAACAATCAATTTTGGCATGATGAGTAGTTAGCCAATCAATCCCTAAAATCACATCAAAAGCAAGTATCTTTAAAGAGATAAGGTCAACAGGTAAGGTGATGGTACCAACTTGGATCACACAAGATTTATAAACAGTGGATGTGATGAAAGTTTCTCCTAACGGAGTCTCCACAGATAAATCAAAGTCTAACTTCTCCGGAGTCAAGTTTAAACGTTGAGCACAAGCAGGAGAGATAAAAGAATGGGTAGAACCGGTATCTAATAAGGTATAAACTTCGCATGAATTTATGATTAGCTTACCCGTGATCACCTCGTTTGGGTTCCTCGCATGTTGACCAGTCACGACAAACGCTCTTCCAGGAACCGTTGACTTTATCTTTTCTGGGACAGCTTTTTGAGTCACCATCCCCGCTGGACTTGGTTTTGCTACAGTGCAATCTCGAGCGATATGTCCTTCCTTTCCACAATTATAACATACCTTAAACTGTTGTGGGCAGTTTGGGCTGATATGTCCTTCTTTTCCGCACTTATAGCATATAACCGGTGGTCGTTCTCCTCCCTTGGAACCAGTTGCTGTTGGTGCTGACGTCTTCGTATTGTCATTGTTGAATCTCCTCTTTTTAAAATCTCCTCCCGACTCGCTTCTTCTATTTTCATAGCCACGATTACCACCAGAGTGGTTGCCGTTCTTGTCTGTATTTTTCTTTCTCCGCTGGTTATCATTGTTCTGATGACTGCTGTCACCGATATGATCCTGGTTGTGATCCCTCAGTTGACCGTACTCGTTATCTCGCTCTAATAATTGAGCCATGTTGACAACATCTGAATAGAGAGAAAATTTATGAGAAATGAGATATTGACGTATGCCGGGTTTCAAACCTCTCAGAAACATCCTCGTCATACGTTCCTCATTCTCCACCAAATGAGGTGCAAACCTGGACAACTCTGCAAACTTTGCCTCGTACTGAGATACCGTCATATTATTCTGCTCTAGTCTAATAAACTCTACCTCCTTCATATGACGAATACTTTCAGGAAAGTACTTGTCATTGAACAGTTTTTGAAATGTCTCCCAAGACATGCTGAGTGCGGTTGGATGGGTACGCTTCACAGACTCCCACCAGTAATCTGCCTCGCCACGGAACATAAAGGTGGCGAATGGAACCTTCTGTTCCTCCGTGCATCCCAAGACATCGAATATCTTGGTAATTTGCTTGACCCACGTTTCCGCCATGATCGGATCCGGCTTTCCCTTAAATTCTGGTGGTCCCAATTCTTTGAACTGTTTGGCTGTGACAAACCGTGAATTGCTATCATTTCCTCCTGTATTTTGAACACGAGTCTCCCTTGTCTGGTTTTGCATGAATTGCAAAAAACTTCTAAACATTCCATCGTTCATCATCTGCTCATTGGTGTTGTTCACAGGAGGAACATTGCCAGCCTGTTGCACGTTCTCCTCGTTGGTAAGCACCGGTGTCTCCACGGTCTCATTTACTCCACTATTAACATTCTCAGTCGACATTCTCAAATACTGCCATAAAACAAGGGTTAATTAAATAAATTAACAAATCACATAATACCCCTATATTATGACTGACCAATAAATAAGCTTAGGTAGGACACACTAGCGAAGGATTCGTCTCTCCCCTCCTAGTTCTATTCCCCGATCTCCGCCAGAGATCATATCCCTAAGCTCTGATACCAACTGTGACGCCCCCAAAATAGGTATACAACACCCATTCTGAGTCGCCAAAATACATGGTACAGAAACAACTACATCTTTATTATTACAACACAAGAACTGTGAGTTTAAATACAAATATTGTCATTTAGACAATATCCACACTCAAATAAGCCCTCATTACAATTATTGATACATTATTTCACAAAAATAGTGAGGACTACTAAAGTAACTTCTAGAACCATCATTCCATACCCCGACTAGTACTCGCTACATTCTCGCCTCCTGAGAAAAATGGAACAAAAAGGAAAAGGGTGAGCTCAACTAGCCCAGTAAAGAACATTATGACTAAGATAATACAGAACAAATTATCGTTAGTCTTCAACAGGGAAAAATCTAATAGAATACAATAGACAACAAGTTTTAAATCAATAACTGCAGCGGAAACAGCAAACCATTAGAAGAGTCAAGTAGAGAATGAGTTCTACTATCTTCTAAGATTTAAAAGTCCATCATCAATATTTTATCCCTGTAACAACAATTAATAACCATCTTTAATCAAATATTCATCTTTGCACTACAGGCCAAAGATATTCATTTGTATCACCAGTCGGTCATGTTCATCTCAACACATGTTCATCTTTGCACAACGGGCCAAAGATATTCATCAGTTAATCATTCATCTTTGCACTACGGCCAAAGATATTCAGTAATATCATCATTTAGGACTGAGGATGATGAAAAATATCTTAAAGAAAACGAATCCAGTGAAACAAAATAACAATATTAAGGATTCATATTTCGATTTATTCATGTCCAAAAATACCTTATAACTATTCATAGTGAAGTAGAATTCAAGAATGATCAAAACATGGATACAATCAAAGCTAGTACCCAGAATAGATATTTTGGACGAAAAGAAGAAATTTTATTTTTCGGTGAATAGTAACTCGTGAATAGTAACTCGTGAATAGTAACTCATGAATAGTAACCCCGACGTGAAAAGTTCCAAATTTGATAAAAATTTCCAACCAATATTTCGGCATAATGATATTGAAGAAATAATATCATTTTTGAATAAAATAACATCCCTTACCTCGTACAGACAGTACTTCTGGTCGGAATACCGGTATAAGGCTGAAAGACACTTGCTCTGATGAATAGAAACTCTCAAAGTATCTAAATACTCACAAAATACACTCAATAATCTAGAGAGAGAAAGAGAGAAAACTTGTTTCTGGTGTGATTTTCAATTCTAACTTAGCCCTCTATTTATAGGAAAATGTTAGCACGCCGAAGCAGACTTAACCTGCAACCTGATGGCTTTACCTGCTACTATTCCCACCCACCACATTTGAATAAAAATCTCAGCACATTTCTTCACCAACCAAGAGTGGGGCCCACCAATTCTAGAATTTTCTACCAAAATGATTAACTCCAAAAATTCAACAATTTCTGAACCAGTCATCTCGTAAAATTCATAATAAATCATACGTTCATTTTTAACGGTTCAAAATTTGTGGACATATACTCAACTTATATATGTATAACATATCCAAAAATTACCACGATCCAACGGTCGGATTAAAAATTATAACTCCCGCAAAATATCTCAAAAACCCTGATTTTTAATACCTCCATTCCGACAAAAATACTGATAAAAACCTCAACATTAACTCCTTCATTTTTAACCACAAAAATATATCCCTCATTTATATCCACAAAAATAAATATTTCCTTATCATATGAATCAATAATTAATTATTTACAAATAATATTACAGAATCACATTTATGACAACCAGGCCGTTCCCAGGAAAGAGGGGGCTTTCCAATAAGGATTTCTCCTTACTGGCGCGCAATTAGATGACCAAACCTCTCCTTAGACAGAACTTTCTAGACATTGCCAATAATGTTATCTAATAATATTATTCAAATAATATGAATTATTGATCTGATAATGGGAAATACTGTGTAGTGACAATTATTGAAACAACAGTAATATAAAATATCAACGCAGCAATTATTGAATCAATAAAATAAAATACTGAACAGTAATTACTGTAACCATTATTGAGTAGTGCCTTCTTACGTAAGAATCAATAATTGGTGCAATACAGTGTGCTACTGTGTAACAACGCGTATTACTGTGTTTTAACCACCGGGTATTCCAACAGTATTAACGGTAACAACTACGCCGTTATTAATAAAAAACATATACTTGTCGTTTTCTTCATCCAATCGCTTTCCGTTATGGGGCCCACAAAAGACTGCGCTGTCGTACGAATATTCCCCGACAGGAAGAATATTCCACGACCAAACGAATATTCCCCGACAACAATGAATATTTTATAACCACTTGCTTATTTAAAATATTTACGCATTTTACCCATAACTAACCTCATTAATCAATTTAACACTTACTATTTCAAAATAATAAATAGAGGGAATTTAAATTTCATTTATTAATAATTTGGGGTCTTACAACACACACACAGCCGATCAAGTCCGGGAGTCCGGATTTTTTTAAAATCCGGACCTTTTTTTTTTTTTTTGCTTTTTTTTTTAAATAACTAAAAAAAAATATTTAATATTTTATAGAACTGAAATTTTTCCATAATACAATGTTTTGGACGTGTTTTGAATACCTATACCAAAAAGTGGTGGTACAGTCTGCACAGACAGTACCACCATGTTTTGTTATACGTACCCAAATCACACCCAAAACACTGTATTATGAAAAAATTTCAATTCCATAAATTTTTTTTTTTTTTAGTTGTTTCAAAAAAAAAAAAAGCAAAAATAAAAATAAAAAAATAGTCCGTATTTTATAGAGTCCGGGATCCCGGACTGGATCCGGACTCTATATATATATATATATATATATATATATTCACTAACTATTTGGGATGAATGTACCAATATACTAAAAAATGGATTTAGTTTGGTTATAGTTTACAAAATATAGTTATAATTTTATTAAAAACTAAAATAATATAACTTTTTAATATGGGTTCAAATTTCAACCTTAGTTCCTTATGACCCAATGAAATAAATTACTTAAATATATTGATATTGATTTTTTAATATTTTTTATACATTCTTTCTTCCTCAATTTTTTTTATAGAAATAATATTTTCACATGACTCTCTTCCACATTTACGTGGACCCACCCACTATTTTCACAGGAGTAGCTGATGTGAAAAGAATAATTCTAGAGAAACAAACTATTTTACAAATATTTTACAAACTGCTGATGTGGCATACTCCGCTTCAGCATATTGTGTGAGACCGAAGACTACATTGAAACAATTTATTGATCAATACACTGAGGTAGAGTATGCCACATCAACAATTTATAAAATATTTGTAAAATAGTTTGTGTCTATAACACTACTCGATGTGAAAATATCAGATCATTTTTTCAAACTCTCTAAAATTATCAGAACCCACTGCTCGAATTGCTTTATAGGTTGAATCCCAGAACAAACCAATGCCTAGAAGTCAACGCTCACCTATATATAACTCAAAATCACATTTGGGTCCTCAGGCAGATGCTTATCAAAATGCTCAACCAATTCGAAAGAATTCAATAACTCAGGCTGTATCATCGACTTTCTTCATAAGAATTGGTTTTGGGTGTTGAACAAAATCTAAATCCAGCTCGTTACCAAGCCTCTTGCAAAGCAAGATGTCCTGGTTTCAATCCCCATCCCCAGAAACCAAAAGAAAAAGAAATCAAGCTTGTTGAAACCTTTCATCAACTCCCAAGTGTTGATCAGTTCACAGAGTATTTGTAAACTAAATTGCAAAGTATAGGTACAGAGTCTTGAAATATGTTAAATACTTGAATTTATGGGCAACCTTTAAATTTTAATCATTAGCAGCATAGAGTAATAATATCTACTTCAGGGTATGAGTTCTATGATTTCTCTTTTCTTCTTCTTGTTTTTCTCCTCCAATATGAAACTATGGAACTCTATGAACTGAACTTAATTCAACTCCACAATCAGGATTACAGAATACATATTTTAGATGAATAAATTTCAAATTTTTTTGGGATTAAGATATTAAATTCATAATATATGATATGTGAATCTTGGGTAAAATGCTTTTGCATTTAATCGGGGGGGGGGGGGGGGGTACAGTTCACCACTTCTTGCATTATTGCATGCATTCGCAGTTGTGATGTTGTGTAATGTGTCACCTTTAGCTCCCTTTTTCTCTCCTACATTTTATTCCTAAAATCTCTCATATATATATATATATATATATATATATATATATATATATATTAAGACCCATATATTTCAATTATTATTTAAATATTTATTTATTTTAACTGCATACACATACTGTGAGTCGCAAACATTAGTACTAATAAATACTCTAATAAATATGAAGTTTACATATAACAACCAACTCGTGGCCATCCATCTATACACGCGCATTGTGCATTATGACTTGTCGGGGAGAACAATATTGAGCCTAGACATATACATGCCCACTCAACTTATCATATCAATTGGAGTAAAATATATGAGAAACGCAGAACACATATATGAGATTAATGTCGATTAATATTATTGCACCAAGTAAAAGAAAAAAAATACACATTCATGAAGGTATTTATGATTAAAAATACCCTACAACTTAACATAGAACAAATATAATTTATTGAAGAAACCAGCAGCATGCAACATATCCTACATTATCAACCATTATGAAAGAGTCGGAATACTTTGCTCATGCCTGAAGAAGTTACCAGGGTCAACCACAGACTTCACTCGGACAAGCCTGTCAAAATTATTTTTAAAGTACTTTTTACCCCATCGACTCGCTTGTGTGTAGCTTATACTATCTTGTAGGTTGTTTACTCCGAAATCAAGATCATCATAATTCACATATGCAACTCTTGGAAACTTGGAGGCAAAAGGACCCATATATTTGTATAGGCTTTGAAGCCATTCCACCCTTTGTGTCTCATCAGCTTCAGTAGTGATTCCCATATTCATCATATACAAGTTTCCATTTCTATGTGGGAATGGAAGGGCCGACTCTGAAATCTCATACATCCTTCCACCCCATGGTGTAATTTGTAAAATAGCTACAACTGGTGGAGCTTTGAACAACAATTCCCATATCCCATTTAGGCCTTCTTTAGAAATTGGTTGTTGAACAAAATCCGAAGTTCCTTTAAAAGGAAACCTAGGCAAAGCGTTTCTGTTGAGTAAAATATCAGGAGACGTCCCAATTGAAAAATTTGAGAAAAAGGCTGCTGACTGGATCCAACTAACTTCCGAACAATCTTTTCTTGTCAATCCCAACTCGGGAAAGTTTTGTTGCATAACTGGAAGTAGTGTATCTACTCCACCTAGGAACAAGGATTCAAATATTATTGATACTGTTCTTTTATCTTCACGAGTACTTGAAGGGCTCAGGATGCTGGATATGTAACATCTAATATCTAGATCTTTTGGAAACTTGGGAGCAATAGATTGAAACCGATGAAAAATATCAGTTACATTTTGCTCTAAAGTTCTGTTCACCCTAAAAACTGTCACAATATTTGGGACAGAAACTAAGTTTAATTTCCACGAAAGAATGACCCCAAAGCTAGAACCACCCCCTCCTCGAATAGCCCAAAAGAGATCTTCGCCCATTGATTTTCTATCGAGAATTTTTCCATTAACATCAATGAAACGAACATCGATCACATTATCAGCTCCAAGACCATATTTCCTTCTTATCATGCCATATCCTCCTCCACTAAGAAATCCAGTAACACCAACAGTATACCAAAGACCGGCTGGAAATCCAAGAGTTCTACTTTTTTGTGAAATTGTATAGTATAATTCTCCTAGGGTTGCACCGGCGTCAACCCATGCAGTTGCACTTTTAGTGTCAACTTCGATTGATCGAAGATTGATCATATCGAGTAACACAAATGGTACTTTTGCCACATAAGACAAACCCTCAAAATCGTGACCCCCACTTCGGATTCTAATTTGCATGCCATATTTTTTGGAACAAAAAATGACAGTTTGGATTTGGGATTCATGAACTGGTGTAACAATGACTCGAGGTTTAGGGGTTGAAGGCGATGCGAAGCGCAAATTGTTTATCGAAGCCTGCAGGACAGATGTGTAGGAAGGGCTATTTGGGGTGTAAATAAGGTTGGAGAATGTGGTTGAGTTTTGAGAATTTAGGGTTAGACATTGAAGAAAATCTTGAGGAGTTTGATCAGCTGAATTAGCTGCCCATGAAAAAGTAGATGAGAAAAGAAGAAAAAGGAGTGAAATCTGAAGGAAAGAAGAAGTTGGGATTTTCATAATGTTGTTAACTTGATGCTAATGATTTCTTTTGTTGAATGAATAAAACATTGTGCATGCCTTCTATTTATAGTAGTGTTTTCTCTTGGGTTGTCTTGGAAATTACCATATTGCATGCAGATGTTTACATGTGAATGAACCATAAAAAGAAGAAGAATAAGACCAATTCTCTTGCCACCAATTTCCTGACGCGGTTGACAGAATTGTTCTTCTACGTACCAAGACTTTTAGTAGCTTAGCTTTGACCCTTTCTAATTACTTTAGGAAAGTGATATTTTTACATACTCCCTCTCTCCCTATTTAAATGACGTTTTAGAGTTTTTTATTTATCTTTAATTAATTGACGTTTGTTCAAATATAGGAGAATTAATGATAATTTTTCCAAAATTACCCCTCATTACTCTACCTATTTTTTTGATACTTTAAACTCTTGTGCTATGATAAATTAATGATTTAAGGATATTATAGACAATTGAGTACTATATTTAATGCTTTCCAATCATTATCTTAATTCTTGTGCACATCTCTAAAACGTTATTTTAATAGAGACGGAGGGAGTAGTTTTTTAAATTTTCATATGAAAATTGTCATTATAGATCTTATAGCAACGGTTTTTACAGTCGCTATACATCTATAGCGACACTTTTCACATAAAAATATCAAAAAATCACGTGAAAATATCAATTAATTTTACTTTATTATAAACCTTGTAAATATCTTATTTTCTGATTAATTACAAAATGTCTACATGTGAAATTAAATATTAGTATTGATCAGTTACACTCCATTAACAGTAGATGTGTACTTTCTCTGATATCAATTCTACAATACATTTAATTTTTATTTTTGATATATATTTCATTAAAATAAATATAATTAAATGGGAAACTAATTAATATGAAGGAAAGCTTCAGTTATTGATTTGAACTCAATAATAGAAAGTTGTCGAGTGAATTCATTATTTTATATTGTCATTATATTTTGAATTATTTCAATATTTTATTTTAATGAAACTAGTATATATGCGTGCCCTTGAAATACACCTTTGCCCTTAATGATATTAAGGGAGGGAGGACTGCGCATGAGCAGCCTGCAGGACACTGCACCTTCCATAAACCCTTGATATTAACATGGTTCGAAGTTTCCATACTAGCACCCAATGGCAGCAGTACGTGGGTAAAATTTAAAATTTTTAAATTTGGAGGAGTAAATAAATAAATGTAAAAAATTTAAATTAAAAAAATAAAATAATATATATATATATATATATATATATATAGAAAATGATTCATATTAAATATTTGCTATAGATAAAAATTAGATAAATAATATCATAACCATCTATTTTAATAATCAAGAACGCAGATTAAATATGAAAATTGCATGTCCGTCAGACCAAAATTCCAAAGACCATCCGCCATATGAAGCAGCGGATGGTAAATAAGGCAACATTCTTGTCAACTAGTCACAACAGTCAACTAGTGGAACATTTCTTATCACATTTCCGCTTGTCCACTAGTTGACAAGATTCCACTACATGGCTGATTCCACTATGGATGATTCCACTAGTTGACAAGATTCCACTACATGACTGATTCCACTAGTTGACAAGAATGTTGCCTTATTTTACCATTCGCTACTTCGTCTGACGGATGGTCTATGAAATTTTTTGCTCGCTACTTTATCTGGCGGACGACCAATTTTTATATTTAATCTGCACCTTTGATTATTGGAATAGATGGTTATGTTGCTATTTGTCCAATTTTCATTCATAGCAAATACTTGCTATGGATCATTTCCCTATATATATACACACGTAAAGTTGTAATTAGGGTAAAGGAGTAAATTAAAAAAAAGTGTGACACAGATTCATCGAGCCATGCCATCGACTCTCTGGAACCGCTTTATAATATAGATGTATCAATTTTTTTCAAGGTTGTTAAAATCGGGATCCCATATAGGATCATTTTGAGGTTAACGGGATCGGATCGTAAAATCATAAGATTCTATGAAAATAAAATATAAATTATTTTAATATAAGAATGTACCTTAAATACGCAATATTTACCATAATTATGTTTTATATCTCTCTCTCATCTAATATTTAAATTATCAAAGAAATTTAAAGCTCACATTGATTATTACATTTTTAAAAGAATTTGACCACAACCTTCACATAAAATAGATTTTTTATTATATTTACGAACATATATAATCAATAAACTTAATACTTGTAAAAATCAATTACTAGTTTCACATATATAAAGTGGTAAGACAATCAATTAATTATAACTTGAGCACTAATAGTGTAATAAAGTAATTCAACTAATGAAGGGAGTACCTAGTAGCCATATTCAAAAATCAAATACATTTCATTTGAGGTTTAGAGTTTTAAAAATTAGGAGTTTAATTTTTTTTATTTAGTTAAATCATTTGTGCAAGTCAAAAAAACCGAAAATACATGTTTTTAGTTCACTTTGATAAGATCATATGATGCCACATCGATTTTAGGATCCTACAATTCCACGCGATTCTATGCGATCCTATGCATATATATTTTCATTCTACTCAGATTCGGATCGTTTTCCTTAAA
Organism: Panax notoginseng; assembly: GCA_016801055.1. NCBI lineage: Eukaryota > Viridiplantae > Streptophyta > Magnoliopsida > Apiales > Araliaceae > Panax > Panax notoginseng. The sequence goes on along the minus strand of CM029019.1, from coordinate 15,185,204 downwards.
TGAGACGGCGATCCTAGGTACAATCAATCCTGTTCAGAATTTTAAAAACCATGATTTTAAATTTTTTATGTAATAGTATTATATTAACATTGTTGTAATCATACTCAATCTCATGTATTGATGTACGTTTAAATTATAACTCGATAGAAAATTTTCGCAATATTCATTCTTAAATTTGTTAACGTTTAATTTAATAGTAACGATATGATAATTCCAATTTTCAAGGAAAAAAATAATAATTTTTGAGACCACCTTACCACGAAAAATATTCCTTAATAATATTAAAAGATTTGAAGCATTAACAAATTACAAGTAAACGAAATATGATTCAACTGCATGAGTGAAAAAAAAGAAGAGAGAAGATATTCGAAGAAGAAAATGCCAAGAAACAAGACGCAATACTAGACCAATTCATTGTTGATCAGTTAGTATAAGTGACGATGGGGAGTTAAATGATGGAGTATATAATTCAAAGTCTCCCCAACCAAAATGTCAACGCAGTTAAATGGTTGTTAATTATCCTTGACCAGTCTTCCCAACCCCAACCCTAACCCCAACCCCAACCCCAACCCCAACCCTAACTAACTCTCTCTAGTTGTGTCCCGTGCTTCCGGTATTATATGGACGGTAGAATTTATCCCAAATTTTGGACGGCACAAATGATTTATTAGAGTGAGCGGAAAATTCAAAATCAATTATATTTTGTTAGATAGATAGTAATATTTACTCAATTTGCACTTCTTAAATGTCACGTAGAACAAATATAAAAATGTGGCTTTACTTATTTATACTGACAGTATAAATATTATCACGAGGCTAAATATTACATTGACATTATCAGCCACCATTAAGGTGCATGATTGTATATTTTCTAAAAATGTATTTTGTTCTAATTAACAAAACAAAATACAATGCTTCTTGTAATTTTAGCTTTCATTTTTGTCGGTAAAATAAATTAAACTCATAACCAATATTGACAAACAAGATGAGGGAGTAGCTCCGTTGTCGTTTTAAAATTGTACATAAGTATTAAGAAAATAATTGTATAACATTAAATATATTATCAATTGTCTATATTGTCCTTGTATTAAAAAAAAGAGTGTTATTTGTTGAGTAAAAAATAGTAAGAGAACCAAAGTTAAATTTAATGCTTGGGGTAATATTAGAAACTAAACAATTAATGTTTACTTAAAATTCTCAAACGACTTATATTAAAGAATAAAAATATTACTCTAAAACGATTTATATTAAGAAACGGGGGTAGTAGTAAACATTTTTTAGGTATATAGGAGGCTAATGGGAAGTTGATAATCATTTGAATGCCCAAGTTAATTAAAAGATAATTAAGACTTTTGCTTTATGAACAAGCTAGTACTCTACAACTACTCATCATTAAGATTTCTTTTCTTAATTTTTCTTTTTACAATTACACATTTATTTTTATTTTAATATATATAAACAATCCAATTCATTCAAGGATATATATATATATATTTACATTCAAATAAATTCGAAATTAATTTATATATATGATGGAAAACCATCATTTATTGATTTGAGCTCAATAATACAAAGTTGTCGAGTGTACTATTCAATATTACACTAAATTAATAGACATTTATTGTATTGGGACATTATATTTAGGGTATTGTCCAACCCCGTATGGGACTATTCTATTTAATGAAATACTTATCCAGTATTCTCGATCAGAAAGTATTTCTTATTAGTATATCATCTATGTATGTCGGTTCTCATTTTTTTGGGACATATTTTTGTCAACTCGATATATCTTTAAGAATTAGGAAAATTGCATAAGCCATCTTCCTTAATTATTTTTTTATTTTTTTTCTTCTGAATAATGCAAAACACATTGGTATGCCATCTAGAATTAAGTCTACTATCTGAATTTGAACAAGTTGAATAAAAGTTTAAACTTGTCCGCAGTACATTGTATTGTGTGTGTGTGTGTGTGTGTATATATATATATATATATATATATATATATATATATATATATATATATATATATATATATATATATATATATACTTTGCTTTGTAAGAATTGGATTAATGGTTTGTCAAATTGGGTGTGCATACACAGTATTCTGGAAAAACAAAACAATAATGATAGAGGCTATTCAATTCAAAACACCAACTTAAGATTTACAAAAAGAATAATAATAATAATAATAAAAATTAATGTTTTACGCAAAAATATTGTTTTTGAGTAGACTTCAAAACGCCTAAATACTCTTAGAAATCCTCTATAAAATTGTTTGTGAATTGAAGTCAAAATACCGCGCAATACTTTAACAATATATTTGAAAATAGACTTATTTTCTCTTTTTGGGACCCGCAATCGCTACCCTATTTTAATATATATATATATATATATATATATATATATATATATATATATATATATATATATATGTGTGTGTGTGTGTGTGTGTGTGTGTGATATTAATATTTTTTTATGATTTTTTTCTTACTTTATTGTGAGATTCACGCATGCATGTATATATATCAAATTATAATTATATTTATTAAATTTGAATATATATTATTATAATTATTTAATTTGTATTTAAGAATTATAAATTAATATTTAAATTATCCTTGAAATAACTAACCAAATTAATTAGATAAGATTTTCTCTTGGCTTGTTATATACTTATATTGATTTATAGGAAATATTATGGATGTTATTTTTTATTTAGAGAAAATATTAAGTATTAGTTGTGTTCCGTGCCTCCGGTATTAGATGGACGGTTAGATTTATCTTAAATTTTGGACAATTTAAATTATTTATTAGAGTGAGTGAAAAATTCAAAATTAATTATATTTTATTAAATAAATTCCTGGCGTCAAGGTTCAAAAATAAGACGTCTTTGGCCCTACGTATCTCGGTACTTAATGAAGAACTAATTATGACACAGTGAAGGCACTATAATATTGTATATTATATTCAGTAAATTATTGTTTTAATTTCCCTTTTGAGCAGACATATTACATATATCATTTTAAGGAATTGAATTTCTTGAAGAGAGAGATTAAATTGCCAGAAGAAGAAGAAGAAGAAAAAGGGATCATAAATAGTCTTATATATAGTTGTATATAGTATTCCTTCACTATTTGAAATAAGAGTCCAGCTCACTAAATCAAAATCGTGCAATTTTTTAACATAAAATTTAAAGTAGTCCTCTGAATTAATAAATATTTAGGCCTTAAAATAATAGTTATAATATAATATATTAAAATAATAGTAATATAATATATTAAGTGCAAATTTAGATAAAGACTTATAATAATTCTTTGTGTAGTTAATTATATCGAGTATAAAATCTTAAGTTGTGTTTGATTAGCTCTTAACGCCTCTTAACTAGTGTGTCTTTGATTCGGTCAGAGACAAAATTTATTTAATAATTTTTTTTGACTCTTAATTCCTCTTAATCAATTAGACATAAAATTAATTCTAAACCAACCAAGGGTATGTCTGAATAATTTTGTTTTTTGGACAGAACTAATCTCTTCAATATTACTCCTATATCCCTAAATTCCTTTACCCATTAAAAAACCCCCAAATTCTCCATTAATCCGTCTTTAATCTGACCAATAATCTGCCATTAATCCTCCATTAAAATCCCCAAATTCTATAATCCCTGTCGATTGAAACCATGCCAAAATATTAGAATCAGTGTTAGCCACGAAGCCCACCATCTGATCTAGAAATTAAACACACACACACACACATATATATATATACTTGGAATAATAAACCAAATCTACAATTCCACCATGAGTCATTCAACCTAACAATATCCAGATTAAAAAGAAGAAGAAAAGCACATTAAGAAGAGAAGAAAAAGAGAGAGAAGAAGAAGCACAAACCCACTATTTTGCTTTTTTGCATTCTCTTTTCTGTTAGAGATGAGAGAAGGGGAAAAAATGAAGAGAGAGATACGAGACGAAAATGGGGAAGAAGGGTGAACTGCTGGGAAAGTGAGTTTTGTTTAAGGGTTAAAATGATAAAATACAACTATTCATACATTAAAAAAAATTAATTATCAAATAATATTTTTTCATTCAAATATAATTTTAAACAGATACTTTATATTATTCAGATATCTAAGTTATTCAGATCTTAATTTTCAATTTTATCAAACACAACTTTACTCTCTCCGTCCCATAATATATGACGTTTTAGAATTGTGCACAGAATTTAAAGAAGTGAATGTATAGTATTAAATATAATATTAATTATCTGTAATACCCTTTACCATATACTTATCTCATACTCTCTTTCATCTGTAATATTATCTAAAACGTCATATATTATGGGACAGAGAGTAATATAATACTTTTTTAAAATTCAATAGACAAATGGAAGAGAAATAAATTACTCCCTCTGTCTCTATTTAAAAGACCTTTTAGAGATGGACACAAGAATTAAAATAATGATTAAAAAATATTAAATATAATACTCAATTATCTATAATACTCTTAAATCATTAATTTATCATAGCACAAGAGTTTAAAGAACTAAAAAAATAGGTAGAGTAATGAGGGATAATTTTAAAAAAATTGTCATTAATTTTTCTAAATTTGAATAAATGTCAATTAATTAAGGACAAATAAAAAATTTTAAAATATTATTTAAATAAGGACAGAGAGAGTAGTTCTCTGTAATAAATGTTTAGGGATGATACGAAAAACTAAGTAATTAATTATTTCTAGTTAATAAAGATTAAATTTTGATGGTTGATATTACTAGAATAAAAATGTTTTGCCAGAAGAAATACACGTTAAACAAAATTCTTATAATTATTCTAACGTGGACACGTAAAATTTTAAAAGAGCTCAAACAGTGTCAACGTCCAAATTATTGTCTCTCTAGAAGTACAATGCATTTATGAGAAGTTGTTCAAAAGTAGGCCAAACTTTAAAGAGAGGGAGAGGGAGAGGGAGAGGGAGAGGGAGATTAACTAGTTGGCAGTTGAGAGAAATTAACTGAGGTTGAGATCAGAAGAACATGCAATTAATGGTCAATGTATTACTATTATATGTGGTCTTCAATGTATTCCTATATGGTCATGGTGTCAGAATTTTGTAACTCAATTCAGCTTAAGAATAATTTGGATCGGTAAGCATAAAATTAATTTTATGTGAAGTTCACTTTTTATATAATATAGTGTTGATATGTAGATAAAAAAATAATCTTTTTATTTATGTATTAGTATTATATTAAGTATAAAATAAATTTATCATAAAGTTCACTTAATATAAATCGGATCCAGAATAATGTAACCACCCAGTAGCATAGAAGGGACAGGACTCCCCCACTCCCATGCACCCCCACCCCACTCCAACACCCCCCAAAAAAACTAACACCTCTATCCCTTGCCAAATTTATGTTAATATAGATCGATATTGGCCTCTTTTTTATTAGAAAATATTATTTTCACAATATTTTTTTGATATTTTTACAAGAATTTACTCACATGAATGTGGGTTTTATTTTTTTTTAATGTGAAGAGAACTTTGTGGAAGTATAAATTTCCTTTGTGAAAAAAACCAGACTCATTTTGAGAATATAAATTTGTATTATATTATACCTAAAATAATATATAAAATTTATTTTCAAGTTTCAATACATTTTATAGTCTAATTATACTTTTCAAGACAAGTAAATAAGGTTAATAAAAAAAATCACTTAACTTTAAAGTCAAATAAATAAGATTAATATTATGACTGATCTTAGATGATGTCTCAAATTTAGTCTCATAAATTATCTTAAATATACATGTTATCAGTAATGAAATTTGTTCGGGAGTGTTTTCCCGACCCTCTTTTGTTCTGAAGGCTTGGGTCGGGTCAAAGGAGGTCGGGCTCGTATGTTCAGAGATGTAAGATCGGGGTCAGTTACCCGATCCCAATAGGCTGGGGCCCGTGGTCATCGTGAGGGTTGAGTTCGGGCCTGTTGGGTTTGACTATTGGTTTGGGCCTGAGCGTATGAGCAGTCCACATGCAGAGTTGGTGCGACAAGGAGTTTACGTGATTAAGGGCATCAACCCTAATCCTACGTCAACAAGGTAACTCTGGATGTAGTGATGGAAAGGGATTCCACTTGCACTTTTTAAGGAGATTGTGTTGGACCCAAATATGGTAGCTAACATATTTAGGAGTCCTACTCTAATCCAAAGAAGAGGATACCAATGTGGTGGGAGCTCTATAAATACAAGGCCGAGGTTACAATTAACAGGTAATATCTATTTTGAGCATTAAACATATAAACCTCCATTGTTAAACCTTGTGAACGGCCTGTGCTTATTCTCACACCGGAGCTATCCCCCGGCGGTACGGCCGTCAAGCTTCTGTGTGATCTGTTATTGTGCAGGATTCAGCGCGTGGATTTTGTGATTGGACGCGCGGACGAAACTTGGCGTTAACATTGGCGCTAGAAGGAGGGCCTTTTCTTTGCAACCACAAATACTTTTCTTCGGCAGCAATCATGACAAGTAGAGATAATATCGCTGTCTCGGAAAGGGCCAAGACCCAGCAGTCCCACCAAACAACTCAGGCGAGGGGGTCAGTGAAGGACTGACTGGGGTCTAAAATACAGGAGGTAGAAGAGTTACCGGTCCATGATCTTCGGCGGAAGCTCTTCCCCGAGAGTCAACACACGCCTCATCAGGCGAGTCAGGCCGACGAGAGGCACTCTCAAGCCCTCGTGAGGCAAGACCGGGGAGCAGGAAGCCGAGACCAACGAGAGTTTCTCTTGCAGAAGAGACTGGACCAGAATAAAGACGCCATGTTGGCGCTCCAGCTGCAACGATTGGAGTTGGAGAGACAGATGGCCAACATGGTCGGGGATCAAGAAGTGAGTTCCAGAAGGCGTAGGAATCGAAGCCGGTCCCGATCGCCTCGGCGGGGGGAGGCAAGAAGAGAACATAGCAGGCACCGGAGTCGCTCTAGAGATGGAAAGAGCAGAGGGAGGAGTCCTTCGCCGGGCGCCGATCAGAACACCGAGGCAGGACGGGGCAGATAGAAAGGGAAGCGTCTCCTGATTATGGGAGGGACAAACCTCGATCGTCCCCTCATAAGGAAGGATCCGACCCCCTTACCCGGAGAGTGTCTGAATTAGAAAGGTTGCTAGGGACAAAAAACTCGACGGGGACATCTTCGGCAGGTTTAGGATCTCCCTTTTCGCCCGAAATCAACCGGGTGATAGCCGATCCAAAGAAGAAGATGCCCCCGACGGAGACATACGACGGATTGGGAGACCCCTACGACCATTCGGATGGATATGATCGCCTGATGTCGTACTATGGGCATTCGGATGCAGCCAAATGCCACATGTTCGCTACAACACTTAAGAAGAGTGCCAGGGAGTGGTTGGGAACCCTGGCACCAGGATCAATCGGGTCATGGAACGATCTTCGTGAAAAATTCCATGCTCGGTTCGGCAGCAACCGAAGACGAGGGAAGATCACGGCGTCCCTCATGCAGGTACGGCAGAAATCAGACGAGACCCTAAGTCAGTTCGTCAAACGATTTAGAGAGGCAGTGGGATCTGTAGCGGAGCTGAATTCCCCACAAGCACTGGGATTTTTTACGACCGGCTTAGACATCGGGAGATCTAAGAAGCTGGTAAAGGATTTGGTGATTAACCCTCCGGCAGACTTGACCGAGGCCTTTCATCGGGCAGAAGGGTTCATCGCTATAGAGGAAGCTTTGGGAAATTTCAAACCACACCAACCACCTTACGAGAAAGCTAAAGATCGAGAAAAACCGACCTACCAACGTTCGGACAATAACCAGTGGAAATCAGACCGAACGGAGAAGAAAAACTTCAATGGGGGAGGTTCAGGTAGCAACCGGCCTCCACTACCCAACCGTAACGTCAGCAAGGTCTATACTCCCCTCACCGCGGATCGGTCGAAAATCCTGCAGGAAATGAAAAACCAACCATTCTACGAGCCATGCCCCAGGCGAACTAAGCCCGGAAAGCGTGGTCGGGATAAGTATTGTGAATACCATCAGAGTACCGGACACTCGACCGAAGCATGCGTTAATCTGATGGATATGATCGAGAAAAATGTCCAAAACGGACAACTGTTACAATACGTGGCAGGCCGGGGAAATGCCGAGGTGCCCAGAGAGGAGACCGCAGATCAGAACCCGGATACCCAGGCGCCGCAGAACCCCCCAGCCAGAGGTGTAGTTGATGTCATTTCGGGGGGTTCCGTTAGACGGGTATCGGGAAGAAAAAGAAGTGGGACTCTGGAAGCAGTGCTATCTGTTTCGGGGTCAACCCCTAGAAAGGATCGGGCATATCCGGGAACGTCTATCTCATTTACGGACGAAGACTACCCGACAGATCTCATTGAGCCCCACGATGGTGCTTTGGTGATAACGGCTCAAGTCGGGATAGTGGATATGAAAAGAATGATGATAGATAACGGGTCTTCGGTCGACATCCTGTACTCCCACGCCTATCAGAGGTTAGACCTGCAAGGAAAGAAGATGGATTTGGGAGGGGAAGGCCCCTTGTACGGATTTAGTGGAGATCCGGTGCTTGTGTTGGGCACCATCGAGATGCCAGTCAAATTTGGTACGGCACCTAATCAAGTCGAAATAGTGGTGAAATTTTTTGTCGTCCAAATAGACTCGGCATATAACGCGATCCTCGGAAGGCCTACCTTGGCAGCCCTGCAAGCAGTAACATCGATACCCCATTTTAAAATCAAGTTTCCAACACCGAACGGGATCGAGGAGGTGAAAGGTGACCTAGATATAGCCCGAAGGTGTTACCGAAACAGCTTGATTTCTTCAGGGGTCGGGGTCTGCAAACAAAAACAGACAATGGCCATTGAGATCGAACCATTCACGGAGGGTAGCACAGAGCCACTTGCTCTTCCGGCCGAAGAAACTAATGATGTAGAATTGGTACCTAGGCAGGAAGGCAAAATAATTAAGATTGGGTCGGGGTTATCAGAACCCTTCCGGACCGGGCTGATAGAATTACTCCGAGTCTATGCCGATATCTTTGCATGGGAACCCAGCGACATGCCGGGGGTAAGTGAATCAGTGGCTCTACACCGGCTGCACGTGGACCCTGACAAGAAACCGGTCATACAGAAGCGGAGGATTTTCGCCCCAGAAAGGCAAAAAATCATCGACGAAGAGATCGCCAAGCTCCTGGAGGCCGAATTCATCTTCGAGATTGATTACCCGGAGTGGTTGGCCAACGTGGTATTGGTCCAGAAGCAAAATGGGAAATGGAGGTTGTGTATTGATTACACGGATCTAAACAGGGCGTGTCCGAAGGATTTCTACCCTTTGCCCAACATAGATCAACTGATCGACGCCACGTCGGGATATGGTATGTTGAGTTTTATGGATGCATTCTCTGGGTACCACCAGATTTCGATGAACAAGGAAGACATCCCGAAGACAAGTTTTATCACACATCGGGCGATTTACGCATACAGGAAAATGACCTTCGGGCTATTAAATGCCGGGGCAACTTATCAACGAATGATGAACCTGGTGTTCACGAAGCAATTGGGGAGGAGCATGGAGGTCTACGTAGACGAGATGATCGTTAAAAGCATGTCAGTACGCAAACATCTTGAAGATCTGGAGGACTGTTTCGAGACGGTCCGAAAACGCAAGCTAAGGCTAAACCCGACCAAATGCACTTTTGGGCTGGGATCGGGTAAATTTCTAGGATACTTGGTCAGCAAAAGGGGAATCGAAGCAAACCCAGAGAAAATCCAGGCAGTCCTGGATATGAAATCACCAAAGTCGTACAAGGATGTGCAGAGACTAACGGGTCGGATTGCGGCCCTACGAAGGTTCGTCTCTAAATCAGCTGAGAGGTGCCTTCCATTTTTTGACACCCTGAAAGGACCCACGAACAAGAAAAGCTTCCAGTGGACCTCAGAATGCGAGGACGCGTTCCAAGGGATCAAACGATATCTTTCTTCGGCACCTCTGCTGATGAAACCAATCCCTTCAGAACCCCTATATCTTTATCTGGCGGCGAGTTCGATGGCAGTGGGGGCGGCATTGGTTCGGGTCCAAGGAGGAAATCAGTTCCCCGTGTACTACGTCAGCCACGTACTTCGGGACGCAGAACTCCGATACCCGAACCTGGAAAAATTCGCCTATGCCTTAATCATTGCAAGCAGAAAACTTCGGCATTATTTTCAGGGTCGGGTGGTGGTGGTATACACCGATCAGCCGTTGAAGAAAATTCTACACCGACCTGAGGTTTCTGGAAGACTGGCGGCATGGGCAATGGAGCTAACACAGTTCGCGATAGAGTATCATCCCCGAACGGCAATCAAAGGGCAGGCGCTAGCAGACTTCGTCGTGGAATGTTCGTTTTCGGAGCCAGATGTGGGATCGGTGGCCGAAACACAACCCATAAAGACTTCATGGACACTATATGTCGATGGCTCGTCAACGTCAGACATCAGTGGGGCAGGGGTCATACTGACGAGCCCCGAAGGATTCAAGGTCCAACAAGCTATTCGATTTAAGTTCAGAGCGACCAACAACGAAGCAGAATATGAGGCCGTTCTAGCCGGGTTAAAATTGGCCCGAAGCCTGGAAGTACAAAACTTGGTCATCTACAGTGACTCGCAGCTGGTCGTCAAACAGATATCGGGAGAGTATGCGGCTCGGGGGGCGAGAATGACGAAGTACTTAGCCGAGACAAAGAATAAACTGACATACTTCCACACGGTCAGCTGTCAGGGAATTGACCGATCCGACAATACAATAGCAGATGCCCTGGCCAGACTGGCGACAACCGATGCCAATTCCTTCAACGGTTCGGTATATCTAGAGACATTGGAGCAGCCTAGTGTCTCAAAAGAGGAGACACTATGTGTTGATCGGCTAGACTGTTGGCTTACGCCCTACATCTGTTATCTGGCTGACGGAACCTTACCATCAGACCGCATCCTAGCAAGAAAGATCAAGCATCGAAGTTCGAATTTCATACTGATTGATGGAGATTTGTATCGAAGGGCCTTCAGCTCTCCCTTACTTAAATGTTTAACACCGTCAGAGGCAATCTACGCACTTCGGGAGGTACATGAAGGGATCTGTGGAGATCACATGAGCGCCAAGTCACTGGCGAACAAAATTCTAAGACAGGGGTATTACTGGCCAACCATTTACACAGAGGCCAAGGAACTCGTCAAAAAATGTCCCAAGTGTCAACTGAACAGCAACATCCCGCATCAACCCCCCGAAGAACTCTACTCGGTCTTATCCCCGATCCCCTTCGCAGTATGGGGAATCGACATCCTAGGACCTCTGCCAAAGGCCAAAGGGCAAGTCAGCTTTATAATAGTGGCTATCGATTACATGACTAAGTGGGTCGAAGCCAAACCATTGCAGAAGATTACCGAACAGGAATGTCTTAAATTTGTGAAAGAAGGAATAGTGTATCGGTTCGGCATCCCGATGGCTGTAGTATCGGATAACGGTAGACAGTTCGTGGGGTCAAAATTTGAAAGCTTCCTGAAAGAATTGGGAATTCAGCACCGGAAGACCTCGGTTGCCCACCCTCAGTCGAACGGTCAAGTGGAAGTGACAAATCGAACCCTACTCAACGGCATAAAAAGAAGATTGGATGAACTGAAGGGTCGGTGGCCCGAGGAACTGCTTAGCGTTTTGTGGGCATACCGGACGACCCCAAGGACAACAACTGGAGACTCCCCCTTCCGTCTGGCCTATGGGACCGATGCACTCATACCGGTAGAGATTGGGTCACCCACCCTTCGGGTCAGCCAGTTCAAAGAACTATACAACGATGAAGGTTTGAAAATGAACCTGGATCTGCTAGATGAAGCTCGTGACGCCGCGGTGTTGAGGTTGGCCATTTATCAGCAGAAGACAGCCCGACATTACAACCAGAAGGTGAAGTTGAGGAGGTTCGAGATAGGAGATTTGGTGCTTCGGGAGGCAGAGGCGTCAACCCCCCAGAACACAGGAAAGTTAATGCCTAACTGGGAGGGGCCTTATGAGATATTAGAAGTACCGAAGCCAGGGACTTACCGGCTTCGAGCAATGGATGGGTCGGAAGTAAAGAATACATGGCATGCTGGAAGACTTAGGAGATATTACCAGTAAATACATGCCTGTTCTTTCCTGATAACGGTGAAATTTATGCGATTTATCAATGAAATGAAAACTTCTCTCATGAGAAACGTTTGTACTTCGTTTTAATCTTGCACTGCTTTACCGATCAGATAAGCTTCGAGCGTGAAATGATCAGACGGTCCTAAAAAACTTAACTGATCGATAAACGCCACAAGTGTAACTGATCGACAAAGATACACGTCCGATCAGACAAGCTTCGAGCGTAAAACAACCAGACAGTCCGAAAGAACTTAACTGGCTGATAAAACGCCACAAGTATAATTGATTGATAAAAGTTACCTATCCGAGATAGTACACTTTAGACGAAAATGGACCAGACGGTCAGAAATGACCTAACTGGGCGATAAAAATAAAGTTAAAACTGATCGAGATAACTACTTAGAAATCTTTTGTCTCCATTCATATTATAAAAGTTTTACAATTCCCGATCAGATGAGCTTCGGGTACATACACCGTCGGCTTCACTGGTCAGGTGAGTTACAAGACTTAGAAAAGAAAAATTACAACTATGAAAAGCAGATACTAAAAAGAACTATGGTAAGTCATCATCGGCCTCGGCCTCCTCATCGGAAGAGTCAAGGATCGAGGCATCCAGGCCGGCATCGACAAGCTTCGCTCTCGCTTTTTCCCGATAGGCCTCCACCCCTTCACCAAACTGGGTCATGATCTTATCGGTCAAAGCAGGCGATTCTTCGTATTCCTTGATGGCAGCTTGTTTGAGGGAGACCTGTTCGGCTATCAAGGTGTTGTTCGCCTGGATCAAAGTCCTCAGCTGAGCATGAACCCCAGTGAACTTCCCCTCGAGGGCCTCCAGATTCCCCACCAGGGCTCTATTCTCTTCGGCCATCAACTCCTTGTCATGCACCAGCTTCTTGGCATGATCGTTGAGACCGACGAACTCTTGTTGAAGTAGGGAATTTTGTTCTTCGAGTTCAGCAATCCGACGATTAGCCTGGGATACTTTATTCCTGGTATCGGCATGAAGATCCCGCTCCCTCCTCAGCTCCGAATCCCGACCCGATAATTCGGCTTGGAGAAGCTCCACGTCGGTTCTCAGCTGGACCTCTCTCTTGGTGGATCGGGCAAGAGGAGCGATAGCTCGAGCAAGGATGGCGTTGGCCTAAATACATAGGCGAATTGGTCAGACAGCAAAAAAATGAATGAAGACATATATACAAATGAGGATAAATACCTGAGTCTGGGCTCGGAGATAGGTAACCAGAAAATCCTCTGACGAAAAGTTCTTGAACCGTTCATCATCACTGGAAAGCTTGAATTGATCAAGCAAGTGGAATGGGAATTTGTCAGCTGGGCTCTTCGGCCAGCAGGTTGTTGGGGATCCTCCGGAAGAGCTAGCCTTGGACTTCGGGGAAGAAGCATTGATCGGGGCAACGACCTCCTCGGCATGGGAGGGCCCCTCGACCAACCGCGGCTTCTTCGAAGCGGGCTCCAGAAGCTGATCTGGAGTACCCTCCGAATCTTCGGCCACCGTCACTATGATCGGAGTTGGAGGAGTTGATTTCAGAGCAGGCTTCGGCGGGGGCGCGACAATGGCCTTGGGGGGAGCTCGAACAGAAGGTCTTTTCTTCGACTTCTTTAGCAAAGCCATCTTGTCGGCCCCCTTCATCTGCAACACACTTTTCGTGGAAGCATCAGCCTTGGAAGGTTCGGGAAGAGGGCCGGTTGACGAACCGACAGACATTTCGGCAATTAGAACAGCCTCGTCTGAAGGAGAGTCGTCAGCGGCTGGGAGATGGATTGGCTCGATAAGGATCGGCAGTGGGGACAGGGCCTCTTCAGTATTGTTTGGCTTGAAGATGGTCACTACAACATAAAATAAAAGGATCATTATGAAAATCGAAGCAAAAGATCGGGTGAATAAGAAAACAAGGTCGGATAGATTAACTTACAGCCGTGTTCGTAGAGCCAGGATTCGTTGGACACGATTCCTAGACCCCAATTAGTCTGCCTCAGAAGGGCGTAAAACTTCTTGAAGGCTGCCGAACGACTCTTCAGAAATTTGTTGACCTTCATGGGGATATCTTCGGGACCGGCCCAGTTGGGGAGAAGGTTAAGATCGGTTCCCCTCATGAAGAACCATTGTGAATGCCACCCCTTGTTGCTGGATGGGGTCTTCACGAAGGTGTCCCGTCCAGGAACACGGTTCAGATGGCGAAGGCCGGGCTCCTTTGACCGACCCACCGAGAACAGGACGAAGAAGAAATCCAGCCCGGGGGTGATGCCAGCCTCCTGGCAGAGGGCGATGAAGCTGATCAGCTGGATATAGGAGTTGGGAGCCAACTGGGAGAACCCGATCCCTACCAGGCAGAGGAAAGAGGAGATGAATTCGTGGAGGGGGAACCGAACCCCGTACCTTAGTGCATACAGATGGACGGCTACCCATTCGCCCTCGGGTCGGTGGTACATCCTCTCGTTGGCCTCGGGAACCCGAAGCTTGTATTCTTTGGGGATGTTGAATAAAGTTTGGATGTCCGACAGTTGAGTGTGGGTGATGGAAGATTTGGTGTTGATGACAGCGTAGTCGGTTTCCGATGCGTAGAACTGGCGAATTCTGGTTTCGGCGTTCTCCGCGGAGAGTTCGACCGGAGTAGCCTCCAGCTCGATTTGGAGAAGGTCGCCGGAGTTAAGAGTGGGAGTGCCGGCTGCTATGATTGGTAGAGGACGAGGATCGCTGGAATCATCCATTTATGGTGGGAAGAAGGGAAGAGAGGTACAAGACAAGATCTTAGTGGAGAAATGGCACGAACTGAAGAAATCTGGAAAAATGAGTGTCTCGCCGGAAATCGCTCTTGCCGGAAAAGTTCGACAGAGATTCAAAATATTAAAGGCTCGAAAAAGTGACGCTGCTGTATGTTGGGGGGCTTATATAGCCCGTCTGGCACGGCTTCCAAAGGCGGCTATTTATGGCAGGTGGGCCCAGTTGTGAGAAAACGTGTACTAGCTCGCGGACCGAGGAGAAACCGTTTGGGTTTCCGAGACAACTCATCATTATGGCGTGACTATCCGAATTCATGTCCTTTCAAGTCTCGTGTCATAAATATCTTATAACAAGAGACTGGGGGGCAATGTTCGGGAGTGTTTTCCCGACCCTCTTTTGTTCTGAAGGCTTGGGTCGGGTCAAAGGAGGTCGGGCTCGTATGTTCAGAGATGTAAGATCGGGGTCAGTTACCCGATCCCAATAGGCTGGGGCCCGTGGTCATCGTGAGGGTTGAGTTCGGGCCTGTTGGGTTTGACTATTGGTTTGGGCCTGAGCGTATGAGCAGTCCACATGCAGAGTTGGTGCGACAAGGAGTTTACGTGATTAAGGGCATCAACCCTAATCCTACGTCAACAAGGTAACTCTGGATGTAGTGATGGAAAGGGATTCCACTTGCACTTTTTAAGGAGATTGTGTTGGACCCAAATATGGTAGCTAACATATTTAGGAGTCCTACTCTAATCCAAAGAAGAGGATACCAATGTGGTGGGAGCTCTATAAATACAAGGCCGATGTTACAATTAACAGGTAATATCTATTTTGAGCATTAAACATATAAACCTCCATTGTTAAACCTTGTGAACGGCATGTGCTTATTCTCACACCGGAGCTATCCCCCGGCGGTACGGCCGTCAAGCTTCTGTGTGATCTGTTATTGTGCAGGATTCAGCGCGTGGATTTTGTGATTGGACGCGCGGACGAAACTTGGCGTTAACAAAATTCTTAGGATCCACCGTGATATTGATCAAATATAATGGTGACATGTTAACTTTATTCTAATATTAAAATGTTAAAACTAAAAATATACAAAACTTTATAATTTTATGTTTATATATTTTAAAATATTAAATAAATACTTTTTAGTGCTAAAATATTTTTCATAAATTTTTCTATCCTCCCCCGCTCGAATTCTTAGCTATGCCTAATGCCCTTGACCGATGGTTAAGTAAATTCGCACAATACTTAATTTCTTGTAAAATACGTGTTGTTATATATAACGATAAATGCAAGTCGAAATTAAATATCGTCTTATATAGATACATAAGATAGGATAATGTAAAAAATATTTCACCTAATACTATTTATTTTATTAATTATTATTTCACGTTAGTTATAATTTACACTCCACATAAAATTAATTGAGAGAGAAATTTGGACTAACATAAATATATACTCCCTCCGTTTCATAATAAAAATCTTTATTATTATTTTGGATAGTCTCATATTAAATATCCATTTTTTTTAATAACCAAACTTTTATACGTATTTTCCTATTATACCCATAACATTAAATATCTCATATTTTTTTATTATAATTCTTTTTTTATATTTAATGATATTATTATAAATAATTTTGTTATTTTATTCATCTTTTTAATATGCATAAAAAGTTTATCAAAATTTGTATACTGAGACAGAAGGAGTACTTTTTAAACTATTCTTTGCAAAGCCGATATAGAATTTCTGACACTTTTTCGAGGGTATTTTGTTATTGCGTGCAGTGTTGGATTTCGTATTTGTTGACGCGCGCATGTGTTAGACATAGACCATTGACTTTGAGGACCTGGGTGCTTCATGTGTTCTTGATGGTATGATGGCACTGGATATTATGTCAAATTTCAATTTGGGCTAGCTATTTTTTTTTTCACATGCAAAAAGAATTAAGAGGTCAACTTTAATTATATTCTAGTCTTTTTACAAAAAAAATCGTCTCTAAATATTTATTTGTTCCCAATTATAGAATGACAATGTGTGTGTGTGTATATATATATATATATATATATATATATATATATATATATATATATATATATATATATATACCCGCTTCTTATGCGGGCAGATCACTTTTAGCGATGGACAAAATCGTTACTAAATCTGTCGCCATAAGGTCTAAACTAGGGGCGGACCTCTTTGGCAGCAATATAAATTTTTTTTATAGGTATAGAAGTAGAGGCAAATATGCAAAAGTTAATAAACTTAAGGGGGCAGATTGATGAAAGAGTTAAAACTTGGAGGGATCAAAACAAAATTCATAAATCAATTCTAAGTCTAAATTACAAAGGAGCGTACAGATTGTTCTTAGCCTCTTCACTTTTCATTATGTAGCTTCTTTTTTTTATTTTTCATACTCCTGACTCCTCCAATTCTACTGCTTCTAGTTTCTTCTCCTCCGCGGCTTCGCCGCCGCCTCCGCCCACTCCTCTTTGTCTAAGTTATTTTCTACTATATCTCCACTATGCACCACACCTCTTGCGCATATTAGAGTAATCAAACTTAAAAGGTAACTAAATTAGGGCTTTTTTTGTTTTGATAATTTAAAATTAGTAGTTTGTTTGAATTTGTTGTTGGTTTGGGACTTGGTATTAAACCCAATTCAATTTATTTGATGTATTTATTATATTTTAGACTTCTTAGGTTACTAATTAGGGTTTTTTTGTTTGATAGTTTAAAGTTTTACTATTACTAATTATGACTTTTTTCACATAATAAAAGAGGTGAACACATGATTTTTGTACATAATCAGTGAAATTGCACATATTATGTCATTATTGGTGGTTATTCGATTGTTTTATTGAGTTTGATATTGCCTAGCTACTCATGAAGTCTAATTGTGTGTTACTAAAATCTTAATATTCACAAAAAAAATCATAAAAAATAAAACTCTCTTTTCATGGGAGGCTGATATTAAAAGGAATGGTAAGCCTTTGAAGTTTATTACATATTTTCTACCAATCCCAATTGAATCTGAGGTAATTTAGCAATTAACATACATACAATTTGAGGATAGATAGATTCCTCTTAAGCCAAATTGGTAACAAAATCTAAAGGCCCATTATATACTAACATGAGAGAAAACCAAATAAAAATCTGAAATATATATATAAAAATATCAATTCTCATAAAAATAACTAGAAATCAAATATGTGAGTTCCATATATTCTACTATCGAATTTTGCTTTTTCGCCTGTCATTTATTGGATTCAAACCCACTAATTGATTTTTAGCCTCAATTTGATTTCCCATTCGACATATATATATATATATATATATATATATATATATATATAGAGAGAGAGAGAGAGAGAGAAAATTTCAAGAGCAGACATATTAAGTAGCAGAACTCCTTCAAGAGCAGACATTTTCTTTGACTTCCATCCAAATTTGCTGGCTCTGAATTTTGAACATTAACTCCTCAACTTGGTGCTCATGTTCCCAATAATATTCAACAACCCACTTTTAAACAATATTTACTTTTTTTCTTTTTAATGGAAATACCTGATTATATTAACATTCAGGTACAAATTGGTGTCTTTGGACTTAGCAAAATGAAATGCATTTTCAGGATTAATTTCTTTGGTGTCTAGAGGACCCTCTCCTTCTCCCCCCCTTCTTATCAACCATCACACGGGTTCACGAGACAGGAAAAGATACAAGAAACCTGCCAGTTGAATTAAACAGTGGTGAAACACAAACATCATATATAAGATACTCCCAGCAAAAGATACAAGAAACTTGCCAGTTGAATTAAAGGTAAAAATTTGTACAGGCAAAAGCAGCAAATTGAAGTTCCTGAACACAAATTCCACTAAACCATTACATTCTTTTGTAATACTACTAAACTATTACATTCTTTTGTACATGCAAAAACAGAATGACTGAATATTGATATAAGACTAAGACAGTTGGTGATAAGAAATTAAAGCTATATGCCAAAACACAATCAAGGAAACTCATGACTGAATATTGATATAGATTTCCTCATAAAGAAATTGGATTCCCTTCATTTTTTCCTCAAAGTTTCACATTGTAACCATCTGATCTAGCTTTTCAAAATAGTCTTGAGTTGCAGAATGGATATGCTGCAAGATTTGATTGATATTTTTATCCACACTAACAAAAGCAGTCTGATAGTACTGTCATTGTAAAGCAATGAGAAGCAAGCCTGTTAGTACTGTCAATGGAATCTCTATGTCAACATGAATGGGTATTGATATAAAAGAAAAACATAAGTTCTATTAGTTCACATACCTCATGATCATTAGTTCTATTTGTCAATTGTATCCTGAGTAGCATCATCATTTGATGCTCCAATTCTACATTTCAAAAAATAGCAAAGTCAAAATCAATTTTAAACAAATAGCAAAGTTAATTTTAAACAAATACGTAAACTTGCTTACTGATTATTAAGCCCTGGGCAGTTTCTTTTATCATGTATCGCACTAACTTTATCACATCCATTACAACGTCTACCCTTGTGATTTTTGGCTGTTCCCAAAGCCTTTTCTTTGCCACCCTTCAGCCTTTTGCCACACCCTTTTGCTCGCACTTGCTTTGGCTCAATATAATTATGATCATAAGTAGAAGACATGTTAACCGACTTGGATACAGTCATCCCACCACTCTTCATTTCATTGTTTCTTTCGGAACCATTCTTTCCAATAATTTGATTGATCTTTTCATCCACACTAATAAAACAATCTTTTAAAACATTTGTGGCTTCTTCATTTGTGAGAGCCCTATCAATGAAATTTAAAGATTGTTGAATCAATTGACTCCGCAAGAGTAAGTATGGCTTGTCATCTTTTATCGCCACACCATTATCATCAATTACACCACTTGATTTTGTTGTCTTTGTCCACCTCTTCAAAATATATTTAGAAGGTAATTTGTCAAGATCATGATACTTATGCAAATAAGCTATTACATGCCGACATAAAATTCCCAAACTTTCAAACTTTTTGCAAGTGCATGTTGTATAATCCAAAGATTTGTCATAATGAATTTCTCTTACTTTACAGTTGTTGACATTCCTTCTGTAAATCTTATAGTCATGGTAGTTGACATCCTCCTTCATAAGATCAAACCTATAATTCAAGCTTTCACACAACTCTTCTTCAAATTTATAATACATAGAGTGTGTATAAATGCCAACCATTTGAACTAAGAAGTCATGACGATATTTCATTCTCGGCCTCTCAACCAAATCTTTGTTATCCGAAACCAACTCTACATGTCGTTGATGTTGAAGGCCCCGACCAAATTGAATCATAAAATCCACTAAAGAATTTTTTTTATAAACAAATTTTTTAAAAAATGAATGAGAACTCTCCGCTCGTTGGCTACTTGACATGCCGGCTGAGAAAACATGATTTACATGTGCGGGTACCCATCTACAACGGATGTCATACAATGATTGTAGCCATTTATTAGCATTCAATCCACTTTTCTCCACCAGCTCCACCCAAGTGGAGTCAAACTTTTCCACAGTCTCCGAATTCCAAATGTAATCTGAAAACTCTTTATAATAATCTTTGAATTTTACTGAGTCAATCTTCTCTGAAAATTTGGTCAAGATGTGCCAACTACAATACCTATGAAATGTATTAGGAAGGATATGTGAAATTGCATTTGTCATAGCCGGATCCTGATCGGTGATAATCATCACAGGTGCACCACCTGACATTGCTTCCAAAAAACACTTGAAAAGCCAAACAAAAGTATCTATGGTTTCATCACTTAAGAAAGCACAACCAAATACAATAGTTTGACTATAGTTATTAACCCCTAGTAATGGTGCAAATATCATTCCATAACGATTAGTATTGTACGTTGTATCAAAAATGACTACATCACCGTAAAAACTATAAGCCCGTCTAGAACTTGCATCGGCCCAGAAACAACGAGTAATCCTTTTTTCATCGTCTGTGTCAATTGTGAAAGTGAATGCAGGATTCTTTTGTTATTCCAACTTTAAGTACTCATTTAACATATCACCATCATGTCCCTTCAACTCATTGCGCTTGTCTCTTTCGAAGTTATACAAATCTCGTTGCGTGTAACCAATATTTTCAAACCTTTCCGCCTGAACTGCAAGAAAATTATATTGTTGGGATTGTGGTATATTCACCATGCCAAGTTGTTGACTCAAAGATTTTTGGGCAGTTGACACATTACGATGCGGTCGTAAAAGATGTTTCTTATGTGGGGTTGACAATGGGTGATAATGACCCTATTCAATTTTAGTAATTACGTATAGGTCATTTCTTTTTAGCACTACAATTCTTGCACTACAACCTTCTTTTGTAGATCTATATTTTCTTTTTACAACCATATCGGCTAATAGTTTGCCCTTTCCTTGCTTAGAACACACATACTCCTTCCTACAAATCTCATTGCTTCCCGCCTTTTTTCTCTCATAAAACTTTCGTACACTAAAACCAGCATGCATTGCATATGTATTGTAGAAAGTGTGAACATCATCTAATATTTGAAATTCTTGACCTACCTTAGGCGTAAACTCATCGGCTACTTGAGGATAGTAGACAAAAGTTTTAGTATTGTCCACATTCA
The DNA here is from genome assembly GCA_016801055.1 of Panax notoginseng. Classification (NCBI taxonomy): domain Eukaryota; kingdom Viridiplantae; phylum Streptophyta; class Magnoliopsida; order Apiales; family Araliaceae; genus Panax; species Panax notoginseng. The sequence goes on along the minus strand of CM029019.1, from coordinate 15,163,667 downwards.
ACCCCTCTGCAGTCAAGTCATCTCCATCCTTCTCTATTTCCAAACTCCCTATTTCATGCTCCATGTCATGCTCCATTTCTACATTATCCCCGTAACTCCCTATTTCATGCTCCATGTCATCCATTATATTTACACTTGGACAAACATAAAACTTGACGCAATCAGGATAATTTACAAATGATAACTCGACACTAGGTTCATCATGAGTATTCATTTTCATATAACAAATCAACAATGTACAGGCCTAAAAGAATAAAATAGCCACGAAAAACAGAGTTTAATAATGGGTATTTGTAATATAACTTCAGAACGAATAAAAATGAACCAACATTGATGAAAAAAGAAAAAGGAAGGTGACTAGTAAAACCAAGAAGAATGACATAAACCAAATGTGCTTACAACTTTAACAATTTACAATGTTACATCTAAACGCATAAAAATTTGATTGTTAGCTTTTCTTTTTCTGATGGGTAATATTTCTACATTATCACTTTTATAATGATAAATTTATTTTAAAAAATTAAACCCTTTGTTTTATATCTATCTAAATATATTAATATTCGCCGATAATGTAATAGTTATAGCATATTATTAATTATATATATTCTCTACCTAGAATATATATAATTAATGACATGTTAAAATATTTGCATTACTTTAGTGTTTAAAAATTATAATTTATTCCTAATTTTAAGCGAATTAAAGAAAATTTATTTGCAATTTTGGAACGATGGAATATTATGAAACTTGCTTGCAGAAAATTAGTTTCATGGAAATTTGTAAGTTGGATTTGTAATTCCTTTCCAGAAATTGTTAAAAAATAATTTGTAAAAAAATAATAAATATTTATCCTCCTATCAATCTATATCTTTCAGCATATGATGGAAAAAAGAAAAAAAATGGGCAGGCGGGCAGGCAGGCACAAAGACAATCGCATAATGCATCAAAGATGGTAAACAAAATTGTATCAGAGATGGGATGGTGAAGAAGAATTTCTCATACTATAAGATTAAACAGAAAAGAGCCAAACTAGAAATTGAACAGAAGAGCTCCTCAGCATCATCGAGGGCATGTAATTGAGTAGACATCATCATACAACACAGTTCACAATTTCAAGGGCTTATTAGAAAGGATTTACCGATTGAGAAGAATCGATTGGGGGCTGTGGTTCTTCTGCTCCCTTCAATTGAGAAGAAGAATCGATTTGGGGCTGGAGGAATTCTAGGGCTTATATCGATTTTGCTCCCTTCGTTTATTTCTTGTATCGATTCTGCTCCCTTCAATTGAGAAGAAGAATCTCTTTGTTGTATCGATTTGGCTGGAATCAAAAGCTAGGGCTTGGTTTTGCTGACTTCTTCTGTTTCTATCGAGGAGAGAGAAGACTTGAAAAAAATACGGGAGTTGAGATTTAAAAAAAACACGCGATTTGTTTAAATATGTCTGCTCTTTAAGGAGTTCTGCTACTTAATATGCCTGCTCTTGAAATTTCCTATATATATATATATATATATATATATATATATATATATATATATATAGATAGAATGATCCATAGCATTTATTTGCTATGGATCAAAAAGTGGCTCGGATTGAAAAGAAGACCACGTCGTCCGCTAGTACTTCTAGTGGACGTGGTAAAAACATGTTTTGGCCAATTATGCACCCATACAAAGCCCCACGGATTGGTTCGTTGACGGACCATGTAAGACCCCGAATTTTATGAAATAAAAGTATTCAATTTTTCTTATAATTACTATTCAGTAAATGGTTAAATTGATAAAAGTTTAAAGTTATGAGTGAAATATGATTTTTTTTCAAAATAAGCAAGTGGTTATAAAATAATCATTGTTGTCGGGGAATATTCGTTTGGTCGTGGAATATTCTTTCTGTCGGGGAATATTCGTACGACGGCGCAGCCATTTGTGGGCCCCATAACAGAATAACTGTCGGGTGAAGAAAACGATAAATTTGAGTTTTTACAAATAACGGCGTAGTTGTTACCGTTAACACTGTTGGAATACCCGGTGGTTAAAATACAGTAATACGCGTTATTGCACAGTAGCACACGGTATTGCATAGTATTTTTGAAATTATTGATTCTTACGTAAGAAGGCACTACTCAATAATTGTTACAGTAATTATTGTTCAATATTTTATTTTATTGATTCAATAATTGCTACGTTAAAATTTTGTATTATTGTTGTTCAATAATTGTTGCTGCACAGTATTTCCCATTATCAGATCAATAATTCATATTATTTGAATAGTATTATTAGATAGCATTATTGGCAATGTCTAGAAAGTTCTGTCTAAGGAGAGGTTTGGTCATCTAATTGCGCGCCAGTAAGGAAAAATCCTTATTGGAAAGCCCCCTCTTTCCTGGGAACGGCCTGGTTGTCATAAATGTGATTCTGTAATATTATTTGTGAATAATTAATTATTGATTCATATGATAAGAAAATATTTATTTTATGTGGATATAAATGAGGGATATATTTTTGTGGTTAAAAAATGAAGGAGTTAATGTTGAGATTTTTATCCGTATTTTTGTCGGAATGGAGGTATTAAAAATCAGAGTTTTTGAGATATTTTGCGGGGGTTATAATTTTTAATCCGACCGTTGGATCGTGGTAATTTTTGGATATGTTATACATATATAAGTTGAGTATATGCCCACAAATTTTGAACCGTTAAAAATGAACGTATGATTTATTATGAATTTTACGAGATGACTGGTTCAGAAATTGTTAAATTTTCGGAGTTTATCATTTTGGTAGAAAATTCTAGAATTGGTGGGCCCCACTTGTGGTTGGTGAAGAAATGTGCTGAATTATATTTCAAATGTGGTGGGTGGGAATAGTAGCAGGTAAAGCCATCAGGTTGCAGGTCAAACCTACCAAAATTTTCCTATAAATAGAGGGCTAAGTTAGAATTGAAAATCACACCAGAAACATAAGCTTTCTCTCTTTCTCTCTCTATATTATGAAGCATATTTTGTGAGTTTTTAGATACTTGGTGAGTTTCTATTCATCAGTGCAAGTTTCCTTCAGCATCATATCCGATATCCAGTCAGAAGTACTGCTCTTTTGAGGTAAGGGATTGTAAGGGATAGTAAGGGATATTAAGGGATTTTAAGGGTTGTTATGATTTTTAGTTTCGTAATTTTTCTGATCTTCAAAAATTCTGGAAAAATTTGAAATGATATTTTGATGAGTTTTCTTGATTGTGTCCAAAAATGGTGATTTTTGGATGTATAGATTGAGAGTTATGAATTTTATGAGAAAAGACTATTTTAAAAGTAACAGCTTATAATTCCTTGTGGTTAACTCCAAAATTGATGAAATTTTTATTGGGAGTACATGTATATGATAGGAGTATACTCTGTGAATTTCAGAATTTTTAGATAAAAGTACAATTTTTGATAAATGTCTAAATATTCGACTGTTTTGGCCCTATGAAAAATAGTAAATGACTTTTAAAAATTCTGAGAAAAATATATGTTCACTATGAGACTATATTATGCTAAATCTCAGAAAAGAAATATTTTTAAAACTGATTTGGTATTTTTCATAAAAATAGATTAGTTATGAGTAAATGAATTAGATATGTTATGTGAAGTAAGAAAATTAAAAAATATGATTTTATGGCTTGAGAATCCTATATGAGGTATATGCAGATTTTGATGAGGGTTTTGGTTATTGGTGATAAAATCTTATGAGTTTGGCATTTTGGAATGATTAAATGCATTATTTTAGTAAAGTGTAAACAATTAAAATAAATTGTTTATAAATTTAAGAAATGTTATTCTTTCAATATCATTATACCGAAATATTGGTATGGATTTTATTGTGAAATTTCTACCTTTTTGAGTCGGGGTTAATATTCACGAGTTACTATTCATGAGTTACTATTCACGAGTTACTATTCACGACAAAATTAGTTTCTTTTTCTAACCAAATTATAGTTGATTTATGAATATTACTCTTGAGATTAAAACTATATGTTGATCATATTATTTTTTATCATATATAACATTTTTATAACCCTAATGATGATATTTCTCTTTGACTTGAGTGTAAAGATGGGTAGATTATTGGTATGATCATGACTAGGGTTCTCTTTGTCCAGTAGTGAAAAGTTGAATTGTGACTGGTATGATCATGACCATTGAATTTATAATTGAATATCTTTAGCTTAAGTGCAAAGGTGAAATGATCAACATGGTTATAATTATTGGTTATATAAATTCTGAAATGATTATATATTTCTTTGAGATAATAATATATTTGGCCTGTAGTGCAAATATGAACTATTGGGAAATATCTTTGGCCTGTAGTGCAAAGATGAGTTGTTGATGAATATCTTTGGCCCGTAGTGCAAAGATGAGTTGTTGATGAATATCTTTGGCCCGTAGTGCAAAGATGAAATTATTAGTATGATTATGAACATGAACTATGATTTGGTATAATCATGATCTTAGATGTTTCAGGTAAAGACAAGTGATGAAAATTATCTTCGTTCTAGATGAGAAGAGGAATTTAGAACTATAATTATGATTATGAGTTATACATGTGATTGTGGACAGGAATTGTTGATTAATGTTACAGGGATAAAACATTGTTGGTGGACTTTTAACATGGAGAAGATAATAGACTTTGTAGTCTATTTGACTCTTCTAAGGGATTGCTCGTTCCGCTGCAACTATGGTTGAAAATTTTTATCATCTACCATATGTTCTAAATCTCTGATTTAATTCTGATGAAGGCTATTGATACTTGAATTATCCTTAGTCATGATATTCTTTACTGAGCTAGTTATGCTCACCCTTTTGCTTCACAATTCCTTTCAGGTAATAAGAGTGTAGCTGGGTCGAGCGGGGGTAACAAGGGAATAGAACGGTGGTCATCATTTAGTAGTTATATTTGGTGAAGAAAATAGAGTGAGGCGAACCCAACGTTGGAAGGGTGTTTTGTCACTATCATACAAGATGTCTAATGCCATACAACCTCGTGTCATCATAGGACATGGTTGTGCTCATCCACTTGCTGAGTATATCTATGGGCACTACCTATATAATCTTGGTATTTGTTTGAAGTATAATTCTCAATTAGAGACAGTGGAGATAATGATAAGTCAAGAGAAGACTCACCATTGGAAAGAATATGATAGTAATCTTCTCATTTTTCTTTGGGGTCTATTGGGTCAACCAAGGATAATTCTGTGGCCATATGATATCTATCATAACCTAGACGCGTGGCCTCCCATGTACGAAGGTTTCCTTGAGCACTTCCCAAAGATTCTAATTTCTAAAACAGTTTTTGACTATACCTTTATGTAAGGTGTTATTGTGAGGTGATGTCCACGGTTGGAACATGAGTCACATTTGGTATATATTTGTATCCAAACTCACAGCATATGTGTTGTTGTATTTTGTACGATAATTATTGTAATAAAGTTGTAGTTGTTTTCTGTACCATATATTTGACGACTCAGAATGGGTTGGGTGGAATGGACCTGTTTTGGGGTTGTCACAGGTGGTATCAGAGCTTAGGGATATGATCTCTGGCGGAGATCGAGAAATATAACTAGGAGGGGAGAGATGAGTAAATCCTTCGCTAGTGTGTCCTACCTAAGCTTATTTGTTGGTCAGTCATAATATTGGGATATTATGTGATATGTTAATTTGTTCAATTAACCCTTATTTTGAAGCTGTATTCTAGAATGATATTTGAAATACAGGAGATGAGCAATGGAGAAATTATGATGGCAGGGAAGATGGAATCTAAAATGAAAGGAAGGTATTCTCAATTCTTTGAAATACCAGGTACGTAAATTTCGAGGACGAAATTTCATAAGGAGTGGAGATTGTAAGACCCCGAATTTTATGAAATAAAAGTATTCAATTTTTCTTATAATTACTATTCAGTAAATGGTTAAATTGATAAAAGTTTAAAGTTATGAGTGAAATATGATTTTTTTTCAAAATAAGCAAGTGGTTATAAAATAATCATTGTTGTCGGGGAATATTCGTTTGGTCGTGGAATATTCTTTCTGTCGGGGAATATTCGTACGACGGCGCAGCCATTTGTGGGCCCCATAACAGAATAACTGTCGGGTGAAGAAAACGATAAATTTGAGTTTTTACAAATAACGGCGTAGTTGTTACCGTTAACACTGTTGGAATACCCGGTGGTTAAAATACAGTAATACGCGTTATTGCACAGTAGCACACGGTATTGCATAGTATTTTTGAAATTATTGATTCTTACGTAAGAAGGCACTACTCAATAATTGTTACAGTAATTATTGTTCAATATTTTATTTTATTGATTCAATAATTGCTACGTTAAAATTTTGTATTATTGTTGTTCAATAATTGTTGCTGCACAGTATTTCCCATTATCAGATCAATAATTCATATTATTTGAATAGTATTATTAGATAGCATTATTGGCAATGTCTAGAAAGTTCTGTCTAAGGAGAGGTTTGGTCATCTAATTACGCGCCAATAAGGAAAAATCCTTATTGGAAAGCCCCCTCTTTCCTGGGAACGGCCTGGTTGTCATAAATGTGATTCTGTAATATTATTTGTGAATAATTAATTATTGATTCATATGATAAGAAAATATTTATTTTATGTGGATATAAATGAGGGATATATTTTTGTGGTTAAAAAATGAAGGAGTTAATGTTGAGATTTTTATCCGTATTTTTGTCGGAATGGAGGTATTAAAAATCAGGGTTTTTGAGATATTTTGCGGGGATTATAATTTTTAATCCGACCGTTGGATCGTGGTAATTTTTGGATATGTTATACATATATAAGTTGAGTATATGCCCACAAATTTTGAACCGTTAAAAATGAACGTATGATTTATTATGAATTTTACGAGATGACTGGTTCAGAAATTGTTAAATTTTCGGAGTTTATCATTTTGGTAGAAAATTCTAGAATTGGTGGGCCCCACTTGTGGTTGGTGAAGAAATGTGCTGAATTATATTTCAAATGTGGTGGGTGGGAATAGTAGCAGGTAAAGCCATCAGGTTGCAGGTCAAACCTACCAAAATTTTCCTATAAATAGAGGGCTAAGTTAGAATTGAAAATCACACCAGAAACATAAGCTTTCTCTCTTTCTCTCTCTATATTATGAAGCATATTTTGTGAGTTTTTAGATACTTGGTGAGTTTCTATTCATCAGTGCAAGTTTCCTTCAGCATCATATCCGATATCCAGTCAGAAGTACTGCTCTTTTGAGGTAAGGGATTGTAAGGGATAGTAAGGGATATTAAGGGATTTTAAGGGTTGTTATGATTTTTAGTTTCGTAATTTTTCTGATCTTCAAAAATTCTGGAAAAATTTGAAATGATATTTTGATGAGTTTTCTTGATTGTGTCCAAAAATGGTGATTTTTGGATGTATAGATTGAGAGTTATGAATTTTATGAGAAAAGACTATTTTAAAAGTAACAGCTTATAATTCCTTGTGGTTAACTCCAAAATTGATGAAATTTTTATTGGGAGTACATGTATATGATAGGAGTATACTCTGTGAATTTCAGAATTTTTAGATAAAAGTACAATTTTTGATAAATGTCTAAATATTCGACTGTTTTGGCCCTATGAAAAATAGTAAATGACTTTTAAAAATTCTGAGAAAAATATATGTTCACTATGAGACTATATTATGCTAAATCTCAGAAAAGAAATATTTTTAAAACTGATTTGGTATTTTTCATAAAAATAGATTAGTTATGAGTAAATGAATTAGATATGTTATGTGAAGTAAGAAAATTAAAAAATATGATTTTATGGCTTGAGAATCCTATATGAGGTATATGCAGATTTTGATGAGGGTTTTGGTTATTGGTGATAAAATCTTATGAGTTTGGCATTTTGGAATGATTAAATGCATTATTTTAGTAAAGTGTAAACAATTAAAATAAATTGTTTATAAATTTAAGAAATGTTATTCTTTCAATATCATTATACCGAAATATTGGTATGGATTTTATTGTGAAATTTCTACCTTTTTGAGTCGGGGTTAATATTCACGAGTTACTATTCATGAGTTACTATTCACGAGTTACTATTCACGACAAAATTAGTTTCTTTTTCTAACCAAATTATAGTTGATTTATGAATATTACTCTTGAGATTAAAACTATATGTTGATCATATTATTTTTTATCATATATAACATTTTTATAACCCTAATGATGATATTTCTCTTTGACTTGAGTGTAAAGATGGGTAGATTATTGGTATGATCATGACTAGGGTTCTCTTTGTCCAGTAGTGAAAAGTTGAATTGTGACTGGTATGATCATGACCATTGAATTTATAATTGAATATCTTTAGCTTAAGTGCAAAGGTGAAATGATCAACATGGTTATAATTATTGGTTATATAAATTCTGAAATGATTATATATTTCTTTGAGATAATAATATATTTGGCCTGTAGTGCAAATATGAACTATTGGGAAATATCTTTGGCCTGTAGTGCAAAGATGAGTTGTTGATGAATATCTTTGGCCCGTAGTGCAAAGATGAGTTGTTGATGAATATCTTTGGCCCGTAGTGCAAAGATGAAATTATTAGTATGATTATGAACATGAACTATGATTTGGTATAATCATGATCTTTGATGTTTCAGGTAAAGACAAGTGATGAAAATTATCTTCGTTCTAGATGAGAAGAGGAATTTAGAACTATAATTATGATTATGAGTTATACATGTGATTGTGGACAGGAATTGTTGATTAATGTTACAGGGATAAAACATTGTTGGTGGACTTTTAACATGGAGAAGATAATAGACTTTGTAGTCTATTTGACTCTTCTAAGGGATTGCTCGTTCCGCTGCAACTATGGTTGAAAATTTTTATCATCTACCATATGTTCTAAATCTCTGATTTAATTCTGATGAAGGCTATTGATACTTGAATTATCCTTAGTCATGATATTCTTTACTGAGCTAGTTATGCTCACCCTTTTGCTTCACAATTCCTTTCAGGTAATAAGAGTGTAGCTGGGTCGAGCGGGGGTAACAAGGGAATAGAACGGTGGTCATCATTTAGTAGTTATATTTGGTGAAGAAAATAGAGTGAGGCGAACCCAACGTTGGAAGGGTGTTTTGTCACTATCATACAAGATGTCTAATGCCATACAACCTCGTGTCATCATAGGACATGGTTGTGCTCATCCACTTGCTGAGTATATCTATGGGCACTACCTATATAATCTTGGTATTTGTTTGAAGTATAATTCTCAATTAGAGACAGTGGAGATAATGATAAGTCAAGAGAAGACTCACCATTGGAAAGAATATGATAGTAATCTTCTCATTTTTCTTTGGGGTCTATTGGGTCAACCAAGGATAATTCTGTGGCCATATGATATCTATCATAACCTAGACGCGTGGCCTCCCATGTACGAAGGTTTCCTTGAGCACTTCCCAAAGATTCTAATTTCTAAAACAGTTTTTGACTATACCTTTATGTAAGGTGTTATTGTGAGGTGATGTCCACGGTTGGAACATGAGTCACATTTGGTATATATTTGTATCCAAACTCACAGCATATGTGTTGTTGTATTTTGTACGATAATTATTGTAATAAAGTTGTAGTTGTTTTCTGTACCATATATTTGACGACTCAGAATGGGTTGGGTGGAATGGACCTATTTTGGGGTCGTTACAGACCAGCTATAACAACGGGTTTTTTAGCTATGTCGACGATATGAACTGTTGTCATATCCGGTTCATGCTATAGCGATGGTATGAACCGTCGCTATAACTCTAAAAAACCGTCGCCATAGATGCATCCGTCAACAGACCGATCTGTTGGAGAACCGACATGTATGTATATATATCCTTACTAGCCATGGACGAAACTAGGACTTGATCGATCTTTGGGTGGTCAAAATTTTTTTTAACAACATAATATATATTCAGAAAAAAGGTATTCGAGAAGAATGTATTAATATAGACCGTAATTGATATAAGCTCGTCGAACTTCATCAAATAGATCATCACGATATTTTCATATTTCGATATTTTTCCCAGGATAACGCTCCAACAACTCCCTCCATTTCTTAATAAGTGTCGTTTAAGATTTTTGCACGTAGATTAAGAAAGTCATTTAATAATTAAAATTTATGTGAAATTTCATCACTACCCCTTTATGGGAAGTTAAAAACTATTAATACAAGAGATAATTTATTGGGACAATGAAAGAAAGTATGGGTGATATATGAAAGTAAATAATTTATTCTCCAAAAAAGTTGTAAACGACAAATAAATTGGAACACATTTTTTCTTCTAAAACGTCACTTATTTAGGAACGGAGGGAGTAATTAATATCCCATTATTTACCTTCAATTTTTTGTGATTTTAGATAACGTTGTTCTTGTTCAAAGGTAGGCAAAGATATTTGAACAATAGGCTTAGGGGTAAGCAGAGTTGTGTCAATATGATTTGATTGTTTTCTCTTAAAAAAAGAATCAATAGTATGTGATTTTCCCGTGATTCTAAAACAGAAAATAAAAATTCAATTAACTACACTATAAGAATGAGTTAATCAATATTATTGGACCACTCATTGAAATTTTTAATAATAAAGTTTTCATAAATTTGCAATCAAATAAGTAAAGGTTTTAGTTGGTTGCCGAAAAATAAATTGAATATGCAATTGGAATTATTATGATCACTCATTAAACTTTTACAATTAAAATATCAAGTTTCATAAAATAAATAAAGAATAAAAAAATTAAATAAAAGTTTTAGTTGGTTACTTTGATGCAAATGTATCGCTCAATTGCAATAACATATATAAATACAATATTATGTTCAAATTATACAAATATGCAATTATAATAAATTTAATAATAAAATTAGTTTGCAATCAGAAATATTCCATTAATAACTTGATAAATGAACAAATGAACCTTACAAAATTTTTAAACCTTGGGGTAATCGAGACCCCCTCCAGTCCTAACATAGTTTCGTCGCTGTTACTGACTTAGATTTACAAAAAGATAACCGTGAACTTTCTAATATTAGTTAATTCAATTATTGTAATTGTATAGTATATAATAAAAACTATTAATTACAAAATTTATTTTATTCTAAATTTTTAAGAGTTATATTAATTTTAAATTTTAATATGCCGTTGTTTAATTTAAAAAATTAAATTATATCTCTAATTTTAAAATAGAGCTTAACAAACACATTGGGTATGCAAAAAGATAACCTCTATATCACCAATTAAATTAAATTGGTCGTTCAATTTATTTATTTGTGTCGTTTTTGTCCATGAATCTAGCAAACTATTAGCAAAACCCCTCTTGAGTTTATTCACTTGTCATTTTTGTCTATGAATTTTTGATATTAGTCAAAGCTCTCTCTATATATATATCTCAAAATACAATATACGGGTGATTCTATTTAAAAAAAGATTCATATTTTTTATAATAATTAATTATACTTTTAAAGATGAATTTGTAAATTAATTAAATTAATAAAAACAATATATCACACGGACGGATAAACATAGGGGATACGTGCGTTAATTTTTTATTTTTTTTCGATAACCTGAAGTTTTCCAATCGCAGTCGAATTAATATCCACGAATCCGGATCAACTTTTTCATACGGCTTACGCCCGCGTTCCCGTAGGCCCATAAACTATTTTTCTGACCCCGACAAATTATTACTAGTGGTATTCGATTCTAGGGCGTCCGAATGTACTATTCGCCCGGAACGTGATTTGAACTTGTGGCAACTGCTGGGGTTGTGTGTGAAATTAACATTAGTGGACATGTGCAAACTTAATTTAAAATTCCGCTAAAGCTAAGGAGAGCAGATTCTCTGTCCCCAAATTCTCTGTCCCCTTGTGTCCCTCCATTTACATTTTGACACATAGTCTCTTACTTAACACTAATTAATTCTAAAATAAAATAAAATAACATGTGTCATAATTTAAGTGGGGGGACACAAGGGGGACAGGGAATTTGGGGACAGAGGATCTGCTCTCAAAGCCTAAGTGCATATATATATATATATATATATATATATATATATATATATATATATATATATATATATATATAGGGAGAGGATTAAGAATAGAACTCTTAAGTAATAGAACTTCTTTAAATAATAGAATTGTATCAAAACGACGTAGTTTTGATAAGACGCGGTGGCATGGTATTTACAAAAATGTCACCGCGTCTTATCAAAACTACGTCGTTTTGATACAATTCTATTATTTAAGGGAGTTCTACTCTTGATCCTTTTTGTATATATATATATATATATATATATATATATATATATATATATATATATATATATATATATATGAACATGGAAGAAAGAAAAGAGTCAAAGACAGGCCACAACGGAAAGCACTAATCGATCAACCGCGTAAGTAAGAAATGATTCATAGGACTACACCACAACCACACAATTACGTTGTGCAGATTAATTGTAATTAGGTCGTCTAATTTCCTCAAACTTGGAAACAATTAACTCTAGCTATAGCTATAGCTATAGCTACTACTATAAATAGCAACATGCATGCATGCACAATGTTATCCAACTTACACATACTCGTATTCATAATTAAACCAAATTAATCAGTCCTTTTCTTTTTATCAACAAACAAAAATAATGAAGATTCCCTTTCTTATTTTTCTTCTCTTGTCAACTATTTCCTTAGCAGCTAAATCATCCGATCAAACTCACCAAGATTTCCTTCAATGTCTAACCCTACATTCTCAAAACTCAACTTCATTCTCCAAACTTATTTACACCCCAAACAACCCTTCTCATGAATCCCAAATCCAAACCGTCATTTTTTGTTCCAAAAAACATGGCATGCAAATTAGAATTCGAGGCGGGGGCCACGAATTTAATTGAGGGTCTTTCTTATGTTGCGAAAGTGTCTTTTGTCTTGCTCGATATGATTAATCTTCGATCAATCAACGTTGACGCTAAAAGTGCAACTGCATGAGTTGAAGCCGGTACAACCCTAGGTGAATTATACTATGCAATTTCGCAAAAAAGTAGATCCCTCGGATTTCCAGCTGGCCTTTGGTCTACTGTAGGTATTACATGATTTCTTAGTGGTGGAGGATACGGTATGATGAGAAGGAAATACGGCCTTGGAGCTGATAATGTGATCGATGCACGTTTGATTGATGTTAATGGAAAGATTCTCGATAGAAAATCAATGGGCGAAGATCTCTTTTGGGCTATTCGAGGAGGGGGTGCATCTAGCTTTGTTATAATTCTTTCGTGGTAATTAAAGCTAGTTCCTGTCCCAAATAAAGTTACTGTTTTTAGAGTGAACAAAACTTTGGAACAAAATGCAACTGATATTTTCCATCGGTTCCAGTCAGTTGCTCCAAAGTTTCCAAAAGATCTAGACATCAGATGTTACATATGGAGTATCCTAAGCAATTCAAGTACCCGTGAAGATAAAAGAACAATATCTATAATATTTGAGTCCTTGTTCCTTGGTGGGATAGACACATGCACTACTTCCGGTCATGCATCAAAACTTTCCCGACTTGGGATTGGCGAGAGAAGATTGTTCGGAGATCAGTTGGATTCAGTCAACAGCCTTTTTTTCGAATTTTTCAATTGGAACGTCTCCCGATATTTTACTCAACAGAAATGCTTTGCCTAGATTTCCTTTTAAAGGAACTTCGAATTTTGCTCAAGTACCAAGTCCTAAATGGGCTTTGGGAAGTGTTGTTCAAAGTTGCGCCAAATAGGGGAACCTTACAACTTACTCCATGGGGGAGGAAGGATGTATGAAATTTCAGAGTCAACACTTCCATACCCACACAGAAGTGGAAACATGTATATGATCAACATGGGAACAATATTGGATGCTGACGTGACACAAAGGATTGAGTGGCTCAGAAGCTTATACAAATATTTCACTCCTTTTGTCTCCAAGTTTCCATTTAGAGCTGCATACGTGAATTATAATGATCTTGATTTTGGAGTAAACAATCAACAAGTTGAAACTAGCTCCGCACAAGCAAGTAAATGGGATAAGAAGTATTTCAAAAATAATTTTGACAGATTGGTCCGAATAAAGTATGTGGTTGATCGTGATAACTTCTTCAAGTATGAACAAAGTATCCCTCGTCTTTAATTTCGTAATGGTCTCTTCAAATTTCAAACGCATAGGATGTTGCATGCATGCATGTTGTTTTCTTCGATAATAAATTAAGTTCTTTGTTGTATTTTATTTCATTTATAAACACATTCATAAATGTTGTATTCTATTTTTCCTCCAGTAAAATAAATTAATGAAGAGAATTTTTTAAATACTTATTAATTCCCATAATTCTATGTATGTTTCACAAAACATTGTTCATAAGCTTACGTAGTTCTTCTTTTTCTCTTTTAACGTAGGGTACCCGTTCCTTTCGATTAAGGTGTAGGTCACTACGCAAAAACACACACACACGTATATGTATGTAATATACAGTGTCTATGACGAGTTTTTTGAGCTATAACGACGGTTCACCTGCCGCTATAGCTATGCCGATGGGTGAACCGTCGCTATATCCCAAAGAAATCGTCGGCATATGCGACTGTGTACTACACAGCTATATATAGGGTCCGGTTCCTATCCGGACTCCTATATTTTCTTAAAATGCGGACTTTTTTTTTCTTTTTTTTTAAAACAACTAAATTTTTTTTTTAATATTTTATGGAACTGAAATTTTTATATAATACAGTGTTTTGAGTGTGATTTGGATACATATAACAAAACAGATCTGTACATACTATACATACATATTTTGTTATATGTATCCAAATCACACCCAAAACACTATATTATGGAAAAATTCCAGTTTCATAAAATATTAAAAAAAATTTAGTTGTTTTTTTTAAAAAAAAAAATAGGGTCTGTATTTTAATCAGGTCTGGGAGTCCGGAACTGATCTTCATTCTATATATATATATATATATATATATATATATATATTATATATATATATATATATATATATATATATATATATATATATATATATATATATATCAGTACCCTTCATTTGAGGGATCCCTCAAATGTCTTGGGTTATTTGGAAAAAACGGGTTAAAAGATGTAAAGCAATCTCAACCACGTAAAGTCATTAAAACAGATCCAACGGTTGAGCGTCTCATCCCTCAAATAACACTATTTGAGGGATCCCTCACCTGAAAGGGACTATATTATATATATATATATATATATATATATATATATATATATATATATATTATTTCCAAAAAAATATTTAGAAATTTATTTTTTTGAAAATTAAATAGAATCTCCTTATCTTAGGAAATGTTACTATTTTAATTCATTTTACTAACACTTGATATTTAAATTATCAAGGTTAACAAAAATAAATTCAATTTAGGATGAAAAGCATTTTTGGTCAAGAGTAAAGAAAATAGGATATTTAAAATAATTTTGAATAAAAACCCTTGGATAGAATTCTACCCATATAAGAAAAATCCTATTACTTAAGTATTGTTATCATCAAAATAAACTTAAAGATTTAGAGACCTATCAAACATATATAAAAGTGTGATATTAAGTTTGAGTTTTATTAGTAGTTATTTGAGTTGTTTTAAAATAAATTTAGAGAGACTTTAAAAAATATTTTAGTTGTAGTTAAATTCTAATTTCATATCAAAGACCAAAAACCCAAGTGCGAAGTAGGTTTATTTTTCAAACAATATAATTTTTAATTTCTAATTCATATTATATATAATGATTATGAAATATTTTTTTTTAAAAATTTCATAAATTAACTTAATATTGCTATGACAATGTTTACAAACTTTGTTTGAAAATGTATGATTAATGAGCTAAAGGAATTTTATAAAGAATAAGATTGTTCATAAAATAATAGTATAATATTAATTATAGTAGACAATTGTATGGGTTTGTATTTATTTTTTTAAAGCAAATGTTGTAATTATTCTAATATCATTAGTAAGTTAATTTGTGAAATTCAATTTTTTTTTATAAACATCATATATAAAACAAATAAAATATTAAAAATAATGTTATTTATAAAATAAACATGTGTTTTGCCTTTTTTAAAAAAATAACTAAAATACTAAGTACACATAAAACACTATCATTATGTAGCTAATCTTAGTTAATTATTATGATTTTATATTTTAGTATAGTTATATTATAATAATTCTGTCGTTTATCTTGTAAATACTAATTCAAATTGTTTCAACTTAATATAATTTACTTATGTTTAAATATTTTAATTTGTGGATAATTATGATATAATAGTAGAATAATTTGTTACTACATGATATATCATTGTTAAATATATAATCAATACTAATTATATATTTGGGGTGTTTTTTTAAAAAAAAAATCAAAAGGGAAATTTTGGTTGTAAGAAAATCTTACGAGATTAGAAGGAAAGAAAATTTGGTGGCGATTAAATTTAAGAGATTATAAAAGGCAAAATTGAGGATACAAAATATAAGAAAGAAAAAATTGGGTTATAGGTCCACCGAAGTGGGTAGCCTTAACCGGATGTGTGGTAACAGGTAATGCTCGAAAGCAGTTCTCGTCCCTGTCAGGGGAGATGCCAACCATCTCTCCTTTCTACAAACACATGGACAATTGTTGTAATAGCATATTTAAAGAGCAGATTCATTTTATTTTTAGGCGATGTGGGACTAGAGGATAGAGGGATTTAGGGCTTAGGAGCTGGGCTTTGTGCATATTTTGTGGGTTTGGAGTTTGGAAAATGGCACAAAAAATCTGATGAGTTATGCTATTGACACAAACAATAGTGCATAAAACAGTATAAAAACAAGGCTTAAATATGAATTAGTACCCTAAACTATAGACTATATTCCACTTCGGTGATTCACCTTTCAATTTTGTCAATTAAATGATTGAACTATTAATTTTTTTCAATTGCAACAAATTGAACCTGCCACGTCAAAAATTGCTGACGTGGCTACTTATGTGGGGCCATACGAAGCTGGTGTGGCAAAAAAAATAATTTTTTAATTATGAATTAAACAAATCTGATTTTATAGAGGGTAAATTGGTCCAACAACAATTAACATAAAACAAACATTAAATTAAAATATAATCACAATTTTATTAAGATATTCAAAATTATATATTTTAACAAATTATATATCTGGGAGGAAATTGCCCGAATTCGATCCGATCATTTAATATTCTGATTTGTTCAAGCTCCGATCTAGCTTCTTCCTCAATTCGTTCAACTCCTTTTTGGATAAGCTAAAACATTGATGTTAAAATATCCGACGTGGTTAAAACTGTTGCCGGTACGGCTGTTAGTGTTAATCGTTCTTTGGTTGAAGGAATACGCATCGTCGGAGGCCGTTTGAGTAACGGCCGGTGAATCGTCAGTGCGACGGGCGTTAACCGCTTGTAGCTGTTTCTTCTTCGTTTTTGATTGTTTACGATTAGGGACAGGGCTTGGGTTAGGGTTCAGGTGAGGATTTGAGTAAGCTAGTTTCTTTCCCATGAATCCACCAAGTGATTGTCCCCAGCTCAATTCATTCCGGCTTGTTATAACCGTCGACGCCATGAACCAACGAAAATGCATCGGCTAATTCTAATCCCGGGGAATCTCCACAGGTATGGATCCAATTTAGGCGGTGATGAAAACATGTAGCGGCTGAAAATTAAATTCAAGCACCCGCCGTAATCTCGCACACGAAATCTCCGATCTCCGGTCACCGGCCGATTTAAATATATAAGGAGGAGGCAAATTTGGACACTAGGGTTTGTGTAATGAGCAATTTGGGGTTTGGTTTAGATCGATTGGTACTGATATGAGGATATATTTTAATTTAATTTTTGTTTTATGTTAATTGTTGTTGAACCAATTTACCCTCTATAGAATCAGATTTGTTTAATTCATAATTAAAAAACTATTTTTTTTTGTCATACCAGCTTCCTATGGCCCCACACAAGTAGCCACGTCAGCAATTTCTGACGTGACATGTTCAATTTGTTGCAATTAGAAAAAATTAATAGTTCAATCATCTAATTGACAAAATTGAAAGGTGAATCACCGAAGTGAAATATGGCCTATAGTTTAGGATACTAATTCATATTTAAGCCTAAAAACAATAAAAAATAAAAATAAAAAGAGAGGCTTATTATTTGATGTTTTACATATTTTCATTGGAATGCCTTTTTATGTATAGTTTTTGTCCATATAGTATTATTCTTAATATGATTGGAAACCCTATTTTGTTGTAATTATGGATACTTTTCTTGCTTAAACAAAGAGTATGTAGTAAGAGTATGTAGTACTCCCTTCGTCGGATTTAACTTTGTCTTAATTGACTTTTTATGGTTAAATTGACCAATTTAAAATTAATAATTAATCAAATATATTAAAAATTTTGAAATTAACTTTGATAGCATATTCAATGTGTTATCTTATTATAATAATTGTGCCTATATGTAATAAACTTACGAATAATTTGACCATAAATAGGACAAATAAAGCTGGACGAAGGGAGTATAAAATAAGAAAAGAGTCGGTTAACCTTTTGAATTCGTTTTACAACAATTTTATAGTTTATACAAATTCATATATTTATAGTCTGATTGGGAATGTTGTAAATTAAACACGTATTAATTATAAATTTTAAGATTTTTTCAATTAAATACTTGACCCAAAATGGATTTTTTTTATTTTTATTTTTAGGAATGGATGTAGTAATAAATGAATGATGGTTTAAATTGTAAGCCGAGGGAGATAGGTTTCCAATTTAAAGCTTACCCATTGACCTATATAGTTCACAGGTTCATACTTCATGCAGGAGAATTCTGTTTACAGTGGTGCTCCTATCTTTTCTATTCCTGCAGTCCTGCCCAAAAGAGAATGTTCTCCCCAACTTACTAAAGTTTGGATAGGATACAACACTTTTTACATATAATGTTTCTATAAAATTTTAATATCCAACCTTAGAACTACAATTATTATAAGAAAAATATAACTGTTATAAAACTTTAGCAAAGTGTAGAAAGATACTCTTATTATTGCATAAATTTAGAGAGAATAAGTAAGAGATAAAGAGAGAAACAATTGAGAGAAGTTGTATCTTTTCCTTCAGTATTATTGCCTCGCATAGGCAAAGTTGAACTTCACGAGGAGAAGAGAAGAAAGGAGGGGGAGAGCACCCTGAGGAGGAGGGAATCACTCTCATAACAATAACAAGTTTTTTAATGTCCGAAGTGATTTTTCTGTAAGCTGTATGTAAAGAAAATTACCAAAAAGTAACTCATCTAAGGAGGAGGGGGTACAATGTTAAGTTTCACTCGCTTCCTACACCACAATACTTGTATATATTAGAACAAGTGAGACATCATTGTTTTTCCTCTACTACAAACAATTTACATCTCAGAATAAAAGTTGTGCAACAATTATCAGCCTTCATCAAGAGGATAGTTTGGGATCCAACAATTTCTTTACATGGCTTTCTACTTTTTTCTGGATTGAGATGTTAGGAAATCGCTCGATCACCTCAGCTCCAAATGAAAAGATGAGAGCTTTTCTGGCTGCCTGCAAGTCAACACCCCTTGCTTGGAAGTAGAAGAGCTGATTCTCTTCTAGATCACTAATTGCAGCTCCATGGGAGCACTTGACATCATCTGCAAGGATTTGGAGATTTGGCTTAACGTTTACGGTTGCACGAGGCTCAAGAAGGAGGCTCCTTGTTAGCTGTCCTGCATCTGTTTGTTGTGCTTCTCTACACAATCAATTATGCCAACAAAATGTAGTGTGGTGAGGAACATATTCAGCTATTAACCATATTGTAGGGGTTTTATGGCCTCTTCAGCTTTGACTGAAAAGGAAGATATTCCATTAAAATTTAACAATATATACAACTAGATACTTAATAGAAAAGCTCAAAAAAGTTCGATGAAAAAACTATTGAGCGCCAATCCACAAATGGCATGTGCCAAATGGATTTGGTTGTATGTAATATCAAGATGGACAGAAAATGCACCAAGTTTTCCAGCCTCACTTGCCCACTTTTTGAGCTAAACAGACTTTTGAATATATTCGAGAACAGTAAACCAACAATATATGTTACCTATGTTACATGGACTCGGGTGCGGGTATCGGATACAGGTGTATCTCTAGGTGATGGAGTCGGTAAAAATCAATTTTTTCAAACACATGGACACAGCAGAAAAGTGTCTAATATTTGGACATGGGTGTTTAGAAACAATACTTAGCTAAATAATTTGACTTATGAAGCAAAAGTTCATTACAATAAGGGATTACATGACCATGAAGACAGCCAAATGAGATTAGACAATTCTTTCCCTCACCTATAGTACCGAGTTTGTTTCTTCTTTCCCTCGTCTTTTTCCCTAACTTTTATTCTTCTCTATTGGTGACATGACTTGACGACGTGTCCAACAAAGATGCCATACTCTGACACCCATGTCCACGTACTTTACCCATTTCGAAGATTCCATATAACATTAACCCCTTCATTCCAAAATTATAGATACATTTCAAACAAAACTACTTTCAAGGAAAATTTTATTTTTCCAAACATATCCCTAACATTAGCTAAAAATATAGTAGTGTAGAGAAATGTAGTTTATCTACCTAGAATATAAGTAATGATGTATAGAAACTTCATGTCATTTTATAGTCTAAAACTAGAAATGTATCTTGAATTCTAAAACAGATTAAGAAGGAAAATGTATCTCTAATTTTGGATTGGAGGAAGAAGCAATATACAAACTACAAAATTACCAGGTATATTCAGAGCTTGGAAAAAATGAAATCAGACCATACCTGTTGACCTGTACATTCCCATCAAATACGGCCTGTCCTAATGAATGAGCCACGATACACTTGTGAAGTTGCCGAGATTTTCCCCGTGGATGGTCTAAGATTAGTCTACTATGTAGATCTTGTGTTTGATCACTTCCGGACAAGTGAAACGTTGATAACTCTGTAACCGTGTCTGGGCCAACTTGTTGGACATGAAGATTGTGCCTGCTCAACTTTCCACCAGTGCTAACCTCTATCAATTCATAGGTGCTAGCTGATTCCTGCAAATGATAAAGTTGGGCTAAAAATGCATAGATATATGGATTTGCTCAAAGTAAAATGGTTATAGAAGCTTTAAGAACTATTGGAGCATTAGCATTAGGACCAAGACAGTTGAAATTCCAAGGTTCTGATGGAAGGAGCAGATTATCTTGAGGGTAGAAACAACACTAAAGGTTGCTTCATATATAGACCGAGTTCGATATAATTGTGTCAAGTTGTTGAGGTGCGGGTTAAAATCTATAGTAATTGGATGAGCATTCTTCATGAATGCCGAGGTCAACTTTCTTGTCTTCTTGTTTAGTATATAAGGTATAACAACATCCTGCGAAGCTACAGGAGACATTTTTTTTGTGTGGGAAAAATAATTTGTATAAAAGAAAACACACAAGCACAAGAGATCAGGAGAGGCATACCCTCGCCCCCCCACCCCCCCCCCCCAACACACATTTACAGAAGACGGTCTTAAAAAAAACCACCAGAAGAAAGCAAAAATGGCATACATACCAGCTCAAAATGGCATACACACGCAAGGAATATCTCCTTAATACAGTAAAAGCTCACAATAAAAGAATATTTTGACAAAAATCACAGCTCAAGTAGACAAGATTTATCATACATAACTACATTGTGAAAATATTCGACTTGAAAAGTTAACTCCCACTCCATAGCCACGCACCAATTTTGATAGGAATTATGGACCTTGCTACCCTTTATTCTAATATCTTCATCTATGTGCTGGATAATTTGACTTGCAGTAGTGTTTAAGCCTTCAAATATCATCAAATTCCTTTCTTTCCAAACATAGTATATTTCAGCCTGGGTAGCTATCTTCTGAATCCAGCGTACAAAAGTACCGTCAGTGAGATTATAAGATATTCAGTCTTTAATTCCAACTCAATTGTTTGATAAACCAAATATCACATTTCCTATTTATGTTGTTCCAGACCTGAGAAAAATTAGGACATAGAAAGAACAAATGGTCCATAGTTTCCATAGCCTCTCCGCATAATACACATATTTTCTGTAACAGGACCCCATCTATGAAGTATTTCTCTAGCGGTCTTCGATCCTTAAAAGCAACCAAGTGATGAAAGAATTCTTAGGGGTATTATCTTTAAACCCAACTTTATACCAGTGTGCCTTAGGATTTTTATTCCTAAGCACCTCGCAAATAGCCTTCACAGAAAACTCCCATTTGTGGTAGGACATTATTTGACATTATCCTCCACATGAGGTCTGATTTGAATGTTATGAGCCTCTAACTATATCTCGCAAAGCAGTAACAGATATTATAGGCCAATTCCACATATTACCAGTTATACCCATTCTAACTCTAGCTTTTTTTGGGATAACAGAAATTCCAGACTTGCACCATATTGCCTCAATAATGGACCCTATCTATGCCAATTATCTGCCCACAAGAATATGTTATGTTAGGAATGGTTATGTCCTCCATATTTAAATTTGATAATGTGATTATAATATATAATTGTTTCAGTAGTTTTTGTAAAGTCCTTATCTGAGAAATATATGTACAAGAACTTAGAATTAGAACGATCAAACTTGTTAGGTTGATCCTTTGAGTTGATTCAATGAACATGTAATAGGATCAAATCGATCGTATAGTCTTGTTAAACGATCGTAGAGTTACACTGTCATTTTGTATAGTTTACAAGTGTTCGCAGAGTTAACTTAGAATTTCGTAGAGCAACAACTAAGAAGAAGTAAAGTTACAAAGAGACGCAAAGATTGTAGAAGAGCTGCTAAAGTATTAAGAGAAGTCTGCAAGTCTTCCCAAACATCATGAAGTACTATTTCGTAGAGTAGGAAGCCAAGCATCGTAGTAGAGCATATCGTAGAGGACGTTGAGCTCAACACTACGTTCCCCCATCACTCTACCATCAACTAATTTCGTAGACTATACCAGAACTGTCTTCATACTAACAATGTCTCCGAGCGAAGATTCCAAGAGATTTCTCACCATCTTCAAAATCAGATTAGAAGATCCAAGATTAGTCTAAACCGCTAGATAGAAGATGTGACACCACTAACATGTAGGTGAGACTGTTGCCTGATGTGACTTGGTCAGAGCCGAAAGCAAGCCTAGTAGTTAGTCTATAAGTCAACATCAGAGAACATCTGGAGCAGAGCATTAAATGCACCAACAGGAACTCTCCAACGAGACGATTTTTAGAGGACTATAAAAGTAGCACGAGAATTCAAATCCAAGTACGAAACACACAACAAAAAGCTGAACCTCTGTCAAAATACTAAAAGACGATTCAAAACAACTTGTTCAAAGCTACTAAGTACCTTAAGGAATCTAGCCTCATTGAAAAGCTTAGTAGCACGTCAACCAATCAACTTTTAGTTGTTATTCAACTTGGTCTCAGCGACCATTATACCAAGACTAAGTGACTCAACAGAATCTAAGTGATCAGAGGACTAAGTGTCCTAGTCTGTGTGACCGAATTGCCGAGACTAAGTGACTAGAAGGAACCTTAGTGGTTCAGTAATAATAGATCTTAGTGATCTGGTTTTTGTGACCCATCCTTAGTGGATATCTTACTTATTTTACTAGAAGAATGGACAAAGAGTTGTTTGTGTTATTTACTTTTTGTCATATAACTGCTATATCTGTTATAAGGGCTAGTGGTTAACATCCATAGAACTAAACTTAGAACTGTGATTTCTTTAAATCTTTAAAGGGAGTTTTCCAAACTAATATTCCGTTGTGCTAAGATTAATTGAAGTAATTAATTATCTGGTAACCAATCTTTAAACAAGCAAAAGTTTTAAAAATATATTCAACCCCCCTTCTAAATCTCCATTGTGCCTCCGGGGAAACAAGTTATTCCCATTTCCAATCACAACCTTAATCGTTAATTGACATTTATTCCTTAGCTTCATCAACTTAATTCCAAGTCCATGAACAGGATCTTGGAACCTTGCAAGTCCATATGCAGTTTCCTTTTATCATGTATGGCACCACTTAACCCATAAAATATCTTTTTTCCTAGCAATATCCCATAAATGTTTCAACATGCCCCTGAAGAATTTCAAGTTTGCACGTCCCTTAAGCCCAGACTCCCTTTTTCAAAAGGATGACAAACATCATTCCAATTAACTTTAGCTTTAGAAGAAGCAATCTTAGCACCTGTCCACTAAATAGAGTAGATTTAATAAGAGTCAATCTCCCTGCATATGATACAAATTTAGAAGACCAATGGGTAATTCTGCGAGTAATTTTATCAACCAATATCTTACAATCACTTTTCTTCAATCTAGTTGTGATTAAGGGTACGGGCGGCACACTAAGATACTTAAGAGGAAGATCCCTTAGCCATCCCCATGAAACCAGCTAGATTAGAAGCTTCACTATCATTGATACCACTATAGTATATTATGCTTTTGGAGAGATTAGGATGGGTCCTGAAAACCAAATTCGTGAACTGAAGTACTATCAGCACCACATAGCAAAAGTAAGTCATCGCTAAGCTAACACGAGATATATGATGTTGTTTACATCTCCAATGGTAGGAAAACTGAGATCTATCAATGTTGTCTTGACACAGACACGAAAATGATTTCATTATCAGCAAAAACAGACAATGGGATATAGGGTCCCCTTGCCTTATACCCCTACAAATGCTTGAAAAACTTTCCAAAGAGCCGTTCATATTTAAAGAAAATTTTGGACTTGCAACCAATTCCTTGATACATCTTATCATTTGAGTTGGGATTTTATCACATCACGCACATCAAAAGATATTCCCAACTCACTATATCATAGGCTTTCATAATGTCAACCTTGAAAGCACATCTCTGAGGCCCGTCTATATAATATTCTCCCACAAGTTCTTGCATCATTAATATATTGTCTGCTAAATGTCTCCCTTTTACAAATGCAGATTGTTGGTCATTGATTAACATTGGGAGAACAGCTTGAAACCTATTTGTAATAATCACTGAGATGACTTTGTAGATCACATTGCATCAAGCAATTGGTCGATACTCAATAGTCTTTAAAGTTTAACCTGTTCTGGATTAGGAATTTTTGGAACTAAAGCAATACTTGTTGTGTTCCTTTCTTTTAGAAGTCTATCCTTACAGAAAAATATTGAACTGTAGTACAAATATCTGGCCCTACCACATCCCAATTAGCCTTGTAAAAAGATGCATTAAACCCATCTGGTCCAGGGGATTTTTCACCATTTTGACTCCACATGGACCATGGCTGCTTTAATTTCCTCCTCAGTAACTGTTGCCTCTAATAAAGCTTGTTGGTTAGAATTTAACTTTCTTTTCATCAGTGATTCCAATCTCTGTTTACAATTAGCTCGGAAGCTTTGCTGAGCTGAGAACATCCTTGTAAAGAAATAAACAAATTCTTTCTTAACAGCACCATAACCTTCAAGTTCCCCCCTCCCCCCCCCCCCCCGCATTATATCTATTGCTAAATATTATTCCTACTCCCGTTCGCATTAACCCTTACATGGGAAAAAAGTCATGTTCCCCAAGCTCTAACCATTGTATTCTAGACTTAGCTTTAAAAAAACTCTCATCATCATCTCTGAGTTGAGCATATTTAGCAACTAAACTCTTCTCTTTGAGGCATAAATCAGCATTATTATGGTCTGTAGAGAATACCTGCTGGATATGTTGAAGCTCTTCTTTTTTCTTCAAAACTCTAGTGGAAATGCCATTGTAACTCTTTAAATTCAAATCCTTAAGAAGCACTTTTAATTTCTTCAATTTAACACTAACCCAATACATAGGAGATCCCCTAATATTCCTTTGCAAAGCCTCATCCAAAAGATCTTTATATTTGTCATTTTCTATCCAATAACTAAAAAACTTCTTCCCACCCCATTTATAAGGCCTTAGGGATGACAATGGTGTGGTGCAGTTCCAGTTTTTCAGTGATTTTGGAATCGCACCGGTCTTAAAAAATCTTGAACAGAATTGCACCACATCGATAGTAGTTCAAGAGTTTTCTATATCAAAATCGCACCGGCCGATTTATATTTTGAACAGCAGCACCAACTTGCACCGGTCAAAAGTTAATAATATTTGGACTTAATGTTTATTAAATTAGTGTAATATTTTTAGAACACACATTATAATAACATTCATTAAAATAACTCAAGAAATGTAAACAAGTACCATGTGAATATATGTTCAATTAAAATTAATATAACATTGTTATAATTTTAAATTATTATAGTTTTAATCACTACTAAAAAAATGGTCATTAGTGATGGCCAAAATCCATCACAAAAACTAGAAAAACCATTACGAAATGTTTATGTGATGGATTTAAGCATCACAATGGTCGCCTTATATACATGTAAAATGATGGCTTTGGCAATCACACAAACGCTTAATACTTTTGTGATGAACGCTTAATGCTTTTGAGATGATTAATACAATCACATTAACATGTAATCTATTGTGATTGTCAAAGTCATCACAAAAAAACAC